>CM052898.1:136758222-136883433 GCA_028534135.1 Potos flavus | reverse complement strand
TCTGTGAATCCTCAGGCTTACACATTTCACAGCACTTACCATAGCACATACCCTCCTCAATGTCCATAACCCAGCCACCCTATCCCTACCCGCCCCTACCCCCCAGCCACCCTCGGTTTGTTTCATGAGTTTAGGAGTCTCTTATGGTTTGTCTCCTTCCTGATCCCATCTTGTTTCATTTCCCTCTCCCACCCCCCACAACTCCCCACCCTGCCTCTCGAATTCATATCAGAGAGATCATATGATAAATGTCTGAGAATGGCAACATTTTATGGTCATAAAAATAAAGACAAATACTCAAAATAAATTCCACTTACGAGAAGGGCATCATTTATGTTAAAGAAAAATATTCCCTCGGTGTATAACCCTCTCTCTAGCATTATTCCATGTATATAAACATATTTGTGTAATGGGCTTACTTTAACTGTTTTTCAGAAACTGAATAAATCTTAGCAGTCAAAAAAAAAAAAAAAAAAAAAGTATCAACACTACCAAAGAGAACAAAAGAAAATAAAAGAAAAACAACCAAAGTGGAGAGCTGAAGGAAGAGGAGGTATTCCTGTCTCTCTGTAATCTTGCTTGCTTCTTTCCCACTGAGGGAGCTGAAGGGACCTGCCAGAGATTTCACCGCAAAGGGAAAGTTTCAGAGATGAGAAGTCACTTCAAATTGACACAAGACTGTTTTATCTGTCAGTCAAGGCATGAGGTGAACTGCAGAATAGCAACAATGTCACTGAAATTATATTCTTTGTCTTCAAGTACAAAGTTATTTTCTTTCTTTTCTTTCAAATCATTTTTTTTATTGATCTATTCCTAGGGGTAGCATAGTGTATTTTTAAGTTGACCATACTTTGTAATAAATATTCAAATCTTCTCGTGGTTCGTTGACACAAATTATCCGAGTTCAAGAGCAGGGAAGTCAAAGTTGGCATTGTCATTACATTGCAGTGGGTAAATGTAACAACCTTTTACCCCTGAGGTTGTAGATAGATGTGGAATTGCTTTTAGATGACTGTTTAGCTTTTCTGAGTCTGATTATAGAGGATCAACAGTGGAACAGAAGCAAGTGTTGGACTGCTTCTATCCTGAAACATGGGACATGTAATAATAAAACAAGGGATCAGCATTATCAGGGTTTTCTATTCCTCTCATAGCCTTGAGATTGTATTTTCTGAGTGCCCAAGAGTTATAACATGGCCTCTCTATACCCAGTAGCAAAAGTAATATTGTTTCTTGTGAGGGGCAGGAAGATTTTAACCTAATCTCTGGGAGATGTGGCAGAAGGAATGCACGTAGAGAGAGAAAGAAGAGAAGCTTCAATTTTAAACCCGATGAACTTTATATTGTATAAAGCAGATCCAGGGTCACTGGGGCTCCTGGCAGCTGAGCTAAAAGCTGGGTTTTATTACAGATACGTGAAGAGATGAAGAAGAGTATGTACAAATGTTTCTTGAATCTATAACAATATTATGACTCAGGAAAAGGAAAACCTTTACATGCCAAGAGGAATTCGAACCTAGAGAAAAATGAAATGTTTATCATAACAATATTGAAGGCACAAGGTAATTTCCCATATGTCCGTGAACAAGCTGCTTCAAAGGGTGTATCTAAACAACGCGTCAGAAGATGACAGAGGAATTGAAGGGAGTAAAATCTATAAAAGCATTAAAGATAGCATAATCAACAAAGGCTTAGTTTCTTTGATTTCTTTCCTGAGATAGGAAGATTATTATCATCTCTTGCCATTTGTTGAACACCCCTTATACGCGAAAGCAGTGTGCTAGCTAACACTTTTTAGCACTTTCTACAGAGGACATAAGGTACCTCATCCCCAGCTTCCACACGCCAGGTTTAATAGGGTGTCAGGGCCAAGTCAAAGGAATCATAACAAAACTGTAAATGAAAGAGATCAATGTCTGGTTGAATCAACTGCATATGTGTGAAATGGGATGAGGTCTGTCCTACCCATATTACCTCTAGAGGTGAGAATTTTGCCCCCCCCCAAAAAACTGGAAAAAGAAAACAAATTACAATCCCTTAATTCCATTAAATTCAACATATTTTCTAGTATCTACTGTGCACTTAGCTTTATGTCAGACTTATCCCAGACCTCAAAAACTTTCAACTGAATTGAGAAGAGAAACTCAAAAATCAGTTTAATGGCAATACCAGGCAAGTGGCTACATAAATCAATGCTGAAAGGAGTTTAGTGTTACTGGCTTTGATAGGGGGACCCTATTCCTAAGGGTAAGAATAAGAGAAAATGTAAGACTAGAGTACTCTATTCAATCCACTGGATGCATTTGACGTCTCCATTCAGAGGATTGTGAGCCTTAGGTGTATGGATTGGCTTTCATTCCACTGGGAATTATTTCCTATTTCCATTTTCTTCACTCAGAATTTAGGGGTGGGGAGTAAGCAATGGGAGTTGATGAGAATACTTGTTAAAAAAGAGAGAAGAGCTATTTAGTGAAGAATCCACAATAATGAGGTCCTGCTACAGAGTCAGGGGATATGTTGTTGTTTCCCAAGATGGACCTTCCTCTGGCCAGGGCTGTCTCCTACATTCCCCCAAGTGTTTGTTACCCTCATGTTTTTATTCCTACTTCCCCACCTTAAAGGGTGCCAATAAATGATATTTTCCCGGAGATTTTCAGGAAGAAACTGTAATGCTCCTGAATAATGCATCTTTCACTAGCAATTTCTGCTGCAATAAAATGCCTTTGACTTTATTCTCTAATTGCTCCAACTTTTCATCCCAAATGTAATTAGTGAAGACAGAAAGAAGTCTACCTTAAGGTGTATAACCCCTAAGTCAGTGCTGAGGACATAAGAGAAATTTAAAAATGAATGAATAAATGATCATGAATAGAGGTAGACAAAACTAACATTAGCCCAGAATTCTTTTAGGGTTATTAATATTTTGAAATATGATATATATTTGTACCTTTATCAGAAGTTCAAGGTAGGACCATGGCTTGTAAAGTCAGAGTTAATCCTGCCTCCATACCCTCCCACCCGCCCCAGGAATACTGTAATTTCCACAGGGGTCTACAAAAGAATTGAATACTCATCTCTCATGTCCCTTTCTTACTCAGTATGAACATTCTGAGGCTTTGCTGATAGAACCCTATATCTTTACTGAATTCTTAATTTTCCTGTGGAAGCTAGTAATATTAATATATACAGAAAGCATATGTTAGCAAAGGGCAATGGGAAAAAAGATGGCAGTTTGATTGTATGCCCAGAAGAGGAAACAAAACAGTGAAACATTTTTATTCCAACTGTCAATTCTCAGAAAAGATTTTTTTTTGGATTAGATAATTTTAAGAAAGATACCAAGGAACTTTTCTAGAATACAAGGTATGATTTCTATGTGGTCTATAACTGTCAAAGATGGGTGTGTAAAGGACTATAAGAACACTCCTGTCTTTTTTTAAATTTTTTTTTAAGATTTTATTTTTTTGATAGAGAGAGAGAACAGCAGAGGGAGAGGGAAGAGCAGACTCCCTGCTGAGCAGGGAGCCTGATGCAAAACTGGATCACAGAACCCCAGAATCATGACCTGAGCCGTAGGCAAATGCTTAACCAACTGACCACCCAGGCTCCCAGAACACTGCTGTTTTCAACACGTAAAAGTTATTGCGAAGTTCATCACACAAACCAACCACAAATGCCCCTGTTTTGCTGCCATTTTGTTCATCTTTTCATTTCTTCCTTTACCTACACCAGAAGTCATCTGCTTCCCTAGCTGATTTTGGATTTACTTCTCTTAGAGATCTCAGTATTGAGAAATGGAGGCCCAATGTAAGCTGCTGAAGAGGCCAATCTAACAAAGGAACGGGGTTCTCCAAATTCATAACTAAGAAATACATGCAAAGGTATTTTTCAAAATACCTATGCAACACCTGCACATGAATTTACTACAAATGCACATCTTAACATTACTGACTTCTCAGCCAATATGACCTCAAATATATTATATATCTGAGTATTTTCACATCCATTTTAACAATAGTGAGTATATTTGCACAGTATTTAAAAATATCTGTATAGTAAATAGTTGTACAATTGCTTTGGTTTTCCCCAAAAGCTTTTCAAAAGAGGGGGGAAAAGGTAAAGTACTTTAATATATCTGGGATTAAAAGAGTCTAATCTTGAATTAAATGGAATACATGCTTATGATAAACACAAGCACAATGTGGACCATGAATGATTTGAGATGGAAAGCATCTAGAGTGACATCAAATCCTCTCACCTTTTACCTTACTGCCCATTGCTCTCTTGAATATGCTTGGAAGGTATGTTTCAGCATTTGACTTCTGGACACCCACCACTTCTGAGTCAATGTCACCTCCAAATTATTCTATCCACAGACTAAATGTCATTTACCACCACCCAATTTCCACTCAATAAGTAAGCTAGATTCTCTTTTTTCACAACCCATTTCACTGTACAGTTCTAGCTGTATTCTTTTTATCAGAATAAATTATTTCTCCCTCCATTAAGTGTTTATGGCTTTCAAACACATGCATACATACCTTTCTTAGCCAAGTTGTACGACATAATTCTTTCAAAGTTTTCCCATAAGTCAGCTTCTTTCCCCTAATCAATTGTGAGACTCTTCTTTGGATCCCTTCCAATATGTCTACTTATTTTTAGTAGTCAGACAAACCAAATGGAATGGAGCTTTCTGGAATAGGTCTCATGAATGTCATTGAGAGTGGAACTGTCACCTTCTATTCCATGATGAAATGCTCTAAATAGAGTGCATCCAAAAATAACATTAGCCTTTTGGGGGCCACATCACACTAAAAATGTGCCATCTTTTCCTTTTTTCAGCCTTTTATCTCCAGATGTCTCCCCAGTATCTTGGGATAAGTCCTCACCAGTTCCAAGATCCTTAAGAGAGGTTGCTTTTCAATGTTCCTCGTCAATATTCCCAATTTGTCCCTTTAAATTTTAAATCTTGTTTGCTTTTATATAATTCCTGATGGGGTTCAGGGCAGGCTGCCCCAGAATGTGCCACCTTGGCATGCGGATTATTTCAAGCCAAAGATGATCTAGGCCCAACGGATTCAGGAGAAATTTCTGCCTCCACCTTAACTGCCTAAAATAATTTAGATAGGAAGCCTGTAATAGGAAGAGAGCTATTACCAAAGCGAACTTTTTTTTTTCTTTTTCTTTTACATAAGGACTTCTGCAATAGAAAATCTTGCTTACCAATTGGCTCTTCTCATCCTCCTGAGAATTGGCTTCCTCCCATTTCAAGTTCCCTACCTCCTTATCCTTTGCTCAAGATGGTTGCCTCATGGCTGGTAAGACTCTCATTTCTTTTGGGGACTTCTGTATATATGAAATTAAATTTGTTTTTCTCTCATTAATCTGTCTTATGTTGATTTAATTATTAAGCCAACCAAAGAAACTAGAAGAAAAGAAGGAAAATTTTCCTCCCCCATATTCCTTAGGCTATTTGTGATTTTCTTGTACACCTGTATACATCCACTCCAGGAAATTCCCAGGGGGGTTTTGCGGAACTTCTATTTCTTAGTATCTCCACTGCTTATGTCTTTTGCTAAGTATACAACTTTTTTCTTTGACCCTTTTCACTTTAGTTCAATAAATATCTATCAAATTCCTCCACCACCACTCACCGTATTAAACACTGGGAGTATAGAAGTGAAGAAGAGATAATTCCTCTAGGAGAGAAAGCCACATAAATGTAATAGGAATATCTCTTAATTCCTTTGTGACCATCCAAGTACAATTCCTCCTTTAGTTTGTTGATGCCCTAAAAGCGCCATTTATTTCTACCTGTATGGTTTCCATGCTAGTTTAATGAATGTCTCTGAATGACTCAGTTAGGGTTTCTTTGCCTCTGTGACTGAAAACAAGCAAATAGGCCCCAAGGACAAGGAGCAGGCGTGTTTCATTGGGTGTGGGTGGTACAGCCTACATCCTGGGTCCGCGCTGCTAGGTGGAAAAACACCTGTGTGCAGTGAGCTTTCGTAAACAACCCTGTTTCCAGAATGCCCTGGAGTAACAAAACCTTCCTTCAGAAATTCCAGTGGGCATGGAAGGCAATTCATATCATGGCTGCTTTGTTCCAATTTGCCCATTTTCTGTTTCAGCTTTGTTTGTTTTGCATTTAAATTTAAATTTTTAATCTCATCAAATAAGAAAAGTTTCAAACTAGAAAGATAGCTTGATAGGAAAAGAAAGAAAGAAAGAAAAATATTAAAAGAGGAGAAACTTGGGAGTTTCATCAGGTCCTAGCACACCTTTACATCACAGCGTGATTTTGATGAATCTTGTCTTTGCCCTGAAACCACCAGGATTCAAATACAGCACAAAAGGGAAAATCACTGAATCTTTCTGTGCCTCAGTTTCTTCACGTGCAAAGTGGTGACAGTAATCTTGTCTCTGTCAGAGCTTGTTGCCAAGATGAAAGGGGTGGTACAGCATTCCTTCATTCACTGCCTGGCCTGCATCAAATCTCCATAAATATCTTCTGTTACTACTGTGCGGGGTGACTCTTTTTGGTGATTATTTCAGGTTGATTTGCTAACCTTATCATAGTGGCGCCCCTGAAAAGTAAACAAACCTTCTTTCATTGTCTTTCTAACAAAGTTCATTAATGGGTACCTATCATTCACCATGGTGAGCAAACGTCCTGTTACAGTTTTCAGGCCCTCCGTTACCTTGTTTATTGAGTGTGAATTTCTCAGCATCTTTCTCCAGAGCCAGAAAAAGCAGTGAACAGGAACTGCTGCTTTGGTGCTAGGAACGGATCTTGTTTGCACCATTCACGGTGCTTCCTGCTCCTTCTCTGACCTCCTCTGCTTTACCACCTTGCTTCCTTGACCCACTGCCCAAGGGCTTCTCTCCTGCACCAGTTTTTCACTTCTACCCCCAAAACCCAGAGGCATAAATGCCAATGAGCTTTACATTTCCGAGTTGACATCTTATCCGCTGATAAATTTTATGCTGCAGTTGTTTTTCTCCAGCCTAGATTGAAAATCTCTAAATCAGGGATTGTGCTGTCTTGCATTGCTTGTTCGGCATCACATAAATCAACGACAGATAAATCATCTTAACGACACTGCCAACTAACCCTGTGTCGCACTGCCAGGCCCTCCTTTCACACTGTGTCCATTCTGGCTCAGTTGGCTTCTAATCTCATCTTAGTATTTAAACAAAAATGAATTAAATTAAAAATTGTGACATAGCCTATTTAATTCTAAGATGAGAGGCATAATAATGCCGATTTCTATAAGAACTTCTTTATAAAGAGATCATCCAATATGTTTAGACTGGTTTGATAAAATGTTCCTATGTCATTCATATTTTAAAAAAGAGACAACAGGGGGGGCCTGGGTGGCTCAGATGGTCAAGTGGCTGCCTTTCTCTCAGGTCATAATCTCCGGGTCCAGGGATTGAGCCCCACATGTGGCTCCCAGCTCAGCGGGGAAGCCCGTTTCTCCCTCTCTCCCTCTCCCTTTGCCTCTCTCCCCAACACATTCTCTCTCTCTCTCCCTAAAATGAATAAATAAAATCTTAAAAGGAAAAAGGAGAAAGAGAGAGAGAGAAAGAGAGAGACAACAAGCCCCAAATGGAGTCACTTGTGTTAAGCCCACATCACCAATCTGAGACCTAAAATTTAATGCCTAACTTAATTATAGTTTCAACCTCTCCCAGGAGTGGAATCTTAAACAAGCGAACCGGGAATTACCTGGCTATCACTAGTGAGGTAGTTTGCCTGATAGACCCCTGTCACCCACTAAAGGAAGGTGACCTTGCTGCAAACAATCCACTCTTTGCTAGTAATTTCCTGGTCCTGCCCCCTTCTGCCTATAAAAGTCTTTCATTTTCTACAGCCCTTCGGAATTCTTTTCTATGCTAGATGGGATGCTGTCCGATTCATGAATCTTTGCACAAGCCAATAAAATATTTAAAATTTACTTCGGTGAATTCTGCTTTATTAACAACATTTTTATCATATCCAGAAGAAATGTATATATAGTTTTATCACCCTTTTCTTTATATTAGAGTCTACTATAGAAGTATTTATTCACCAGATATTAATAATTGGTATCATGCTTCTTATTCTCCAGTCTCCTGGATTTATTATTATAGCTCCCTTTGCCTACTTGCCATTTTTTAATTTAAGCACTCCCCATAGTCTCCAAATGACTTATTAGATGGGTTACATTATTGTCCCATTTCTCATGATAACTTCTTTAAATATTCTACATGTTGATATTTTAAGAAGCTGTTCCTTCTGCTTTTTCTTCTTCCCTCTCTTTTTTTGTTAATTCTTGCTTACAGATATTCACACATGTTAATATTTATCTGTCAGGTATTTTGACAGGTAAATATTTGTATGTAATATTGTTACACACAAACTATAGCATATTGATAAAACATTTACTGGAGATGAATTTTTTATATGCCACTAAAATATTTGCCTGACAATGATTTCATAGTTCAACAATTTCTTAGAGAACTGGCTTTGACCTCAAAATTTCAGCCAATTAGCATGTTTACAGAAATCATTTCTTATTCACTTAACATAATTACAGAGCTATGTTCTTTACTGTGAGTTAAAGGTACATTAGCATCCAGTGATTAGCCCCTTCTTTGACTCCCTTTTAATTATAACAAACAGGAAAGAAACCAGCTTTTAGTCTAAACATCCTTTCTTTTGTAAAATACCAAGACAATGACCTTGGGGAAGAGCATCTCAGAATACATTTCTAAGTAGGTTAGCCCTAGTATTTGTTGAGGTCTTCTGTGAAAACCTCCAGGAATGTGAAGAAAGTAATTCTACACCAAACTTTATCAAACAGAAACTAAAAGTACTGCAATTATTACTCTTAAGTTATTAAAAATGAAAATGCAGCCACATCAAGGAGACAGGTGGGGAGCTTGTTGTGGGCTAGTCACACAGTAGATATTCAAGAAACATTTGGTCAATGGATGTCAGACTATAGGGATTCAGGCAACGGGAAGTAAAGGCTTGGGAGGAAAAGGTAATAACAATAATAAGTAATATTTAGTGAATTCTCTCTGCGCACCAGGTAAGTTAAATATTTTACGTGCATTATTACATTTAATCCTCGCAGTGACTTTAAGAGGAGGTGGTATTATTCACCCCACTTTACAGATGAGGAAACTGAGGTTCACCCAAGTTAGTTAAGTCACAGAGCTAGAAAGCGGCAGAGCTGATATTTTAACCTAGACTCTCTCAATTCTAAAACCAGCACTCTCAAACACCGTTTTCATCCTCTCATCACCACCATACCATTTGTCTAGCAAAGGGAGGAAGTGGGGGGGCGGGATCTGGACACAGGGTCTGGTAATAGGCACAAAATTTGTAGAAAGACTGAAGCTTGGTATTTACCAACCAATGTCTCAAAGTTGTTGTTGTTGTTGTTGTTGTTTAATATATAGCTTTTTTTTTTTTTTCAGGCCAGAACTGGTTTCTGAATAAGAATGCATCTTGTATTTTAATCCAAAAGTAGAAATAAACAGCCTCAAGGGAAGAGAGGAGTAGCAGAGCCTGGCAGTAACTGCCACAGGTTGTATATAAATAGTTTAGGGGGCTCGAAAGAGAAATTGAGGGGAAAATGCAGTTTATAGATGACATGTTGAAAGCAGTTATTCAGAAATGAAAATTTTACGCATAGTCAAAAATCATCCCTAATTTAGAAAATTATTGATGGCTGTAAAACTTATCTAGATATATTTTATAAATCACTCTGCAAATAAAATTAAAATAGTACAGTGACACTCACTGAAAACTAAAACTGAACAAGGTACAAAATATAGGCATAAATCTCTTCCCAGTTGCTTCTATTTAGGTCAAGCTTATTAGGGAATTTTGAGATCTATTATCAGTCAGAAAAAGGATTTTACCAAACTATGTTCTGAATAATAAGGAGAAATCGAGCACAATCTCATATGCACTGAAAACTTTGGTTGAATAAGATTAGGCTCCCCTCTGTTGATAAACATCTCTCCCCTCTAACCCAAGAGTGTGATGAGCCCTGCCTTTAGGGCAGAGCCTGGGAAAGTGCTATCCCAGTCATGGAGCAAATAATCCTAAACCCAAACCTAATGCCTCCCCCTTTGAAGAAGCTAAGTGTAGATTCTGCTCACCTCCACACCACCTCCAAATGGAAAGCTCTGGATATGTTGGTTATAATCTGAGTCTAGGGAACTCTGGCTGAGATGGAAAAAGAAGCAGAAACTAACTGCCATTCAGGCAAGTATTTTGACACTTTCCCTACGATGGAAATAGCCCTCTATGGTGGAGACGTAGGCTGCTGATCCAAAGTTTGTATGATTTAGTTTTTATGATCCAACAAGTTTTCTTCTCTAGCTTAGGCTCCTTGACATAATTTTCCAAATCCAATGACACCCAGCACCAACACTCTACTTTGTAGGTGCTCAGTAAATGATGTCCTATCCTCAACATTCTAAAACTTTGACACTGGGTTCTGAATGACATTTTTTTTTTCTGGGTGGGTGGGGTGGGGTAATCCAGAGCAGTAGTTGAGTACGTCATCATTATTTGTCACTGATAATAGCTGTGCAAATCAAACATCAGTCTACTACAGTTTTGAGCTGGCTTGGCCTATACAGAATTCCAATTATGACAAAATATTTAATCTCTGGAGGAGTAATATGTGTGTATGTGTCTCTGCATATATAAGAGTCCAGACAGTTGAAGTCCTTGAAACATTCAACATCTGCTCAGCCAACATTTCAAGGGTATTTAAGCTTAATGTCACCAATATTAATTCACATATAATAGAAAAGTTTCAGCCTCAACATTTGCTTAATAGTTTTGAGTTGACCATTAACTGTCCACGAATATAGGACCAGTCCACCGGCAGTCGTGACAGAGTGCAATAATATTAGCAAAGAAAGCGCAAGGGTTCGCAGCCAGGGAGTAAATGTCCAGGAAGAGACCTGGGAAGAGCGTTTGATGGAAATTAATGAGAGGAGGGAGACGGGAGAAGTTGTAATTGGGGAAAACAGTGCGAAGCAGTGTTCACAGAAACGTAGTCAAGAAAGAGATTTGTATCAGGGATGCCAATGGAAGGAAAAGCCTTGGTGGATAGGAAAGCCTTGTTATTTCACCTATTTGGAGATGGACTCACAAAGAGAGTAATGACTATTTTTGAAATATCAGTTATTTCTCTCGCGCCGAAGGAGGAGGCCTCTCTAGCTCCCCTTGCAACCAAACCGCCCCACTTCCAATGCCTTCTAGGTAAGTGTCACCTTCATCTGCAGACCTTGTCTGTCCCTGGCAATGGCTGGAAGGCACTTGCCCTGGCCTCCTGTGAGTATGTCATCTAATGAAGACATCTATTAATATGGGCACATTACAGCTCGCCATCTGGCTCTGCCTCTTGGACCACTCTCCTCCCTATAGATCTGCACACACAAAGCGTGCTGTGCCTAATCAATTATTTATCCATTTCCCTCACTCCCCTAACAGACCCAGCCTCTGCTCTCTGCTGCAAGGCTGCTGAGGGCTGATGGCACACATTTAGAGCCTGAAACACTTTTCCACCCAAACCAAACACTGAGCACCATCATGTCCTCAGACTGTCCTTGTTTTGTCCTTTTCTCCGGGTCCCCTTCTTCCATATATTGTGAGAGTCCTTGTAGTACACGTCACAGGCTCTGACACCAGACTCTGCTGGGAACCTAGCCTTTCTTCCAATTTGTGATGATGGCCAGTTGGTTAACTTTGTTCATCTCAGTTTCCGTACCTAAAAAATAGGGGCGATCTATCACCTAAGACCTATCACCATTAGAATGGGCTTGTATTGAGTGTTAAGTAAGTATCCATAAAGACTATGGTATCTGGCCCACTACAGAATTATTACTTTGTTGTTATTTTCCCCCTTCGGTCTGCCCTCACACATTAATCTGCTCATTCTTTTTCACATTCATCTTCACTTCTCTTACAGTTCCTGTAACAAAAATCGCCTTTATCTTCCACATTATCCCTTCCATACCTTTCCAGCCTTACCTTAATAGACTGTTCCACTGATTTGCTCTTAACCCTTCTGCTATTTTCCTTTTCAACTTAACCCTTCTTGCACACCCTTGTTTTAACTCTCTAATATTCCTCCTTTCTGCCTCTTTTTGTCACCTTAAAACTTGTTTCTAGGCAAAAAATCAAGAATGAGCTAAACTACTATAGTGAATTTAATTTTCATGGTATCTTGTAATGGCAGTTCTTTTTTGGAAAGTATAAATACTAAGTTCTTATCTGGATCATTAGAAAACATTAAGTATTCTATCCTCAAATAGAGTAGAGATTGTTTTCCAGTTGTGGCACCATGAAGCAGTCTCATTCTGAAAATCAGCCAGTGAGATGAGAACTCTTTCCCTCCCCTCACAGGCTTAGCTCCCATCCCTTTTCCTCCCCTGCTCCAATTTTGCAGGAAACATTCTTTTTAATTTTTTAAAAATATTTTATTAATTTTTGCGCGCGCGAGAGAGAGCATGAGTGGGGGGGCAGAGAGCAGAGGGAGGAGCAGAGGGAGAAGTAGACTCCTCACTGAGCAGGGAGCCTGACACGGGCCTTGATCCCGGCACCCTGGGATCAGACCTAAGCCGAAGGCAGACGTTTAACTGACTGAGCCACCCAGGCGCCCCTGAAATATCCTTTTTAAAATTAAAATATAAAATACCTGTTTTAATTTCAGGCTCTCTATCCATACCTCATTAAAAAATATGTTATTGACCAAGCACATCTCAGAAATTAAATTCTTTTTGACTTGATGTTTCTCTGGACCTTGGTTTAATGACCAATGGTCTAATTCAGTCATTCTGGTTGAAAACGAAGAGCTCTACTGAGCTCTACTTTTTGGTGAGCATCCTGGCTGACATTTACCCATCTGAGAGTTATGCAGATTGGTAAGGAAAAAAATTTCCTCCAACAAAGGACTTTATAGTTCACTTATGCATTTATTCAAAATTTATTCATTCTCGGGTATATTGAGAGTCTCCCTGAGCACTAAGGAGGATATAGCAAAAAACAGGTGCATGCTTCTCCTTTCTCCTTCACCCAGCTGACATAGGATTGATTTTAAGAGACACCAAACATCAGGGGCAATAATCTCAATTTGGCAGAATAACTGCTCTGTGGGGAAAAAAGAGGCAATGCCAAAATGCAAATATCCACAGAGCACTGTTCCTGAGGGCATATTGCTCTATCTGTGTTTAATGAAGATTGGGATATGGGCCTGTGTCTGAGTGAATGGCTAGGTCTATGTGTTTTCGTAAAATGATAAGAATGGGGGGAAATGAATATTTATGCCATCTTTGATTCTTCTAAAATTTCCACCCAACTGTCTGCCTGTGCTTTACTATTGTCATTAATAATACAAATTAGAATGATGTAATTAATGCCCGTGGGCGTCACCTGAGTGTTTCTGTACAACTGTGATGCCCTCGGGCTCCCTGATCCTAGTGGTCTCATGGCTAGCACTTCACGTGAACAGACCCACGTTGGCTCTTTTAGTTCTTGCTTCAAACTGCCTCTCTGCTACAATTCTTTGGCTCTGGCTGCAATTAGATTCACACTTTACTGTACTGTAAAAATCTCATTTGATGATCCATATCCATCCTCTATAAAACTTGGCTCCGGCAGAGGCAAGAGAAGCCCTTCACCCGTGGCATACAAGGCAACATCCAGGGCAGAGGATTTTGACTGTTCTGTGCCTGATGAGGCCATCAGTGACATTAATGTCTCCATGCATTAGGAGTGCTATCGCCATATTATATATTGCAGGATCACTGAAGCTGCTTTGAATAGAGGATGAAAATGCCATTCATGTCACACACTGAGACCAAAGATTTTACAAGCCTGCTCCACCCAGACACAGAAAGCAGGATTGGATTCTTTACATATTGAGGGAAATACACAGGGGCAAAAAAAAAAAAAAAAAAAAAATTAAGAAAAGAATTAGAGGTCCAGGCTGGAAGAGGAAATCAGACCTTCACAGAAGGCTTGAGAAACAGAATTTATAAATGAGATATGGAAGTCATGGTAAGATTGAAAATGCAGAGTAAACTGAAACACATAAAGACAAATAATAAAATGTGTAGTTTTTCAAAAGGCTGACAAACAATCCAAAGGGGCTGTGGGATAATGTGTTGAGGATACTGAAGTGCATCGTCTCTCAAACACACACTAGAGGTAGAGAACTGTTTCTATCTTTTCTTTCACCTTCCTTCCGCACCCTTCAGGGATGACTTTCCAGCCTCAAGGTTACTTCCTTCTTATTCAACTTTCTTTACCCTCCCTGTACAATAATCTGGAGACTGAGACTAATGCTCTGGGTGACTTTCTTGGCCAGGAGAGCAGGGACTGCAGAATGATGACTGCTTTTGGCAGAGGCTCAGAGTGGAAAATTTATTTACTGCCTTGTCGATGTGTAGTGAGATGGGCTGCTGCCTCTCCACATCCATTATAGAGTGCTCGTGGGGCTAGAGAGAAAACTTTAAAAGAGCTTTTGCTTTGGTAGCCTAAAATTCCTAAAACTCAGAGCATAAGGAATCATAATCAAGGACCAGCGTGGAGATCTGTAAGCTGAAACAATGGCAAGGAGACAGGAACCCACCACATTCTTGTTCCTCACGGCGCCTGTTTTTGAACCTTTACCCAAACCAAACTAGTACAAATATGCACATCTGCCTGTGTGATGTCTTAAAGTTAAATAAGTAATATTTGAATGCTAGCTTTCCTTTTTAGGAAATAATATTTGTTTAGCAGTTTCTAAAATATTTTAACCTTCCGCCCTAATTTTAAAGCTAATGGGAGTTTGTGATTCATTAGGAACTTTAAAAATTAAGGATCATTACTTTTGCTAAATTTAAATTCAAATTACCTGGGCTACCCAATTAATCAACCTTTAAACAATATTAAAACAGTCAAGGCCTGTCACACTCTTGTCTGATGGAAGATGATTCAGTTTCCAGCCAAACTGACAAATCACTCTGAAGGAAGGTAACGTAATACATTCCACCAGCCTTACTCACTCGGCCTTTTCTTCCCCCTTCTTTTTTGTAACGAAGAAGAGACATATGTCTGCGCTGAAATGGCTGTTGCCATCTTACTCTCCCGTCTGGCTGTCACATGGCTAATTGTCCTAAAACAGCTGGATGAGGCAATAGCATCTTTAATGACTCGGCTTAAATATGGTCAGGCTGAGTGAGTACAACTACATGCCCTGTCCCCACACAGCAAAATATCTTCCAAGAAAATGTGCTTTTAATAAATTTTGTAGCCTTCGAATCTTTTTTCTTTTTCATAGCAATGTGTCTGCACTTTTAATGATATCCCTCTATAAGAGTTCCAGTTTCTTTTAGAGATATCCACATAAACTACCTTTCCAGGAAAAAAAGTTGTTTTATTCAGGATGCTGAGCATTCTAGTTTGTGATCAACACTAGGAACATGATGCATCTTATGATAATGTTTCACAATCTAGAATTTTGTAATCCACCAATTTAGTAAGTCTTTCCTTCATCATAACATCCTGTTAAAGGCTAATAGATGTTTATGTGATAACAACTTCACATTTTTGAGAGAGGGGAATTTGTGAATAAATGATAATATTGAGTCATTGGTTAGGAGGAATATTCTTATAAGCAGAACATCCCATCTCTGGTCATTCTTCCTAAAGGCTGCTTCGTATATAAGTCTTAATATATAAGATGCCTACTTTCTACAGTGAGTATGGGCAACCTGGTTTGGCTCTTCTCTCTCTGGGAGTTAAGGTGCTTACTCTCTAAATCAAGACTTAGGAATGTACAGGCTGTTATTCTAGATTCTAAAACTGCCTTGGTTAATTATATGCATATAAATGTTCAATCCCCTTTTAGAGTCTTCCTAAATTACCTGCTTAATATTGTCCAGCATCAGTGATTTTCATAGGTTAATTATTCCCCCCATAAAAGAGCATGAGCTTTGTCTAGTCAAAATTTGTTACTTGTCGTTTGATTAACTTTCCTCCTCTGGTTCGAAGAAACAGAATAAGGTGAGGAGTCACTGACCATCTGGCTAAAAACAGTACTCTCACTCATGGAGCAATGCATTTACCCCAGCTCTTCATATCCGTAAATACGGGACGGCTCTCTGGTTGCAGAGAGAAAAAGGGAGGAACAGAAAGATCACCAGTTTTACCCCCACTTTGGATCCCTCCGCTATGTACAGAAAGAACAGTGTGTCCTTGGTGCTATCTGCCCTGTAAAGTGTGAGGTAGCCTAGAAAGGGCATTTTTCATCTGGCTGAAGAATCAGAGGGAAGGTTAGGGGGACAACGACTAATGTTAAGTCTAAATGAGAACAGGAATCATCCAGCAGGCAGATCCCCACTGTATAATATCCTCATATGCCATTTCCTTTTCTTCAATCCTACATTGACGCCCAGATGTGGAGTGACTCTTGACTTCAACATCATCTCTGTAAAAGTATTTCTATCAGTTCACAAAAGACATGTATTTCTTTTACTTACCTCCAAAAACCTCCATGCCCCCTCTATAATCTATTCCCAGGACCACAGAACCTCCATTCCACATAGTTTATCTTCTACTTTTTATTTAGGTCTCTAATGTTCTTTCGTCTTCTGATGTTTAAGGTCCTTAATGTTGGAAGTGAATTATTGCTTTTTGAAACACAGTAGGTGTTTAATAAATATTTGTGGAAATGAACCGCAAGGTCAAGTCTTTCTAACTAGGCACTCGAGGCTAACATATCTAACTGCATTTTTGACATCTTCATTTGGTTGACTCACACATATATTTAATGACAATGCCCAAAACTGAACTCTTGATTCCACTGCCACACCAGTCTCTCTCTCTGAATTTACTCACCTCAGAAGAAGGCATCCTTACCCACCAAGTTATTTAAGGTAAAACATTTAGAGATACGTTTATCTTCCTTTCTCTCTCATCTGTCACATCCAATTTATCATTAATTTCTTTTGGTTTTTAGCTCCAAAATATCATATTGAATCTTTCTACATCTCTCAATTCTCAGTGCTATCTACTTAGTTTGGAAAACCATGATCTCACCTAGATCCCTAGAGTCACCAGCCCCTGCATACTTTTTAAGTCTCTTTTACCTTGTCTTGGGTCACTCGATTACCTGCACCTTTACTATCCTCCTCATACTCAGGTCAATGGTCCCTATCTGCCAAGAGCTTACATCCATACATGCATACATGAGAGAAAAATGAAAGTGGAGACAAATAATTACAATATTCACAATAACCACAATAACCACAATAACCACAATAATCTGTGGTTAAATGCTATAAGGAAAACAAATAAGCAACTCGAGTAAAGAATGGGCGAGAGTACTTTGATTCTTCTCATCCTTTGACACGAAATAAAAGTTATCTCCTCAAGGAAGACTGCTGTGAGTAGCCTTTCCTAACAAGGTCCATTATTATTGTCTTAGCACACAGGAGAACCTCAATCTTGGTTATTACTGTGTGGATGAATCTTACCCTCATCCTTGTTTTCTAATTTGATCTTCCTGGTAAGTCAATTTTAGCCTTCACTGTAGATACTAAAAGTGTCAGTCTTTCTACAAAATTTTTAAATAAAGAAACCATGGACAAGGGTGTGTGCGTTTGTGTGTGTGTGTGTGTATGTGTGTTCTGTTAAGCTAAAATCAACTTGAATTTATATCTCAGCTTTTTTTACACCTTGAATTACTCATTCTTTTTTACTTTCTGTCTCAGGAATCAGATTCTATATTGGTTTATTTTCAGTGACCAAAAATTTAGAGAAAGTTGTCAGATGGAATAGCTGAAATGTCAGTTACAATAGAGCACAGGTATTAGTTTAAAATGTATCTTTTGGCTCATATTGCAGGTAGTTTAAAAATAAATATATCATTTAAGGTTTGGGAGATATATATATATATATGTATATATATATATATATATATATATGGTGGGTTTATATTTTGTTTCTGTATTTTAAGATTGGCAATCACCATTTGAGTAGCTTGACAGGCCTGTTCTTAGCTCAAAATGCACATCCTTTATAAATTATAAAATCCTATGCTCTCATGTATCTCATGTTATCCATATGTATTGTAAAAATGTGGAAATAATTAAACTATTCCATCTAAAAATTCTCCTTTAAATTCAGATAGCATTTTGAATTAGATTGCATAAAGAGACAGAGATAGAGATATTGTTTCCCATCAAATGAGGAACATTTCCTCTCCTAACATCTTTTTTTTTTTGGGGGGGGGAGTCCTATTTCAAATGATTCTTCCTAAGGAGCTATTTATAATGAATCATCTCACTGAATATAACAAATTCAAATTCTGTCCTTTCCCTTTGATGATCTCTTCTGGCTGAGCGATCTGGAGGTATAGTAGAAACTCAACACATTCCATAGATATATGCTCCTCACACTCTTTTAGAATATTAGAAAGACCTATTTATTACTAGCCCTGTCACATCTTAGATGGTGAAAGTAACATTCAATAAGTCAGGGTATAGTTCGTTATGCTGTATAAGGACACCAACAGGGATATCTGAGTAAATACTTGTCACATTATGTATATTGTGTTGTGTAAATATAGAGAAATTTCTAAATAAGTTTGTAAATTAGTTTTCTGAAGAGTCAAAAAGGTATCAACTCTATTGTGGTGGGACTTATGAGTAACACATTAGAATAACAAAGAAATAGAAGAACATGTTATTAAATGTCTAATCTTGAAATTAAAACTTCTCTGACGATGTGAAATAAAACCCAGACTACAAATTACATAAACACACATGCACCTTCACCCATTAAAAAAACAAAGGATACACACTGACTGATCTGATATAAATATTAACTAAATAGAAATATATATTTATGTGTTTATATATGCATAGGATAAAGAGACTGAGTCAAAGTTTAGAAAAATATTAACATCATGTCATGGTAATGTTTTAGGGATTTTTAATTTCTAAATACTTTTCTATGCTTGCCAAAATTTCTGGTTTGAATGTTGAACATAAGCTTTTTCAAAAATTAGACTATAACAACCCATAGATCCTGATTAATCACAGCTCACAGTATAAGATAAGATACATCATTTGGCAGTATCAGGAATTTAACTGGAAACCTGAACTAAAACCATGACAAGTCACTTACGCCTTTTTGCCTTTCTCATTATTAGTATGTATGGAGGTCACATTTCCTTGCTTCCTTTCCTTCCTTTTCACCACTGAGGTGATATCAATATATTACATCAGAAATAATTCCTCATTCGCCAAGAACTTACACTTGAATTTATCATTCATCATTTTCAGCAACAGGTTCCTCACCAAGTTAGTGGGAGAGATATTCTTGTCCCCATTTCCCAGATGAGGATTTGTCTATGATCACCCAACCAGGGCTCTAACCTGCTCTTAGAATCCACCTCAAGCAGGATTTATCTAAGACAGCCTATGGCTGATGGCCATACTTCTGATCATTTGCCCCTAACGCTAGCAGAAAGCAATCAATACAAGTTAGCAAACATTATGTATCAAGTATCTATTGCCTGAGACACTGAGAGGGAAGGGAAATGCCTGTTCTCTTAATATACTTCTTTCCCTAGCCTACAGTCACATGTCCATTCTAGAGAATAGAATATTAAAACCATCTAAAACTTTCGGGGTATAGCTCTGGCTTTTGATCAAATGATTACTTTAAAAGGGAAAACAGTATAGTAGGATGCCATGAAGGGGACAGAGAATTGTTTTCTTGAATGTGCTCAGAATGAGTCCTGGCCTTAACACGATTCTTGTGGCCACCACAATAATATAGATTTCTTCTTAAATATGTTCAAGTGATTGACATTATGGATTTCATCCAGGCACTGTATTTGACTGGAAATCACTGAGGGCTCTCAGAAAATAGATTAAAACAGTTAGTTAACTAATTTATAAACAAGATGTTAGGAACTGCTCAATCTTACAGGGAAAGTGGATAAAAAGGCACAATTCTAGCATTCTTCCGGTTTAAAAATCCAACACCGGTTTTCAATGACTGTATACTTCTCTGACCTAAAGGTAATGAGATTGCTTATGTTATCCTATAGTAGGGCATCTGCTGTGAGTAAAGACTCTTCCTACTTGTTGCAGCTGCTTTACAAATCAGCACAGACCCCAGCACAGAGCACTTTGTGAGGACTGCTACTGCGGGTTGAACAAAAAGCACCTGTCCTTGCAGGGATCTCCTGGGCCAAAATCCAGTAAAAGGATCGCCTTCCTAGGAAACTTTTCTCTGTGAATTTTCGTTGCTAGAGGAAAGGCACAGGGACTATAATTTCTCTTACTGAGTTAAGCATAACCCTGAAATAAGAAGATAAAATGTAAGCTAGCCCCTCTTTCCATCAGGGAAATATAGGTACTGAGTTAGCAAAGAAAGAAGTCAAACGAATGCATAATTCTCTTTTTTCCAGTCTTGTCTAATACGTGCATTTATTCCGCCTTTCAGTTTGTTCTTTATTACTGTCAGGGTGTGAGAATTTGTAATCCATATTGCCTTTGTTTCAATGCTCTGCCTCAGGTTGTCAAATTGAGCAAATATAAAAACATGATACCCAGTTAAATTTGAATTTCAGATATACACACAAAAAATTTAGTATATCTCAAAGAATGCATGGGATATACTTACACTAAAAACTATGCACTGATCAACTAAAATTGAAATTGACTGGGCATCCTCGATTTTATCTGGCAACACTAAGACTGCCTCCTGCCCCCTCTTCTCTCATTTTAAACCTTAACCTTTTTTTTTTTTTCCCCAAAACTGAGGAGATACACCATCATCTCTGCAGATTTTCTTTGGCCAGCCTGGATCTGCTTATATTTGACACAGTAATCTGTTGTTGGAGGTTCCGTCAGTGTGCTTCCAACTGGGACGCAAAACCAACAAAAAGTAAAGAGTGGAAGAACACGCTTACTCATTCACTGTATTTATACCTCTAGTTTCTAAGCTAAATTCAAAGGTCTCCAAAAGGAACAGTAGAGGGCGGGGCATGGCAGGAATCAGATAGTGCCTTTAATTATATTTACACAAAATTCATCCCCATTGAAATAGAAGGTGTATGAATTTGGATTAATTCAAAATTATATAATTAGGGGAATTTATCTTTTCCCACTTAAGAAATTCCTCCAAACCAGAGATTCAAACCCTGGTTAAACATTACAATCACCTGAGAATTATCTAAAAATATAATGCCAGCCTCCACCATATATTCTAATTTAATTGGCCTGAGTTGGGATGCAATCATCAGTATTTAAAAAGCTCCCTAAGTTTTTCTAATATACAGCTGGAGTGGAGAGCCACTCCTGGTCAATCTACTTCTTGATAATTAGTATCTCCTTTAGAGATAACTAGCTTGTTTCTAAAAACATTATAATTAATACTGTTACAAATTAGTCATGATAGCATCTCAACGAGTGCCTCGTGAGCTTCTGCCCATCAAAATGAAGCAGGTGTATTATATGTATAAATATATAATACCTACATATACAGAAAGCATTCTTTCAGTCGCCTTGTCTGAGAAAATTCCATAATGACTACTAAGGGCTCCGTTAGAATTCATTACTGTTGTTTAAAAGTAAGCTGCCCTGGGTGATATCTGGTCAGTTTGTTAATTTGTCACTAAATCTTGTTGCTATTAGTGGTATCTCCCATCCCCCTATAAAATATAAAAGAAGAGTTTACTGAAACATGAAAAAAGGAGGGCAAAAAGAGAAGTGGGGCGATGGGGAGACAGAAGACTAAGGTAGAAATGGGCAGAAAGGGAGGACAAGGAAAGGAAAAAAAGAAAGGAATGGAGGATGAAGGAGAGAGAAGAGGAAGAGAATATGAGAGAATATTAAGGCAGAAACTTCTTTTTCCCTTTCATTTACTTAAAGATCACTTTCTAGAGCATGCTTCTGAATCCAAATGAATAGAAGAAAAGCCAAGTCAATGAGGAAAGGGTCTCTGCCCCAATGGACATGATTGATCTCTTTCTTACCCACCCTCTTTTTTCCCATAAGAGCTCCAGATAAGCACTGGCATTCAGTGTCACTGAGGTGGCTTCCTGTCAGTCTTCACACCATTTCTGGTCCACCCAAATGTCCAACACTGGCCCTGTCAAATGTGTGGCTTAAAGCTTAGTGGACAATGTACCATATTATTCAGAATTTCTTTAAACCAATACGTTTACATGAGGCTTGCTGAAGTTTCAACATCCCTTTCAAAGGCAGAAGGAAAAAAAAAGAACAATTTATACCAGATCATAAAAAGATATAATAGCTATTGAAAATAATGTGTTAGAAAAAGAAACATTTAAATGATGACATTAACAAAACACAATTAGAGATCAGTTGGTCTCCATTCTCCCCTAGAGGTTCATAAACCCACAAGACGAGGCTCTGAATTAAGAACCAGATGTGGCAAGATCATCCTAATTATATCTTGTTTAACTTGACCAGGAAATGTCTTGGATCAGATGTCACTTTTTCGTTTTCTTTTCATGCTTCTACTTTTAAAGAATAATGACTTTCAAAAATAGAAAGGGGAGTCACTACGCAAACTCGGGAGTTTGAAAAACAGTTAGCAAAACCCTTTTCCTATTGAGGGACAATAAATGACAGGATGGGGAGGGAGGGAAAGGGGGATATACAAGTTCATGGATTATATGGGTAGCTTAAGCTCACTGTTGTTTAAGAGTGTAACTAAGAGCAAATTTTACCACTTGCTCTTTATAAAATAAAAATTGTGTGTGTCTATATACAATATACACAGACTGAGTGTAGACATTTGGAGACATTTACAAAAGAAAACTGAGAAAGAGTCAGTAACTCAGAACCAAAGACTAGAACTCTACTCAGCTACAAGTAAGGGTTATCACTGATAACTAATAACTAACTGATTTAGTTATCACTGATAACCAAAAATAACTAGAAGTTGGGGCGCCTGGGTGCCTCAGTCATTAAGCATCTGCCTTTGGCTCAGGTCATGATCCCAGGGTCCTGGGATGGAGCCCAGCATCAGGCTCCCCATTCTGGAGGAAGCCTGCTTCTCCCTCTCCCACTCCCCCTGCTTGTGTTCCCTCTCTCGCTCTCGGTCAATTAAATAAACAAATAAAATCTTTTAAAAATGAAACAAAACTAGAAGTTATATCTCTAATAGTAGTTCAACATATATAAATATATACAATAAAGTGTACATCATTCTTTTTTTAAAAAATATTATTTATTTATTTGACAGAGAGAGATCACAAGTAGGCAGAGAGGCAGGCAGAGAGGAGGGGGGAAGCAGGCTCCCCGCTGAGCAGAGAGCCCGATGTGGGGCTCAATCCCAGGACCCTGAGATCATGACCTGAGCTAAAGGCAGAGGCTTAACCCACTGAGCCCCCCAGGCACCCCAGCGCACACCATTCTTAAAAGAATGGTGTGCATTCAGCCATTTTGGTGGACTCAGCCATTTTTAGCAAATTCTTTTGTTATCTTTATAAGGGCTTAATACATTTTTCCTGAGCATTTCCCATATACGCACACACCCACACCCACAGACTTCTTGAATGAGTAGATACTGCCTTGTTCTGGTCAAGATTCAAGTGTCCTGAATAGGCAATAAGAAAAAAAGGGGCTCCCTTTACAGAATTCTATTTTAACAAGCCTTATTTCTGTCTGGGTATGCTACATGTTACACTAACTCATTTAGAGAATACTCACTACCTGGGGTCAGGCTGTATTAGAATAGACCAGAATTTCTTGATAAAACTATAACCAGGCAAAGTCTGACATTTTTTGTAGAATACTTTCAAATGTCACAAAACTTTCTGGAAAATAAAAGTTTCTGCCAATTTCAAAGGAAATTAGTTTGTCTCGGGTTTAATACAAAAGCCAGGTAAAACTTCGAGATATAAGTTGAGTGTTACACTGAGGTTTTGTGGAAGCTCAAACTGGAAATTTAAAGAGAAATCTAGATGGCATAAAATTCTGACAATGGAAAATCAAAATGCAATTTACAAAATCTCTACGAACACGTACTCTAATGTTTCATTCCATCTATAGGCTTAGGGTATATCCAGGAGACATATGATGATGTGGTCAGAAGAAAACAAGAGGAGTAAGAAAAACAATTGTCCTGGGAAAAAATATATGAGAAATGAATTTCGGGTTTTCTGGAGAGTTTTGATTGAATGGCTGAACTATATAATTTGATTTGTTCACAGTAAAATTCAAAATTATGTAATTATATAAAATTCCAAGTTAACTGTCACCCATCAAAAATGCAATAGTTTTGGGAACAAAAACAAATTAATTGCTAATAAATTCCAATAATGAGTAGCTCTTACTGGGCATAGAGTGCACACAGTCCTTTCATAATTGTAAACATGGGTATATCTATAGAGTATTTGGAAGTAGGACATATTATTCCACAAGTAGCTACTGATGGTACAGGAACAGCTCATGATGGTGCACTAGAGTATCAACATTACTCTTCTCACAAGGTATTGGAAGAGTGAAAACTGATACTCAGTTGAGGATCTTTTCAAAGAGAGCAATGTCTGTAGTTTAATGGTAGAAAAGTAATTGATGGAGTTAATCTATTTCTCTGTAAAAGAGAAATTGACAGGGGAAAAAAAAAAACTTGGTAGTGGTAGCAACTGATCATTGCTAAAACCACATAAAATTAAGACAGCAAGGGCGCCTGGGTGGCTCAGTTGGTTGAGCAACTGCCTTCAGCTCAGGTCATGATCCTGGAGTCCCAGGATCAAGTCCCGCATCGGGCTCCCTGCTCAGCAGGGGGTCTGCTTCTCCCTCTGACTTTCCCCCTCTCATGCTTGCTCTCTCTCATTCTCTCTCTCTCTCAAATAAATAAAATCTTAAAAAAAAAAAAAAAAAAAAACTAAGACGGCAACAACAATGTGACTTCAGCTCTTCCTAGGGAGAGATGAATGCTCTATCTCCAATCTGACTTTATATAATCACTTCACTGAAAACATTTCTAGAGGTCTCCAGTCACTTCTCTATATACATAAGCCTATATAGTTGATGCATAATCTGCTCTCAGTATGTCCCTTAGACAGGGAATTCCAGCAGATAAACTGTAGGAAGAACTCACAACATGGGGTCAAACGTGTTTTAGTGCAGATGGGTGCATAGTAAGTAACACATTCAGAAAAAGTATTTCAAGCTTCATGGACTAAAGTCAGGTTATAACTCAGGGAAAAGGGCAAAAATAATGTTGCAGATTATTTTCTAACGTCATCAGCCCAATATGATTTTGACTATAGTAAGAAGAGCCAATAAAATCATTATTTGCACTTGCTATTCAATTCATTTTGGCTTTTATATCAATGTAGCTATCGACAGCTTTGATCACCAGAACACAAAACAGACAAAGGAAATGGATAGGAGATGAGATAACATAAATGTTCCCGAACATGGACAGGTAGTGGGGCTTGCACACCAACCAGCAGTCTTGGTCTTTCTGCAAAGGGCTTTCACTTGAGAGAACAGATCTAAGGGTAAGAAGAGTAGGGGCGCCTGGGTGGCTCAGTCAGTTAAGCGGCTGCCTTTAGCTCAGGTTATGATCCCAGGGTCCTGGGATCGAGTACCCTAGCAGGGAGTCTTCTTCTCCCCTACCTGCGGCTCCCCCTGCTTCTGCTTGCTCTCTCCCTCTCTCTATTTCTGTGTTAAGTAAATAAAATCTTAAAAAAAAAAAAAAAAGACTACCCTTGATAAAACACCTAGGCGATCACTGGAAGTGATCTATTGCAGGCATGTGGCTGTCACACCTTGGTGCTTAAGCACCTATACAGAGGACCATTGATCAAAAGAGAATAATAACTAAGAAGAACACAGAAATAGTTACTATATCTTAGAGTTAGGTATCATAAAAATTGTTGCTTTAGGATATATTTTTAACCTTATCATTTATACAATAAGTGATAAACGTAAAAATCACAGCCTTTTAGACCCAAGAAAAAACAAATACTGTCTAGGCCAATGTTCTCACGTACAGATAAGAGTGATATGTGGTGACTAAAAAATGCTGTGAGTAGCCATGATGTGACTTGAACTTAAATACTTTGATTCCTAATACTGTGATTTTTTAATACTTCACATTGCCTGTCTTTATCCCAAAGATATCATAAAAAGATGAATATAAAAATAGGCATATAAATGTCTCAAAATAAGTACATGGGCTATATAGATTACAGAGCCAAACTATGTTGTTTAAAAGATTAAGTTGGAAGACTTGGTAAATACCTAATATTTGTAGACAAAAGGTAATTGTCATATACCATAAATCATGCCAATATATTACATAGGAATCAGAATATTAGGCTCGGCATTCATGAATCTGACATAGTTTTTGCCAAATTTTTACCATAGTTTTCTTCCCACATTTTCTCATCTTCTCTTTCCCAGCAGTCTCACTGAAGAGTCACCTCTAGATATTGACAGTCTTCAGTGTTTCAGTGCGTTGGCTTTGAACCAATGAAATAATTCATAATGCTCTTTATATATAGTTAGAATTACTTAATCTCCCTGCTAAATATCAAGAAATTTTCTTTAATTTTTCCTTTCAAGAATAGTTGTAAATGGCTGTTGCTGTCTGACACTGTAGAGTAATTCCTAGTGGTTTTACCAGATCTAAACATTGATAAAGATACACCCCATATAAGCCTAAAGCTCCAAGTAAATTATGTAGAAGCAAAAGGAAAGAGGATTTTGGGCACAATATAAGAATGTGATTTGGAACAAAAGGCATTTCAAGGAGGCTGAAGATGTACCAGAGTGTGCGACTGTAGCAGTGAATATACAGTTGGGCTAACTAAACCCTAAGGTCTGATTTGGTCTATCATGCTGGAATTGATGGAAGCTTATGAGTCTCTTCCTTTTAGTTTTCTCCTGATTTCTTGGGCATTTACTTAGTTCCATTACAGAATATATCCCTCTGTTCTTTCTCTCCTGGTCTGAAATTTCGCTAGTCTAGATTTCAGGTCTTCTTTCTTACTCTCCATCAAATATCCCCTATATCTTTATCCCTATATTTCATTTTTGCTTATAGAACATGGATGACTAGATCCTCCTCACAGTCCTAATACCTCTTCTTCTCCCCTACCCTTTACTATCAGATTATGCATACAAGGAACATGACAAATATTCCTGCCACTTTACCCTCTTCCTCACCTCTCAGTCATGGTATGAGAACCAATAATATTTCATGGACGGGATGAAGTTTCAGTGCAGGACCCTGACTGTCCCTTTTTACTCTGAGATTAAATGATTTAAATGTGTGCTATCAAAACCAGTTTGAAAGTCTACTCTGAATCTGCCATCATAGGTTTATTCAACCTTATACCTCCCATCTGCAGCAGCTTGAATACCACTGTAGATTCGTATTTTTAATGCACTTATCACATGCTGCTCTATATTGTTATCATAGCTCATGCATGTTACCCTTGTAAGTCTCTTAAGGGTAGAAATTATAGTTTACACTGCTGTACCTGGAGTTATCAGAAAATACTTGTGAATTCTTCCCTCCCTTCCTCCCTCCCTCCCTCTCTTAGCCTCCTGCTATCTTAAGCCACTTATATCATTTGATTTTTTTTTCCCTTGGCAGTAGTAATCTGCTCTTTGCATGTTTCTTTTTGAAGCCATCTCTTGTCACATGTCACACCTATTAAGCTTTTATTATTTTTCATCAAAGTGTGTACTCAATTCTACCTCCTCCACTGAAACTCCCTTGTAAAGAAATAAAGTGTAGATTTCTTATCATCCCAAACATACAACAAATCACACTCTTCTGTGATAAAAGGTACACATAAACACGAACATAAAACCCTCTACCGCACCAGCATAAGTGAAACAAAACATGTATAAATCTCTCCTTTAGTTCATATATTCCTAGAATAAGGAGAGGAAAATTATCTGTGATTCCTAATACGCTGCCCTGACAACATGAGTATCCAATAAATAGTATCACTTAATGTCTCCGACGATAGTAAAATAACAAGTAATTTGTTAAAAACATAAAATGACATAGTCAAGTCAAATTCTTTTAAATCTAATCCATACCAAACATATTTATAAGTCTGAAATATGTGAGTGTTTATCTGAACAGCATCTTCAACTTTCAGAAAATTCATTTATCTCTAACTCTTCCTCTCTGCCGGGGAGGCGATTTGTCGGGAAAGTTTCCGCAGCTGCCGTGGCTGCCATACTATTTTTACTTTCCAGATAAAGAATTTCAGCCTCGAGGGCAGTCAAACTAGCACCTTCCACCAATGCTAATCTCACTTCATTATCCTTTTTTATAAAAGGTCACAACTCTTTTTATGTCACACATTGCTATGGGCACACTTTCATATATTTAATTTGACACAATATAACAAATACACAACTAGTTAGAGAACTCTGTCAAACCTAACCTCAAACAAGTATTATTTATTGTCTTCATTATTAAAGAACGGGAGAAGGGACATGGGTGACCCACACAGTGTTTGCTTTTTACTTTATTTTCTTGTAGCTTCTGATAGGCCTTGTAACACAGCATGCAGAACAGGAAGAAAAGGTCCTAAGTCATATTAGAAATGAAAAGCTTCAACCATATGACAGAGTTGCAAGGAAGGAGGTACAACCCAATGCCTTTCAAATCTATGAACCAGGATCTGCTAAGTTGTCAAACATCCTCGGAGCGACCACCTCTGGTGAGGACTAGGAAGAAGTAAAACATACTTGTTGTTCATATGAAGTAAGTGGTCCAGTTCGCACCTGATTTCAGACTAGAGATGACCCTAGTTTTCATGTACCGTTCAAGATGTTTTATTTGAATTTAATTCTCACAAAATCTTAATGAAGTATGTACTGCTATTATTCCAATTTTATCCATGAGAAAGTAGATAGGTGGAGGAAAGGAATCGAACTATATACAGGAAGGTTGCCTATATAGCAAGTGTTGGGAGACAGGATGCAGACTCAGGGAGGTGGGCTCCTGAGCACATATTATGATCCATTAACATGTTCAGGGTCCTACGGATGCTGTAGTATAGGTCTCATAATTTGGGCTAATTCAGTTAGCTCAGTTAGAACAGTGTGCTAATTAAGACAAATAGAAATCAACAATGTTACATAAGTTCAACCTTGCTTGGCTCATTATCCCACTGGTAGATCTTTGCTAAAATAGAGTAGACATCTGCCTTTTGAGATGAGTTGTGGTTTTCTAGATGTCTCCTTTACCTGTCACTGCTCTCACAGAAAGAGCTTCTTTTGCACCCGCGTTTGTAATATCTGAGGACTCATCTGTTTTCTATAAATATAAGAGATACTGTCCTCAGGTGTTCCCTTCTGAAACAGGCGTGTGACCACACTAGACTAATTATTGGACATGCCTTTTGCTCACAAGTGCAACAGACTGGAAAATTAAAAAAAAAAAAGTTAAATGAATAAAAAGAGGATTGGGGCAAGAAAGTACGGATATCTTGGTTAAACGTGTCACCACTACTAGATTAACAAATTAATTATATGAAGGAGACCTACCTGGTTTACATTTACACAGTAAAGGCATACTTTGTCATCTTATAAAGGTGAGAACGCCAAAGAAACACTATCTCACTGTATAACAGGACTTTATGAAATAAGACAAATGGGAATGGTATCATGGTATAAGCAAGGAATACTGGAGGAAATTTGTAGACACTGCACCAGAAGTGTGAGGTGAGAGAACAGCAGGGATGTAGGGTAAACCAAAGCAGAGCAGGGCAAAATATTACTTGCAGAAGACAACTAATATTGGCCTCCTGATCTGAGAGGACCTGTCCACTCCTTAATCCTGGATTAGCCCTAGTGCACTGCATTTTCATTTGGTACTCTCTCCTAACCCCAGCCTCAATGACCCCCTAACAAACATTTCAAGAAAGCGTTTGTTATGAATCCTGTTGCCTTGCATGCCAGACGGAATTCTCAGGACTCTTGCGCAGATGAGAGAATGTGTATACTGTCTGTTCAACTAATTAGACCGAGATGCAAATGATGCCCAAGTTTAAGTGCTACACTACAGTGCCATACAGTCCTATGGATGTTGCTATCTGGTTGCTTAGATGACATGCTTGAGGGTCTTTTCTTATACCAAAGCCGGCATATTCAGGGATGTTAGTACGTTACTTAGCCCCACCTCATGTATCTTATCCTCAAGTAAGTATCCGTGTTTTGTTCTCTCTGTAAGCTCAATACGGTTTTCATCCAATCTTATTTTCGACTCTACTTAGAGATAAAAAAAGACACCCTCTCTTTAGAAACTTTGGTTAGCATGTATTGATTGTGGAAAGCTGGACTTTTTTTTGTAGGATGATTATGATGGAATGGATGCACTCTTCATTTTACTTTATAAATTAGCAGTTTCTGTAGTATACATGGAAACTCATTTTTTTTGTCCTAATACCAGAGAATGAAGGCATGGTTGCAGAGTAAGCGAAAGATGAAGGTCTGTTGTTCATGTGAAGTTGCATGTCCGACCCCCATCTTCAATGCTTAACCAGAATTTCCCCTATCCATTTGGGAAAGCTTATCAGATAGGGCATGATGATTATTTTCATACCAGTGCCTTTGACCATTTCATTATCTTTCCAAACTTCTTTCCTGCCACGGTTACAGGGACAATTGGTTCTCTTTCTTCCTAGACTTTCAGTCTTTCACTGGCCCATTTTATTCTACTGTTTCATTAAAGTTAGTTCTGGTATTTTATATTTGTTAACTAAATTAAATTAAAACATATAGATTTTCCCTCCTTATCAGTAATTATAAAAATCCTGTATAGGTCTGAAGGCAGAGGTAGGTCCAATAATGTTTGTATTTGTTAGCCCCCAATCCTGTAAATGCATTGTTCAAACACAAAATAGATTAAAAAAAAAAAAGAAATATCTTCAGATAACAACTGGAGGGAACTGAAAATATTTTGTGAACTAAATCACAAAGGATTAAAGTTTGTAATAGAATCTAAGTCATTATGTATAAAAGCACAAAATAGCCATTTAGGACAGTGGTTCTAAAATTTATTTTTATCTCATAATCATCTAAGGAGCTCTAGAAAATTAGAGATACTTAGACCTCACTTTTAGATACACTGAATCTGAAATTCAGAGGGACTTCATAAGCAGTCTTCTTTTTTAAAGGGGTTTAACTTTATTCTTCTAATGCATTGTCATGTTTAGCAACCACTACTTTACAGAATTCTTGTGACTCTGTGATTTGTCTGTGGGATACCTATAGTAGGGAGCAGCAGCAGCCTGGAAGGAATGGGGAAGGCCCAAACTCTAGGAAGCTGGAGGTTACCTGCGAACAACTGGCGTCTAAGAAAAAGAGAAGTATGGCCAAGAAGAGAGAAAAGTTTTACTCAGTTTATCTGGAGAAAAATATTTTTTTTCTTACAATGAAAATTTGTGACTTACATTAAGAGTATGCTACCAAAGTTAGGAGATACTCATAGAGACTTAAATTCCAACTGAAGATACTAATAACTGATTATCCTTCACGTGCTATGCGTGGAAAAGCTGAGTAAGCACCTACGAAGGAAGGGGGGCCACTATGGTGAGCTTTGCTGTCATCAACACACAAGCCACTGGGCAGCAGAAGCTTGAGGACATGCTTTCCAAAAGCTTAGAGTGACACTCTGCAGCATTAACTCCAAACCAGGTCCCTGGGGCCGGTCGACTCTTCTTGAAACAGGTTGTCCTCAAAGGAAGAATTGTGTCCTGTTGGAATTTCCTCATTGCTAAAGTTGTCAATTGTGAAGCAAAGCCTCCATTCACATTACACAATTATAATGTATCAGCAAATAAGAAATAACCCCAAGATCTTGAAGATCCTAATAAAAAGAAGGACCAATAGAAGAGCCAGTTCCAACCAGAATGGCAAATATTAGCAAGTTCCACAGCCATCAGGAGAGAACAGAAAGTCAGTAATGAAATCGTTACTGAAAAAAAGAGTTGGACAGTGGGACTAGGGGGGTATGGAAACAATAGTGTTTAAAAGACATTTGAAATGGGACAAAGTTCCTCTGCACTGAGAGGAGCCACTGACACCTGGATACCGACTAAATCTGAAACCATGGGTTTAATGAAACTACTTAAAAAATGAAACTTGTAACGGGAAAGGATTACATAAAATCAGGACTTTGCTACCCTGACATCCATAAGCATCCTTCAGACTATAAAAATATATTCAACTAATTACCCAGTGGAAAACAGTCAAAGAAAAGCTTCATGAAATGGTTTCTGAAAGAATCATGAAGAGTAGTAACAATGGGGAAATGTGGGTGAAATTTCTTTGCTTCTTTGAGCTTGTCAAAGGGAAAAAGAAAAAAAAAATCACTTGTTTTAGTACTTGTCATTAAGTACTATATACAGTAGTTAAGTATTAATAAATAAGTAGTTAACATTTATGCAATGGTTCATGCCTGTTAAAATATGCATCAACTGCTCGTTTATTATTTACCATTGCCTCCATAACAGAAAATGAGACCAAGTGGCCAGAATTGCCATTGTTTTTTAAATATTACTTTGATTTTAGCTGCCCAAATCATAAATAAACAATTATCTTCTGTGCTGGAAAAATCATGATGATAAATTAACATTGGTCTGGCCTACTTGCGCACTCACTCCACATGAACTAAGCGTCAAAACTCAGCTTCTGTATTTAGGAAAAACAGAGTGCAGTGTGTTCCTTGGGACTGACAGAAGGTCATAAAAATGAAAATAAATGCCCTGATCCCTCAAATTCTTCTGCGACTTCTCATGCATAGGCATTTTACAATGGTCAATTTATACCTCCCCTATCTTTCTGTGTTATAGTCCATAATTGGACCATGCTAGCAGTTGCTCAAACACATTTCTGCAAAAGAAAGAGAATTGCTAAAATCTTTGCGCAAATCTGGATTTTTTTCCATGGTGTCAGGGAACTAAGAGGCTTACCTTCCCTATATTGTTTGTTTAATCTGTAACAGTTCATAGGTTTCGATTAGGGGTTTTAAAATAACGTAACTGCCACTGTTAATTGTGAATATTCATGGAGCACTTTCAAAGTGCTCCTATTTCTATTTCACCTACCAATAAAAAGCACCACACTTCAAATTGTGATGTGATGTCATTGGGAATTCACACCGAGATCTTTAGATGTTTCCGAACAGAGGTGATGGTGTCTAGTGCAGCCTGAAGCCTGACACTGTGTGCCGTATATATGGAAGAAACAACCCTGGACAGGAATCCGAAGGGACTGTGCTCAAAACCTGTCTTGTATGTTACGGGAGATTTGGACAAGTCACTTAGCCTCTTTATATTTGAGTTCCCTCACGTGAGAAATAGAAATGATAATGTCTACATCGGAGACTTGTTAGGAGGATTAAGTGAAAACGTTTTGTAAACCATAAATGGCCACATAAATGCAAGGAATTATGACTTAATAAGACATTAGGGTAAATATCTTTTTAGCCAATTATGAAATTCATGGTCTCCAAAACGCCGGCCTATCCTTTAATATCCCAACAACAGCTTTTCTGTGAGAACCATGTCTTGGGAGTAAGTCTGTTGATAGAGCCCTGGATAATGCAAGAACTAATGGCAATGCCCCTTCTCCCGTTCCCGAGGACAACTGGAAAGGCTGAGGCTCATCGTTCCCCTCCCACACTGCACAACCAGCCCTCAGATGAATTTCTCAGAAAGTGTGTCAGAATCCTAGAGCCCAACTGCTAAAGACAGGAAGCAATTAAATATGTAAATCAAGGAAATTACACTGTACTGATGACATTCAACACTGGGTCTGCCCCTACCTCCGCCTCTTTTTTCTCCTTGCTTCTATTCCCCTCGGGACTGAAGCTAGTGTGAGAGCTCCTTCTTCATGCTGCTCCCTGCTAAATGTTTTTTATTCTCAACCACCTGCCCCAGGCCTTCTCATCAATTATTAATCAAGTGTCCATGAATATGCATAAAAGCTTGTCTCTGAGTTTTATTAAATTAAAAAAAAAAGTATATAAGAACGTGCTCTGTGCCATGGTTCAGAAAAAAACATATGGTAGAAGAGAGGAGAAGGAGAAAGGGCAAATTTGGGGTGTTTTTATTCACCCCACTGATGGCACAAACATCTTGAGGCCACTGATTTATGAAGGTTATATATTTTGTTTTTCATTTCAAATATGTTTCTAAATTAAGATCGTAAAAGGTTTAAACTCTAGAAAATGTACCATTCTAGAATCTGCTTTCTTTTGATAAATAAGGTTCTTCATATCTTAGAAAGGATAAAATCAACTAGAAACTACCTGCACACAAACGCACCTTGTCTCCCATTCCAAGGTCTGCCACGCGATGCACAGTGTCCTGGGGTAGGGTTGGCGATGGGAGTGAACCCATGAATCCCAGAGCCCTATCTCCCCTACTCTTGAGGTCCCTTGGTCAAATCATTAATGGTTTATGTTTTCCAATTTTCCACTTCAGTTGAGACTTCCTTTCCAAAGAGATGTAATGTCTCCTAATCAAGAATGATGCAGAAAAACATGTCTGTGAATACTACTGTGGTTTTTATCTTACTGGGCAGGTCTTCCATGATCACCTTTTGTCAAACAGCACACCCTGACCTTGTTGCTCTCACTCTTATCCCCCAACATACATAATGCTTTGTTTATTGCTTCTTGCTTCCTGTGCCTTCTCCACCATGAATGCAAGCATAATGAGAACAGGGATTTTGTCTACTTTGGTCAATGCCACTCAAAAACATGTGTTTTTTTTTTTTTTTTTTGAAAAAATAAATAAATGAGAAGTATAAGGGCATCGTTAAAAAATTATCCTAATTACTAATATAAACTTCAGCAATAAACATCTTCTGTGTCCAAGCAAACAAACTAACCATGATAGCCCCAGGGGATTTTCAATGCTCAGTCAATGTTCCCTTACTCTCCGGTGTTCTACAGGTGGCTTTGTTGTACATGGTCAGCTGATCCTGATGCAAATGAAATCTCAACATATTTTTATATTAAAAAATGAGGTACCCTAGATGCCTTGGTTGCTCAGTTGGTGGAGCACCTAACTCTTGATTTCAGCTCAGGTCATGATCTCAAGGTCGTGAGATCAAGCTCCGTGTCAGGCTTCATGCTTGGAATGGAGTCTGCTTGAGATTCTCTCCCTCTCCTTCTCCCTCTGCCCCTCCCCCTGCTTGCACTAAATAAATAAATAAATAATAAAAATGAGGTGTCCTAATAAAAGGGTTGTTAAAAGTGGAATTTTATTTTGTTTGGCTGGTTGCTTATTTGCTTTTGCCCATACAATGGCCATAAAGAACACAATATAAATTTATTTAGTCAAAAGTATAGGTGGAAGGGGTGCCTGAGTGGTTCAGTCTGCTAAGCATCTGACTTTGGCTCCAGTCATGATCTTAGGGTCCTGGGATTCAGCCCTTCGAGGGGCTCCCTGCTCAGTGGGGAGCCTGCTTCTCTCCCTGCCCCAGCCCCACCTCCACTCATGCTCTGTCTCTCTCTCCCAAATAAATAAAATCTTTACAAAAAAGTGTAGGTGGGAAAAAGTTATGGTTTATGTCTTCTGTTCTTTATTCATGTCCTAGGAAACCTACCTCCCACACATCTTCCTGTTCTCCTGCCTCTCATGACTTAGCATCTTAGCCATTCAACAGCTCTTAGCTCAAGCATTTTTTTCCAAACATAAAATAAGATATTCAGATTAGATGAACTCCAAGGATTAGTCAAAAATGAAATTAAATCTATAAGAGCAACTCAAGAAGAAAACAGAAATTATTTCCTTGCTCACGACACTCAGTTTCTCATCTGTCATTAAACTTAATGTCAAATCGATAGTTATACTTTTAGTTTGGAATTTTATACTTTGTTCTACCATTTTCCTTTCTAAAGAATCTCAAATTTAACTTACAGGATAGTGTGTTCACCTAATATTATTGAAAAATCTAATTTTATAGAGTGCCATTTAAACAGAAATGCCAATTTTCAGTAATAATGGTCACTATAATAATGTTTAATGCCTCAGTGACTTTTTACCAGCTAAAATGCCCTTTAAATATATATGCCTCCTTTATTTCAAATTCAAGAATGAATCATTACACTTTGATGAGCATTCCATCACACTGGACATTGTAGTTAAATTTTCCTGTTTAAGAGTCTCATTAATTTATCTCTGCTTTCCTGACCTCCCTTGATGTATTCATTCAGTTAAGAACTATGTGAAAACAAACAGCAATGGCTACAGAGCTCTAATGTAGATATTATTCAGGGTATGTAGATGCACAAGATCCCAAGGAGACGACAGCTGAGAAAAACCAACAGGATCTGCAGGCAAAAAGCTACACCACAACGTAGAATGATTCCAGTGCCACGTGAGTGATGCAAAGGCAGGACTATCACAGGGCTGGGAAGAAGAGCTCCCTTCTGGCTGGACTAGTCAGAAAGGTATCAAAGAAGAGGAAAATGTGGGAGGCCTGGGTGGCTCAGTTGGTTAAGCAGCTGCCTTTGGCTCAGGTCATGATCCTGGGGTCCTGGGATCAAGCCCCGCATTGGACCCCCCACTCAGCAGAGAGTCTGCTTCTCTCTCCCTCTATCACTCCCCCAGCTTGTGTGCTCTCTCTCTCTCTCTCAATAATAAAATTAAATAAAAAAAAAAAAAAGAAAAAGAAAATGTGAGGCAAGCCTCAGTGGAAAGGAAAGGATATTAAAAGGTATAACTGTACACCAGGCCACCTAAATCACACACTCTGTTGATGGTGCCTTGGATGGTACGAATGGGAGGGACGGAAAAGGCAGATGAGAAAGATGCCTGCATACATACCTTCTCTCTGCCTCTCATGTCCACCATGCACGGTCAAAGGAATAAGAGTGTTGAGAAGGTGATGGAGGCAGAGGAAGTGAGATCACTGGCCCAGGGAGTAAGGTCATACAATCTTCTAATAGTTTCAAGAGGATCTGAACTGGACCCTAGAGATTGAACTAGGAAGAACACTTACAGTCCTCCAAAGAACAATTCAATGGTCTCCTAATGCTAAGATTAAGTAATGTACAGAATAGAAAACTCAGGCAGTGTTTCCTTAAATTGGCAATATTTTTTTTAAGAAAATCTTTCCCAATATGACCTTTGCCCCAACCCACCCTGTGTTTGTGTGTGTGTGTGTGTGTGTGTGTGTGTGTGTGTCTATGTCTAGAAAATAATTCTATTTCACTGCTATATATGTATACAAACACATATCACATTTCAGGGAGTGGACAGCTTTAGGTAATGGAAATATTTTAAATAAAGCAAACTTATGAATAAATCATTGCCAGTTGTTTGGGAATTACTGTGTACATGTATGTGGAACTGGCCTGATCCCTGAATGTGAGATTCATCATCAGCAATGGAAATGGGTCTGAAAAGAGGAAGATGGCATAGCCACACAGAGCACTATGAGAAATAAGGCAAAAGGGCTTTGGACATGAAGTTGCCCCAAGCAGTCAAGAGAGATGATTTTTCAACCTGACATAATGGAAGTCCCTAGAGAGATCCATTTTTCATTCTGACATGACTAAGATAATAAGTCACAAGTTAAAATACGTAATATGAGGCCCAACACAAAGAAAGCTATTTCTGTTTTAGAAATGGCAGAGTATACCGTGGCACATGTTGGTTTAAATGGACATTCTTTTCCTTATAAAAGCAGCCACAGACTTCAGCTCAAAAGAGTAATTTTTAAGAGTAGAACTCATTGAAAAAAACAAGAACAAGTGGTATATGAAGTTTGACTCTTTGAGGATACTCTGACATAAGCTCAGCCTTTGAGAAATTGTTTTTAATAAATAAAAATAATGATAACAGAACAAAATTAAATAAACAAAATCCTCTACAGTGAGATGGGAAGATCCTTATCCTAAGGTTAGGCCTCCCATTTTACATCCCTTTTGCAGGCTGTCAGACAAGGGAATTATAATTGATATTAATTTATTAAAGTTTTAGTAGACCCAACTTGGGACATAATTGAATTTTGATACTCATGAATCATATATAAAACAAATAAAAGCCAAATGAAAATAATAAGTCCTGATCAATTTCATTTTCTTTTATTTATTTTACCAAGACCAATCTAGAATTATATACTGTTGGAAATGCAGAGAAAAAGGAAGAATGCAAATAGGAAAGGCATTATGGGTATAATGACAAATGGGACATTTTTTAAAGGTTTCTTTAGAAAGTTGAAGCAGTAAAGCCCACATTCCTACCTGAGATGTTTGGATTGGAGCCAGATTCATAAAAATCATTTTAGATGATGTCACTGCCTATCACCCTGCATATTTTGGTTTAAGGGTCATTGGGTCTCCTTTCTTTGCTTTATTGATCTGAGTATGGTAATAACATACAGGTTTCCAAAAATTACCTACAAAAAATTAAAATTATTACAAACTTCTGTTGACTGCTCGGAGAGGTAAAAGTCAATATAACCCTCTATGAGTAGCTCCTTGTCTCAGTACTTTTTGCGGACCTTTTTGGGTTTTCACTTTTTCCCTGGAACCACCCTCATATTACAGCAATAATCTTACATTCTCCTTCAATAAGCAACTTCTGGAGTAAAATTCTTCAGCTCCATGTCATCAAAGACACTCATTGGATAGTTAAGGACAGTTATAGTCTTTTGCATATTAACTCCAAAACTCTCTACCTCAGTTTTCAAAACCTCAACAGCATGCATACTGTTTACCAATCACATCTCCCATTACAATTCAACATAATTTCTCTAGAACACTCAAAATTATTAATTTTGTCTCTTAATATTTTATAGGATTTGCGTGTTCCCACCACTCTGCTTTTGCTCTGGCTCATCCTTATCCCTTGGAACTTTTTTTCTCCATTCTGCTGTTCGGTGCCCCTCTTCTTATGCAGAACACAGATTTAAGTTCAGGTCAACAAGGGAATCTTGTCCTATTTAATTCATCCGCCTCTCCAGCTGCTCCCTATTTTTATCTTTTCAACACTTCTTACCTCCCATGGTAAAACACAAACAGGCATGGGATTTTGTGTATGCTTAAGTTTCTACTTAATTTTCTTTTGTTGAACATGCTTGGAGTCCTCCTTTTCTTTTGTATCATCTATGTGTTCTGCAAGTGTATGGATACTCAATATCTAATAGAGTAAAACAACACCACCACACTACTGCTTTCTACCATGGTCTAGGAACGTATAATTCTCTCTATTATAGTTATAGTTGCCTATCAATGGAATATATCTGTTCATACTTTGTTGATGGACCCTTCAGTCATCTCTCTACTGTTGTTAATTTTTTTTTCTTTTTCTCTGAATTCAGATGTGACAGGGTCCACCTGAGGCTCAGCATCACAGAAGTCATAAGGCTTTCCCTCCAAGTAATTAGATTTTCCATTACCTCATTCTGCTATCATTAGACCTTCAGCTAACACAAAAATCTCTCCTGGGATCCAGTCAATAATCCTTTGTATCGATAGTTTTTAAGGATCTTTTTGGGAGAAAAGGTTGGGAGAAATATGGCAGATGGATAAGCATGAATTCAAACTGGAAAGGACTGACAGAAGGGATACCTCTCTCACGTCACCCATCCAGACATGGACAGATCTTGTCAAGTCTGTGACATGACACAGTCCGGGTTCTATTCCGTTTGACAAAGGGGAGAAAAACAAAGACTTCCCTCTGCTGTGATTAAGGGGATCCTCTCTTCTATTCTTTGAGTTACTTCCACCAGTTGAAAACAAACAAGCAAAAAAAATAAGTGAAGTGATATCCAATATGATCCAGAATCTAGATCCCCAAACACAAACAGCCAAACTCCCTCTCTCTAAACACTGCTTAAATGGTAAGCAGCCAATGACCTCGGTGCCATCAGGGTGATAACTATCTGGGATCTCTCCTCTTCCAGTGAAAGGCATTAAAGCCCTTTTGGGATCATTTCATCTTCACCCTTACGCTCCCTCGGCCTCTCAGACTCAAGTCCAAAGATAGCTTACAGAGTTCGTGTACACCTCCTCCACTCCCAGGAACCAGTACCTGCTCCCTGGTCCTTTCCTGCTGCCCCCCAAATGCACACTATCTTCTCAGAACAGTGAGTGTTCTTTCATTTGCACATTTATAGATCTGACTTGACCACAAATCTGCTACTTGGTCAACCAGAGTTGTACGTGGAAACTTTAATCCTGGTTAACGTGTTTTTTTTTTTTTTTCCCCTTCATGATTATTTCTTCTGAAATTGTTCATTACAAAAAAACAATACAACAACAAAACAACAAGTCCACGGACGTTCATCTCTCCCTGCATAGCTACAAGATTTTTTGAGTTGCTTTAAATTGCAAGTTGGTCAGGAATAGAGAGAGGAGGGTGACCAAGACTGACATGGATGATTGCCCTGGAGCTATGGATTCCAGCGGGGTTACAGGTAAGTGTCAAAGGTCATCCATGCCGCCCCCATCAGTGAAGGAAGGTGCTCATTTTGTAAAAATCCTGCAAAGCTTCAGACCATTACTGTAGCTACTTAAGTAAGCCCAGTTTTCTATATGAAATTGTGGTTATGACAATTGCTTATTTTTTAATGGCTAGAGGATGCTGCTCCTATTAACGGCAAAAAACAAAACAAAACAAAACCGAACCAAAAACCAAGTTATTTCCTACAGGACAGAAGCAAGCACAAAGATCACAGAATTTGAAGTCCAGAAGGGGACTGTGTAGAAACCTTTCCTTACAGACAGAGAAATGGAGGCCCTAAGAGACGTGTGAGAGTGTGACTTTTCCCGTAACTCCCACTCACCACCCCCAGCATTCTCCTGGCCCTTCCTGGTTCTTTTGGTTCTTCCTCTCACACAATAAGACCCACAATCTATCTTGCAGGCACCACTAATTCTTCAGATCCATGGGTCATTATTGGGTCTTAACCCCCAACTTGGAAAAAATATTACTGTAAGGCTGTGGCTCAGAAGGTCAGTGTGTCTTTTGAACTATTTTACCAGGCAGCTATTTCCAAAAGCCTTTTTTCTATACCTGCAAATCATTTTTCAGATGCTTTCATTTGTCATAGAAGTCGCTACCTCCTTATTATAAGCTTGTTTTTCAGATACTTTTATATTTTCCTGTGATCCCATGCTATTAAATCCTTCAAACTACATAACGGCCTACTGGAAATAAATTATTCTAACTTAAATTGCTCTTTGCCACTCCTGTCCCTCCTAACTACCTTAATTCTCTTTATTTTATTTATGAAATACTGTTATTAGCCTCCAAGGCTTTCATGACATGACAATCCTATGAAAATAATTTCAAATTCAACCATTTCCATTACTCTCATGTAATAAAAGTGAGATAAAACTGTAGAAATGTCGAGGCAGCACGGCCCCTTGTTAGTGTTCACGTTCTGGAGTCACGGAGACTCCTGGTGCAGCCATATTAGTGATTTCCCTCTCAGAGTTTCAGCATTTGTAAGATGAGAACAAGTTCGACTCCTACAATCTTTGGAACAATAACATACACAAAGCACGAGCAGAGTTCTTGCCCCATATTAACGCTCAGGTCACAGTCAATAGCCTCCCTTGCTTACTCAAATGAACACTTGAAAAAATGGGCAACTAACTAGTTAGTGATAAACAAAGTCAAATAAACACACCAGTGAATTATTTCCTTGAAATTATCAGATTGGAAAATATGAGGAAAATAATTATAATTCCTATTGAGTTCTATAGTTTGGTGAAACAGATACGCTTACACTCTTGCTGATGGGATTCTTTTGGTAGAGATTGTTTTCTGTTTGTTTTTTCATTTGGGGTGTGTGTGTGTATTTTCCATCTCATAATCCTTTTTCCCCACATCTGAATCCCATATTAATCATCCATTGGTTTCCTTTAAAATATTATCTTACAGCTTATACACACATGTAAGTGTACATATATAAATGTACATATGCATATACACATTCATGTACATACATGCATATGCACACATATACACATATGCATATATACAGAGTATACATACAGCACACATGAGAGAGAGAAGACACATTAATTTCATTTTGTTCTCTAGAGATGTGAAGTTTACATACTGTTTTACTGCCAATAATCATCAATATTGTTCATTCATGTTGACTGCTGTATAATAGTTCATTGGGAGGATATAACATGGTTTCTTTTTCAACTCTCCAGATAATTGGTACTTAGATGTTTCCAAATTTCCATTATCATGAGCATTCTTGTATATGTATCCTGTTGTACAAGAATTCTCATAGGTACTTGGGAGAGGAGTTGCTGAATTATCAGCTATATAAATGTTCAATCTTAGAATATGAAATTGAACTGTTTTCCAAAGTGGTTACATGACTTTAAACTCCCAATGGCACTATCTAAAAGGATCCACTGTAACATGCTCAGCACCTGATATTATCATACTTTTAAAAGGTTCAAAGTGGTATATCATCAGTGTCTTCATTTGCATTTTTTCAATCATTAATTTTTTTTACATATTTATTGGCAATAATGTTTCCTCTTTTGTGAAATGCTGGCTCATGTATTTCTACCCAGTTTTCCTTTTGATTGTTTGCAATTTGTGGCAAATGTCTAAAAATATGAATACCTTTTGGCACAGTGCTTTTAAATCTAAGAACTTATCATATGGAGACAAATTTTCAAACTATGCCTAAAGGCATTAATTAAACCTATTTGTAACAAGAAACTGCAGTAAATAAGCTAAACATCCAATAAATGGAGACTATCCAAATAAATCATGAAAATAAATTTTAAAAAGGAATGATTTATATGCATTAAGGAATGATGGTGATTATGTATATGGAATCAGAGAAAGATATTCACAATCTGATATTAAAGAGATGTTCATAAAAATATAAATACATCAAAATTCTATTGTGTGTATGTGTCTGTGCACATGTGTGTGTACCTACATACTAAAAGCAGAAGGAAATACACCATGTTATTAACAGTTCTTGCCTCTGGGTAGAGGGATTTAGAATGACATATTTTTTGTGTTTTGTTTTCGTTTATTTTCTTATTTTTGTATACTGAAATTTGTCATTACACCATTAAACCGTGTCTATACTTTAGATGTTGAAAGTCACAGTAATTGGGGTGCCTGGCTGGCTCAGCTGTTAGAGTGTGTGACAGTTGATCTCAGGGTCGTGAGTTTGAGCTCTACATTGGGTGTAGAGATTACTTAAAAAAGACAGTCACAGTAATCTTAGATAATTTACCTCAAAGCACATAGACAATAAGTGTCAGAGTTAAGCCTAGAACCCAAACATCCCCAGATTACCAAACTCTTAGCATTTGTTATTCTTTACTCAATTCACCGCGGTCCTGTTGCAGGAATGTTAATATTTATGTCCTTCTGGTCAAGTGTTAACCTTTGTAATGGTAGTAAAAATGACCTCTCCCTGCCTAACAGAGATAACTAGCTGTGTGGCCATAAAGAAATATCACAGAATAATAAATTGGGGGGTGGAGTGGGTGGGAAGAAATCCAACTCTTCCTGTACATGTACTTAATTTAAAATGAAGAGTTTTTATGGAGCCAATCTAAGGAAGGAGGCTTTTTCTCACAGACCTCAAGTATTTTTTGAAATAAAGAAAGATCTTCTATTAGCATAATTACAAAGGTCATTGCCCCATATGGTCTTTTAATAGTCTGATGACAGATTAGTAAGACTGTCATTAACCTAGCATTTGGCTCACATGACTGGGTGTGAAAAAGCCAGTGGATTTTTAGGAGAATGAATATCCAGGTGCTTTAATTTTAATGTTGTTAAATTGAATTTTGCTATTTTTCAATTCTTTATTTTCATCAGTCTCTATTCCTCTCATGCCCTTTCTCATTATTTTACATAAAATTCTAACCTTGTCTCAGATTCTTCCCATGATGGCTCCTGATTAAAATACAATAAAGACCAAATTAAGGGTAAGCAGAATATAAAAGGTGACCGAGTATCTAGGGGATCATTAATCTATCCTCAGATGAAAATGCTAAATCTATTGAAAACAATTCCTCAAACCCAGTATAACCGTGGGTTACACCACCGTCTGGGCAAGAGGAGTCAAATTGTTTTTCGTAAACTGAGATAATAGCATTATCTGAGTCAAGGTGTACCCAAGGAATTGAAGAGACACAAAGGGAAGACAAACTGGAATGTAATGTTGAGTCTAGAATTTAAATATCAACTACTACTATGAGCTCTTTCCTATTCTTATTTTTGAATCTTCTCATTTTTATCAGTGTTGGTCAACATAACCCCTCATGGCTGTGGCCACTACTGCTACATCTGGATCTGTACCTACTAAGCATTTGCTATTTTTCCAACACACCCATTATATCCTCATCCTCATGAATAACTGAGAACAGAACAAGACTGAAATAGATTATATTTAATTAAAAAATGTTCATGAAACTCATAGCTCTCTTATAAGCTACTCACAAGTTACCTGGAAGATTTCAAAAGCATTATGTTCTATTACAGGCCTAAATATTTGTCAATAATGAATTCCTTATTAAGTTATGCTAGGTTTTTCTTGATAACATTAAGGAATTTAAAAACATTAATTGCTTACTATATCAAGAGCTCCTGATGTTTTGCTAAGTCTTTGCTTGGTTACTGAAAAACCCCAAGCTTCTCTTTCTTTGTCTTTACTCCTAGGCTTAAAGCAAACCCTTAGTAACATGTTTATTGTATGCATGAGCCCAAGGACTATATTTACATCAGACTGATTTTGTGTCTTAAAATAAGACTATCCTGCTGTGATACCAAAAATACTATGGGAGGGGAGTGTAATGTTAGCAAGATGGCAGAATAGGAAACTCTTGTTCAGGTTCCCTTCATAGAAACCCAACTTCTCAGCAATACAAAGACCAAAATGCCCCATTTGCACAGTGAACAATCAACAAAACTAAAATGCAACCTACAGAATGGAAGAGGATATCTGCAAATGCCATATCCAATAAAGGGTTAGTAGCCAAGATATATTCAGAACCAATACAACTCAACACCCCCAAAAAACAATCCATTAAAAATGGGCAGAAGACATGAACAGACATTTCTCCAAAGAAGACATACAGATGGCCAATAGACATGTGAAAAGATGCTGAATATTACTCACCAACAGGGAAATGCAAATCAAAAGTACAATAAGATATCACCTCACATTTGTCAGAATAACTAAAATCAACAACACAGGAAACAACAGGTGTTGGCGAAGATGTGGAGAAAAAGGAATCTTCTTGAACTGTTGGTGGGAATACAAATAGGTACAGCCAATGTTGAAAACAGTATGGAGGTTCCTCAAGAAGTTAAAAATAGAACTACCCTATGATCTAGCAATTGAGCTACTGGGTATTTGCCCAAAGAATACAAAAACACTAATTCAAAGAGATACATGCACCCCTATATTTATAGCAGCATTATTGACAATAGCCAAGATATGGAGGCAGCCCAAGTGCCTATCAACTGATGAATGGATAAAGAAGATGTGATTATATATATATATATATATATATATATATATATATACGCACACATATGTGCATGTACACGCAGAATGGATATAAAAAAAGAATAAAATTTTGCCATTTGCAGCAACATGGATGGAGCTAGAGAGTATAATGTTAAGCAAAATAAGCCAGTCAGAGAAAGACAATTACCATATGATTTCACGCATACGTAAAATTTAAGAAATAAAACAAATTAGCAAATGGGATAAAAAAGAGAGAGATAGAGAAAAACTAAGGAAAAGACTCTAAATTATAGAGAAGAAACTGATTGTTTGGGGATGGGAGGTGGGTGGAGGGATAGGTTAAATAGTTGATGGGGATTAAGGAGTGTACTTTTTGTGATGAGCACAGATGATGTATGGAATTGTTCAATCATTATATTGTACACCCAGAACTGATATAACACTGGATACTAACTAAATGGAGTTAAAATAAAAAAATAAAAGAAAAAAATAATAAAAATAACAAAAATAATAAAATAATAAAAAACTGAAATGCCTTTATAAGAACTCCAGAAACCAGTGAAGAAGTCACAAGTACACCAAGTGCACGTAAGGTTGAGAATAGTCAGATTGAAACAGGTAAGAAAAGCCGTTTCATTCTACCTGTGATTGCCCTCCCCCAAGCTGGCACAACTCAGCACGACCAGGAGAAAAAACCCAATCTGACATTTCTCCCTTGAGAGGCAATGAGAAGAGTATAGTATGTGTTTAATATTCTGGCTTTTTGTCCAAAGGACTGGTTTCTGTCTCATCTCACTGGTAGGGCTGACACAAATGGAATACTTTGGATGTCTGGGCATCTCTGAGAACAAAAGAAAGATAAGCATCTTGCTGCAGCACCAAAGAACCTGCAGTACCACACACTGATGCCAGGGAGAGAAAGAAACTACTGTGTCCAAAAAAAACTGGTGAATCTCTCTAATTGGGAGATTACACCCACACCGGCTACAGAAGACACATCCCCATTAAAGGTTTAAGAGAACGGAATCTCTAGCCAGGCTACTTGGTGAAAATCACCCCTATACAAAGGCAGTCTGTAAAGACTGGTAGAGGTGGCTCTTTTTTCAAATGCCCAAGTCCCAGGGGAAAAAATGTATTGCATGTTAAGAAACAGGAAAACATGACCCAATCAAAGGATGAAAACAAATCTCCAGAAATCAACCTTAAAGAAACAGAGATGTATGAATTATCTGACAGAATTCAAAATAACTGTTTTGAAGATCAATAATCTTAAACAGAACATATATAAATAGCTAAATGAAATCAGAAAAGAAACATGTAAACAGAATGAGTATATCCACAAAGAATATTAAAAAAAGAATCAAACAAATTCTTGACCTGAAGCATACCTTAAATGAAATGAGAAATTTCCCAGAGTGGTTCAACCACAAACTTGATCAAATGAAAAAAAGAATTAGCAGTTTCAAAGAGAGCATTTGAAATGATCAAGTTAGAGAACAAGAAGAGTGAAGAAAACCTAAGGGATTTATGGGAAACTACCAAGAGGACCAAATACACATTATGAGGGTCAAGAAAGAACCAAGAGAACATAATGGAAGAAATAATAGGGGTGCCTGCCTAGCTCAGTCAGTAGGGCATGGGATCTTGGGGTTGTGAGTTCAGGCCCCATGTTGGGTATAGAGATTACTTAAAAGTAAAATCTTAAAAAAAAATAAATAAATAAAAGAAAAAGAAATAATGGATGAAGACTTTCCGAATTATAGAAAGGAAACAGACATCTGAATTCAAGAAGCTCAACAGATTCCAACAAGGAATACACCAAGAGAAGCCCACATTGAGACACATAGTAATTCAACTGTGAAAAGTCAAAAATAAAGAGAAAATATTAAAAGCAGCAGGACAAAAGCAATTCGTCATATACAAGTGGCCTCTAATAAGATTATAAGCAGATTTCTCAATAAAAATCTTACAGGCCAGAAAGGGGTGGGATGATATAGTCAAAGTACTAAAAGGAAAAACAAGCAAACAATTAAAAAACAAAACAAAAACAAAAACAAACTCTGCTGACCAAGAATATTATATCTGGAAAACAGTTCTTCTAAAATGAAGGTGAAATAAAAACTTTCCAAGATAAACAAAAGCTGAAGGAGATTATTAACCACTAAAACTTACTACCTTACAAGAAATGGTAAAGGGAGTTCTTCAAGTTGGAACAAAAGGATGCTACAGCAACATGAAAACATACCAAAATATATAGCTCTCTGATAAAGGGAAACATATAGACAAACACAGAATCCTAAAGACTGTAATGGTGGCATGTAAATCACTTTTAACTCTTATTTAGAATTGAAGATAAAAGCATTAAAAATCACTCTACCCATATAAGCATGTTAATAGATGAACAGTATAAAAAATGTAATTTGTGACATCAAAAACATAAAGTAGGAGATGATGTGAAGGCTCAGAGATTTTGTATGATATAAGAATTAAGTTACCAACTTAAAATAGATTGTTCTAATTATAAGATGTTTAAGTGTTTTACGTAATCCTTATGGTAACCAAAAGGAAAAAGAGAAAGGAATCAACTCGTGGCAGTACAAAAACATCAACGAAACACAAAATAGAGTAGCAAGTAAGACAATTATAAGACATACAGAAAGCAATTAACAAGTGCCAATAATAAGTTCTTCCCTATGAGTAATTACTTTAAATGTAAATGTATTAAAACCCTCAGTCAAGACATAGGGGAAAAAAAAGACATAGAATAGCTGAATGGATTAAAACAAAACCAACTCTATGCTGTCTACAAGAGACTCCTTTTAGAGGTAAGGACATACATACGCTGAAAGTGAAAGGATAAGCAAAAAAGATTTTCTATACAAATGGTAATCAAAATAGAGCAAGGGTGGCTATACTTATATGAGACAAAATAGACTGTAAGTCAAAAATTATCACAGGAGACAAAGAAGGACATTATATAATGATAAAAAGTTCAATGCATCAGAAAGATGTAATAATTGTATATGTACCTAACATCAGAGCACCCAAATATATGAAACAAACTTGAAGTGAAAAATGAATGATAATATAACAGTAGGAGATTTCAACACAAAAAAAGGAATTTCCATAATGGATAGAATAATTAAGTAGATGATCAGTAAGGAAATGGAGAACTTGAAAAACACAATAGACCGATTAGATCTAACAGACATATACAAAACACTATATCTGACAATGGCAAAATACCTGTTCTTAAGTATATACAAAACATTCTTCAGGACAGATATATTAGGCCACAAAACAAGTCATAACAAATTTAAGAAGACTGAGACTATATGAAGTATTTTCTGAACACAATGTAATGAAACCAGAAATCAATAATAAAAATAACTGAAAAATTCACAAATATGTGGATATTAAACAGCACATATTTGAGTAACCAATGGGTCAAAGAAGGAGTTAAAAGAAAAATTAGAAAATATCTTGAGACAAATGAAAACAAAAACACAATATACTAAACTTATAGGATGCAGCAAAAAAAGCAATACTAAAAGGGAACATTATAGTGGTTAATGTCTACCTTGAAAAAGAATAAAGACCTGAAATCAAAGACCTAACTTTATACCCTATGGAACTAGAAAAAGAAGAACAAAACTCAAACAAAGAAATAATAAAGGTTAGGGAAGAAATATATAAAATAGAGAATAAAATTACAATAGAAAAATATCAACAAAACTAAGGATTTTTTTAAAAGATGAACACAATTGACAAACATTTAATTACACAAAAATTAAAAGAGAAGGCTCAACAAAAGTCAGAAATGAAAGAGGGAACATTACAGCTGATAATACAAAAATATAAAAGGATTATGAAACACGACTATAAACATACAACCTTGAATCCGGAAGAAATAAAAAATTTGAACATACATGGAATCAGTAACCAACACTGAATCAATAATTAAAAGGCTCTCCATAAAGAAAAGTCCAGAACCAGGTGGCTTTGCAGGCATAGTCTACCAAATTTGTTTTTAAATAATTAACACCAAACCTTCACAAACTGTTCCAAAAAATTGAAGAGGAAGAAACACTTTCAGACTTATTTTACGAGGCCAATATTACCTGATACAAAAGCCGGACAAAAATACTATAAGAAAACGGCAGACCAATGTCTCTGATAATGTTTATGTAAAATCCTTAACAAAATTCTAGCAAACCAAATTTAACAGCATATTAAAAGCATGACATACCATGATGAAGTGTGAGTTATCCCTAGAATGAAAGGATGGTTCAACACATAAAAATCAATATGATACCCCACATTAACAAAACATAAAAATCAAATTATCATCTCAATTGATGCCAAAAGAAGCATTTGACAAAATTCAACACCGTTTAATAATAAAACACTCAACAAATTAGGAATAGAAGAAAATTACCTTAATAAAATAAAGGACATATATGGAAAGATCATGGCTAATATCACACTCAGTGGAAAAACTGAAAGCTTCTCCATTAAGTTCAGGAACAAGCAAGGAAGACTATTCTTACCACTTCTATTCATCATAGTACTAGAAGTCGAACAAAAATAAGTAAAAGGCATTCAAATTTAAAAGCAAGGCATAAAATTATATTTGCAAATGACATGATGCTATATGTAGAAAACTTGAAAGGTTCTTAAATAAATAAATAAACAAATAAATAAATAAATAAGCCCTCTTAAAACCAATACATGAATTCAGCAAAATTGCAGGCCATAAAACCATCACACAAAAATCGGTATGTTTCTACACAATCACAATGAACTACCTAAAAAGAAAATTAACAAAACATTCTCATTTACAATAGCATCGGAAAGAATAAAATACGTAGGGATAAACTTAACCAAAGAAGCAAAAGACTTGGACACGAAAACTATAAAACAGATGAAACAACACAAATAAATTAAAAGATAACCTGTGTTCATACAAAGGAAGACTTAATACTGTTCAACTGTCTATACTATCCAAAGTGATCTACAGATTCCTGCAATCCCTATCAAAATTCTAATCGAATTTTTTATAAAAACGGAAAAAAATTTCTAAAAATCGCATGAAACTACAAAGGACCAAGCAATCCTGTGAGAAAGAAAAACAAAGGTGGAGACCTTACACTTCCTGATAACAAAATATATTATAAAGAGACAGTGATCAAAACAGTATGATACTAGCATAATGAGAAACATACAGATCAATGGAACAGGATAGAGAGTCCAGAAATAAACCTTCCCCTATATGGTCAAATGATCATCAACAAGGACCAAGACTAAACAGTGAGGAAAGGATAGTCTTTTCAACAAATGGTATTGAAAAAACTAGATATTACATACAAAAGAATGAAGTTGGATCCTTACCTTACACAATATGCAAAAATTAACTCAAATGGATTAAAAACCTAAATGTAACACCTGAAACTATAAAATTCCTGGAAGAAAACATAGGGGAAAATCTTCGAGACAGTGGATTTGGTAATGATCGCTTGGATTGGACACGAAAAGCACAAACAACAAAAGTAGAGATAAATGGGATTACAGCAAAATTAAATCTTCTGCATAGCAAAGGAAACAATAAAAAGAGTGAAAAGACAAATGACAAAATGGAAGAAAATATATGCAAAACATATATCTGCTAAGGGATTAATATCCAGAATATATAAAGAATTCCTACAACTTAACAACAAGAAAACACATAACCCAATTAAATAATAGGCAAAGGACTGTATGGAAAATTTCCCAAAAACTCAAAATAGATTCAGTTTTTGATCCAAGAATATCACTTCTTGGTATATGTCCAAAAGAATTGAGAGTAGGATCTCCAAAAGATATTTGCATCCCATTCTCATTGCAGCCTTATTCACAAAAACCAAGAGATGGAAATAGCTTTAATGTTCATAGACGGATGAATGGATAAAGGAAGTGTGGCATATAAATACAATGGGATATCATTCAAGCTTTTAAAACTAGGAAATCCTGTTACATGCTACAACATGGATGAATCTTTTTTTTTTTAAAGATTTTATTTATTTATTTGACAGAGAGAGAGAGATCACAAGTAGGCAGAGAGGCAGGCAGAGAGAGAGGGGGAAGCAGGCTCCCTGCTGAGCAGAGAGCCCGATGCGGGGCTTGATCCCAGGATCTTGAGATCATGACCTGAGCCGAAGGCAGAGGCTTTAACCCACTGACCCACCCAGGCGCCCTCAATATGGATGAATCTTAAGGACATTATGTTAGTCGCAAAAAGACAAATACTGCACGATTCTACTTATATGAGGTATCTAAAGTAGTCAAATTCACAGAAATGGAGAGTAGGAGGAGGTTAGCAAAGCTGGGGAGGAGGGAGAATTAAAGTGCTGTTGTTCAATGGGTATAGATTTTCAGTTTTGGGAATAAAACAGTTCTAAAAATTGGTTGCATCACAATGTGCATATAGTTAACACTACCATGCTGCATATTTAAAAATAGCTAAGATGGCAAATTTTTATGTTATTATATATTTTTTTTTTACCACAATAAAAAAAAAAATGTTATAGGAAAGGAACATTAACATAGTGGTAACAAGCACAGGCTTTGCAGTCCAATTAACCTGGCTTAAGCCTGGCTGTGGTCTCATACTAGCCACATGGGCCCAGCGAGTTACTTAACCTCTCAGGCGGGCTTCCTATTTGGTAAAATCAGGATAATAACTATTCCTACCTTATATAACTATTATAAGAAATGTTGAGATAAGTGTGAAATATTGAGCTCAGTGTTAGATCATCAGTAAGCACTGGATCAATAGTACTATAACTGTGTGATCAGGAGGTCAGGAAGAGGAAGTGCATCACTGCAGGATTGGGGATGAGACCGGTGCCTTCCTGAAAACTCTCATGATGGTGGAGATCTGTCGGTGGATGTTTAAAGACCAGTTATATCCATGTTATTGTTGTTCCCAACTCATCTACCCTTTTCTATCCACAATCCTGAACTCCCTGAGGCATACACTCTCTTAACTTTTCCATCGACAGCGCAGAACCTGATCACTCTATTCTGAAATGTGTTTTGCAAAAAATCATAACCTGTTTTTAGATACAAACTGGAAAAAATATAATTACAGAATTCCCATTTGTGTTCTACATTTGATTTTCTTTTTTTAAACGTTTCTGGGGGAAGAAAAACAGTGCACTAAGTTTAGGAGAGTAAAACAATAAAAATGTTTTGCACTGATGCGATGAATACTGGTTTTAAGTAGGTAAGCACATGATTAGAGCCACTCACACCCTCACCATCAATTAGCCTTTTTAATAAGGCAGTCCTGTCATTCAGAGAAATCAGAAATCAAATCAGAGTTTTCAGCAGACTTCTTCGAAGAAAGTATTTCAAGAATAAATCTTCCAAATGGTACAATCTTTTTCTGTTCTGCTGATAAAACAAAACTGAGGATATGTAAAGAGTCTTTGCTACTCCCTTATAAAATCTGCCAGTTGATACTCCCAAAGGAAATAAAGTCTGCCTTATTTCTTTGCCCACCTTTAATGAACTTTAAAGTCGGTCTATATGTATTGAAGATTCTTAAGTACATTTTCCCTCTGGGATGGATTCAACATATGGTCTGCTCCTAAAGCAAACATTTATTTAAACTTTAAATCTAAAAGGAATTCTTCCATTTTATTTCCAGTTTTGTTTCCTTTGATCCTGAAAGTAATTAACTTTCAGTGGCAGCTAATTATAAGTGAAGAGAAAGCAGAGTCTATATGGTTGTTTGGTACAGGCTTGGCGAAGTGTTTTTTAATTGGAAAGTCTTTTTGTTCTATGCATTTCAATCCATTTTGCACTGTATTTATTATCCAGGATTCATATTATAACCATGACCTTTCATCTAATGACAGGATCTCACACAGAGAAAAAAATAATTATTTTAGCAAAAAGACATTAGGGCTATAAAAGAGAAATGAGAGAGTCTGGGAAGGAATAGAATAGGACACAAGAAGAGCCACAGCTAAATTCATTTCCTGCTCTTCATTATTTAAAATCACACGAAACCCCGTTGTATCAAAAGACGTATGACTTTACATTTGAAATGGGAAATCCTCTTCCTCAAACTTATTTCAGACAGAAATCAGTTCCTAAAAAAATAATATGGGAACAGAGAAACACATAGGTCAAGATAATTGAGGTCAGAGGTGCGACTTACTGTTCCACGTTAATACTCATCATCGGGAGCAGAGAAGAATCTGAAAGTTAATGAGCTGCCAGTCAAATGAACTTCGCAAAACTCACCAACTCTTTTTGTCATCAATTCCTTCCTTCTCAAAAGGAAAACCAGGAATCTTAAAATATGTATTGTGTTTAAAATGAATATGTTGTAAAAGACTTTTCAAAAAAAAAAAAAGTAACTGAACACAAGGAGAGGACTTGGTCTCTATTTCTGAGAGGGGACTCTGCTTCCTAGGCTTTCTAAACAATTCCTTAACCTACTAAAAATACTCAACATCGCAGAAAAGCATCCCTCATTCTGCTAACCAGAAAGGCATCTTGACCCAACTGTCCTCAGTTACAGCAAACACTTGTGCCACAAAGATGGTCTAAAGGCCATGCTAGCCATCGTCTTTTCCAAATGTGTAACAAGTTAGAGCATTATAAGGCAATATAACCAGAGCTCAGTAGCTTACACTCATGCAGAATGCCACCTTGTGAGTTACTTCTATGGATTTTGCCTAATCAAGGGTCAAGGCATGAAATAGCCATTTCCCCAGTTTCTACAAAATCATTGATAAAGACAACAGTCCTGTGTTTTCCAATAACCAACATGAAAAATCTCTTTCCCAAATACTTTCCAAGTACAAAGGAAGCTGTTGCTTCTCCTGAAGAACTGTCATGTTATCTTTCATTAATAACACAAACTTTATAATTCATTACATTTGCTCTTATTGCCTCTATTTCTAGGAATCTTAGGGTAAATACATTATCCAGTCACAGTAACTAAGTTAGCCAAGGTTAATTATATAACCCTACTGTTTTAAAATTTCAACTTGTATTTTTAATAGATTTTAAAGTATAGATTTTGTCCTCTCTTTTTGGAGTAAACTACACTGTAAAAAGATCTATAAGACTCATAACTGGCTTGAGAATAAATAGAAATATCTTCTATTCTGCTTGAAATTTCAAAGATATGTCTTTAAAGATACTGACACAACTCTAACTCCACTTTTAAGGAATGTATTAAAGCGCAGATCATTAGCTGTAAGCATGATAAAAAGTGCAAAGTTTTGCACCATATTACAAAGGATTAAATGTCACACTAATGAGGCAAAGATCACATGTTATAAGCCCTTATGCGGACTATTCCATTATGGAGTTTATATGGTTAACTACCTGAAAATGTGGCTGATTAATCCCTAAAAACTAAGCGGAATAGCACCCATAGGTTAGTAAACATCCATCAATACTTCTGGAAAGCTAAACAAAAGTATATGTCATTGTTAGGGCACTAATATTACTTTTTGATACAAAGGTTTCTATATACCTTTCTTCTTAGAAATTACAAGGAACTGCTGTATATCAAGTCTTTATATCTCTTTAAACAACCTCTCTCTCTCTCTGAAAACTTAGCTGTTCTCAGAGCTCTTTCATTTCTATCCTATCCTCTTCTATCTCTTTCTTTCCTTAAATATCATGAGTAGTCAAACCTAGACAGAATGGAAGGAGGTACTGGAACTTATACCATTGCAGATATTTATGCAAAGCTTTGCTGATGAGCTGCCTTACTCTGATCTGATGTAGCCCCCAACTGTAATACACTGTAGAGAAATAGGAAACTGAATACTAGGTCATGCTTATCTTTTCTGGGGTTGAGGGCGGGGGGCTAAGTGGTGTTTTCTACAAGAGCACCACTGGGGGACCTGGGTGACTCAGTTGGTTAGGCATCCCACTCTTGATTTTGGCTCAGGTCATGATCTCGGGATTGTGAGATCAAGCCCCATATGGGGAGCCCAGTGTCCAGCCCTGTAGAGCCCAGTGCTCAGCAGGGAGTCTGTTTGAGATTCTCTCCCTCATCCCCTCTCCCTACATGTGCACACTGTCTTGCTCTCTCTAAAATAAATAAATACATCTTTAAAAAGAAAAAGCACCATTTTTCTCTACAACAGAACACTCAAAATAACTTCACCCTTTAATCTGTTAGGAATCTGTCATTCAATGAATTTTTAGCATCTGTCTACCATAATTTCCACTAATTAATTTCATGTGTTTTGAGACCCCAACATTCTATTCTCAAACATGAAGAATAATGTTTCTCTGGAATTTGACAAATATCTCTCTGTCAAATTTAGCATTATTAATAAATTTCACACAGTTCAAATATATTCATCTTTATAGAAGAAACAGTACTGAGTTTTAAAGCATTTCCTTTTATGAAAGTTCATCTGAATGAAAGCTCATTTATAAATGTAATTCCCTTCGGTTGGAATTCTTGCTGAAGAGGATTTTCATTAAAGATAGTACGGGTACCCGCCAAGGTTTGTTCCTGTTTTTATTGTTTGTTTTGCATAATGATAAGATCCATGATGGGAGAATAGATCAGATTGTTTTCTCCTCTTAAATTACTGCTTTGCCATGCTCTTGCCCACCCTGAAATCCATCTGCTCATTCATTTGTGGACCATCTGTAGCTATATTGCTCTAAACATAAGTTCATACTACTGCCTCCAACTCTGATTCGTTATTACTTGGATCATTAGAGCCTCCTCCCCCTTATTCACTCAACCCTTTCAGTGAGGTGTTTCATACATTTATAATATATTTAGATTATTTTATCACTTTCTGCATCTCATCCTGGGATTTCCCAACCCCCTAAATGATCTTATTAAACCCTAAAAAAAAAATAAGTTTCACTTTTTGTGCTGTAAAGTTCTATAGGTTTTGATAAATGCTTGATGTCTTCTATTCACCATTTGGAACAGCTTCACTCTAAAAAAAATTCTGTGCTTCATCTATTCAACCATCCTCTCCCCTACTACCCTCACCCCTGGCAACCACTAATCTGTTTACCATCTCAATAATTTTGCAATTTCCAGAATGTCATAAAGTCAAGATCATATAGTACGGAGCCTTTTCAGATTGGTTTATTTTATTTAGCGATTTGCATTAAAATTTTCCCATGCTTTTGGTGGCTTGATAGCTCACTTCTTTTAATAGCTGAATAATATTCCATTCTATGAATGTATCACAGTTTGTTTATTCATTCATCTTTAAAGCGCATTCTGGTTGCTTTGGTTTTGGGTGATTGTGAATAAAGCTGCTACAAATATTCACGTGCAGGATTTGTATGGACATAAGTTTTTGAATCAGTTAAGTAAACAGTTAACACAGTGACTGTTGAATCATATTATACGGTCCTGTTTCATTTCATAAAACACTGCCAAACTGTCTTTCAAAATGGCTGTGTCATTTTGAATTTCTACCAGCAATGAATAAGAGTTCCTGTAGCTCCACATTTTCACAGCAGGTAATATTACATATTTTTGGATTTTAGCCATTCTAGTAGGTATATAGTGGTATGTCATGGTCGTCTTAATTTGCAATTCTCTTATGATAAATGATACGGAGCATCTTTTCATATTATTTCTATCTGTACATCTTATTTGGTTAAGTATCTGTTCTGATCTTTGGCCCGTTTTTAAAATTGGGTTGTCTTTTTATCATTAAAAGCTAAGAATTTCTTTGTACTTTTGGACACAATTCCTTTATCAGATAACATGTTATACAAATATATTATCTTGGTCTGTGGCTTGCATTTTAATTCTCTTAACAATGTCTTTCTCAGAGCCTAAGATTTTTTTTAACTTAAATAAAGTCAAATTTATCACATTTTTCTTTCATGGTCGTATCAGTGGTGTTATATTTAAAAACCTATCACCAAAACCAAAGTGATTTATATATATTTTCTACAGTTAAGTGTTACATATAAATTATACATATTAGTTGACTGATTGATGGCCCTGTCTACACCACGGTTTGGGCTTCTAGACTCCAGAACTATAACAGAATCAATTTCTGTTGTTTCAAGCCACTCACTGTGTGATAATTTATTATGGTAGCCCTAAGAAACTAATTCATTTAGGGTATACAATTCCTTTTACACATTGTTGAATTCAATTTGCTAATATTTCATTGAGGATTTTGTGTCTCTGTTAGTGACAGATACTGGTTTATAGTTTACCTTTCTTGTAATGTCTTTATGTGGTTTAAGTATTAAAGTAATGCTGGCCTCATAGAATGAGTTCTGAAGTGTTCCCTCTTCTATTTTCTGGAAGAGATTGTAGAGAATTGGTATAATTTCCTCTTTAAATGTCTGGCAAAATTCACTAGTGAAAGCATCTGGGCTTAGTGATTTCATTTTTGGAAGGTCATTAATTATTCATTCAATTTAGTTATTATGGACTATTCAGGTTATTTATTTCTCCCTGTGTGATTTTTGGTAGTTTATGTGTTCCAAGGAATTGGTCCATTCATCTAACTTACCAAATTCATGGACATAGAACTATCCATAGTATTTCTTTATTTTCCTTTTGATGCCCATAGGATCAGTAGTGATGATTCCTCTTTGACTCCTGATATTCATAATTTGCATCACCAATATACATTTTTTTCTTAGTTAGCTTAGTTAGAAGTTTCTCACATTTAGTGATTTTTTTAAAAAAAGAAACACCTTTTAGTTTTCTTGATTTCCTCTATTATCTTCCTGTTTTCAATGTATTCATTGTGTCCTGTTTTTGTTTTGTTTTGTTTTCTTCTGTTGTTTTAGGCTTAAATTGTTCTTTTTTTTCTACTTTCCTAAGTTGGAAGCTTAGACTACTGATTTTATAATTTTCTTCTTTTCTAGTATATGCATTTAAAGGTCTAAATTTCCTTCTTTTTGCATCTTATAAATTTCTACAATTCGTATTTTAATTTTAATTTAGTTCAAAATATATTTTAATTTCTCTTGAGATTTCTTATTTGGCCTACATGTTATTTATATGGATAATGTTTGATTTCCACATACTTAGAGATATTCAATTGATTTTAGTTTAATTCCATTATGCCCTGAGAACACACTTTGTATGATTTTTTTTTAATTGTTAAGGTATGTTTTATGACCCAGAATGTGGTGTATGTTGGCGAATGTTGCATGTAAGGTTGGAATAAGATTTCAAGCATGAGGAGGATATGAATTCTACTGTTGTTGGATGAAATATACTATAAATGTCAATTAGACCAAGTTGATTATAATGTTGTTCAGATGAACTATATTCTTGCAGATCAACTCTATTCTTACTGACCGCCTGCTTGATCTATCAATTACTGGCAGAAAGATACTAAAGTCTCCAAATAGTATAGTGGTTTGTCTATTTTCTTCCCAGTTTAATCAATTTATGCCTCACATATTTTAATGCAGTTTTTAAAAGCATACATATTTAAGGTTAATATATCTTCTTTGAGAAATGACCCCTTTATAATTACTAATGCTTCTCTTTACCTTGATAGTTTCCTTGATCTGAAGTCTACTTTGTCTGAAATTAATGTAACCAGTCCAGCTTTCTTTTAATTAGAGCAACATGATATCTTTCTTTGCTTTTAACTTATCAGAGTCTTTATTTTTATAGAGTTTCTTGAAGACTACATGTAGCTCTCTCTTGCTTATTTACCCACTATGGAAATCTTTGTTTTTTAATTGGTATATGTAGGCCATCCACATTTAAAATGATTATTGACATATTTGGATTAATATCAACCATGGTTTTAAATGTTTTCTATTCATTGTCAGAGGCTCTTTCTCCTCTGCCTTCTCCAGTTTTAATTTCAATTCTACTTAATACTAAAATTTTTAGTGGTTTCTCTTTAGTTTACACATATTTTTTAAGATTTTATTTATTTATTTGAAAGCAAGAATGAGAGCGAGAGAGAAGCAACTCCCCACTGAGCAGGGAGGCTTATATGGGGCTCCATCCCAGGACCCTGAGATCATGACCTGAGTGGAAGGCAGGAGCTTAACCAACTGAGCCACCCAGGTGCCCCGTACACATATATTTTTTAACTAACTCTACCTTCAAACAATACTATTCCACTTGCATGCCCATTTCCTCCCTCTTGTCCTCTATGACATTGCTATCAGACTTTTTACTTAACCATACGCTATAATTACTCAATGCATTGTTAGTATTATGACGTTAAACACATAGTGATTTTTTAGATCAATTATAAATAAGGAAAATAAAAGACATTTTTCTTTCATTTGTTCTTTCTCTAATGGTCTCCCTTTCTGTACATAGATCTAAGTTTCTGATCTGCATCATTTTCCTTCTACCTAAAGAAAGTTCATTAACAGTTCTTGCAAAAAGATCCACTGGTAATGAATTCCATCAGTTTTTGTTTTTTGAAAAAGAAAAATATTTCTCCTACACTTTTAATGGATATTTTCATTGGATATAGAATTCTAGGTTTCACTGGATATAGAATTCACTAGATATAGATTTTTTTTTCTTTCAATGTTTTAAATATGGGTCGTTACATTTAAATATTTCATTACATTTAAATTTATCAACTTAGTAACATATTCCCCCGAGCTTCTGAGTATTATGAATACTCACTCTGACATCTAAGCTGGTCTTGTATAGACCAGCACACTGGCAGAAAAGGACTGGTAAACTCTCCAGGAACTTGAGCTATGCTGGGCTTCTGTCGAGCAAAAGAACTTGCAACACAAATGACAAATAAAATCATGATAAATGTCTATTAAAACTTCTGTAAATTCATATACTGTACAGACTAGTGATAAGCCCCTTACATAAAAATTTATTCTTTCTTAAAGAACAAAGATAACAATAAACATGTGCCAGTCACTTTGAAAGGCTACTAGATGAGATTCATGTAAAATTCAAGTCTGCGTCTCAGGAAATTTTGTTATTTTCCAAAGCATATTATAAACACTGTGGCACTCCTACCAACTCTTCCACATGTATTTAGAAATTGAATGTGAAGAGGGCAAGGGAAAAATGAGCCCTTGAAACCAGAGAATGGTGGGTGCTTATGATCAATACGTGCTGTAAAAGGCAGAAAACATGCATTTAATACGGTTTAGACCTCTGATTTTTCTTAGTGGCTTTTAATTTCATCAGCTATTTTTATAGCTGTTCTAATTACTTTGTTCTCCTCATAGTCTAAGTTATTTTTTTCAAGTAGAGTTGCTGCTGAATCTTATCATTTGAATATATGTTATAATTTTATGAGAAAATCCACATATACACATAAAATTTTATTTTTATATTTTCAAGTTTTCTCACATTTTATATTAGATTTATGTATGAAAAATAAGTCTTGCAAAAAGTCATTTATTTATCCATTCATTTTTTAGTACTTTAGTCATCAATTAAGAATACAGAGTATCTTCTATGTGTAAAACTTGGTTTAAGGTACTTTGGGGGATGGAAAGATGAATAGTTTTTGGGCAGGATCATAACTGCTGATATATTTTAATAATCTTACACCTAATAAGAAATTGTAAAGCATGTATCTTTTGTTTTACCAAGTTATCTTTCTTTTGAAAAATCCATTGTATAGCACCTTAAGTGGAAGAAACATTAATGCAGTAAATGAGTTTTAACCTATTAACCTAACAATCACATTATTACTCTTGGTATTATTTTCCTACATTCAAAATAAACATTAAATTTTAAAAAAGAAAAAGAAAGATTAAACAAAAATTGAATAATCTACATCTCAGCAAGTAAATGGTCTTTCAGAAAGTACTTGGCTAGGGCCTTGCACTGCATAGTTCAGCTTCATTTAGATGAATAGTGTTCAGAGATGATATAAAAATGTCTAATTTCATCAACTAGACTGCCAAAATCTAGACAGACTGCTCTCCGCTAAGGTCTATAACATTTTTAGGAATTTGTTCACAGCTTAATTCTCCAAGCAGTGATAGTTTATATTTTATACAAAACAACAATCTTTTTTCCTAGTGGCAACCTGAGCACTTTGGGATTAAGATCTGCAATCCGGATCACTGGCTCAAAGATTTTGGTGCTGTACAACTCCAGGGGCTCCGACCACAATCTGTAACCTCCACAGGACTCCAGAGAAATTTAAGATATTAAATTAAATTAAATTAAATTAAATTAAATTAATTTAAATTTAATATCTTAAATTTCTCCTTTATTTGAAAAACCTATTTCCATCAACCCAGAGTTCCTGGATGTAAACTGTTAATATAAGCAGGGAAAGAAAAGTGATAATTATTTAAGGGTGCTAAAGTGGACAATTCAGGTTTTAATAACTGCTATGTGTTCAGAAGAAAGCTATTCTTTTATGTGAGCTTTCATATGTGAAATAAATTACCTTTAGATGCTCTATCCCGACGTGCAATGTTCTTGTATTTAATGACTTTATCTTTTAAGTCAAGAAATACATCAGTAGTACAACCAAGTCTCAACGCTGTTTTCTCACTGTGCTTGGTGAACAAATAAAACATACAAAGAAGGCCAGAGGAGAGAAGTAAACTTGATTTAAATAAAATGCTTTTATCTAGCATTTCTTGTCCCAGGCTTTGTTGGCTCAGGTACTTTGCATCAAACAGAAGAAATCCCAGAAACAACCACAGCCCCATCTCACCATCTCGTGGACACCTATCTGCTGGCCAGGCTGCAGGCCAGTTTTGATGGAGCAGGACTCCTCAAAAAGGAGAAAGAGAATCTTCCTCCAAAGGAAAAAAAATTACAGTAGTAAAGAAGATGAAGTCCGTATTTATTAATTTGTTTCTCGGCTCCTTAGCATTTATTCACCTTAGTGAAGATAACAGCAGTTTGGGAATCCATCTCTTTTTCATTTTGTCCCAGAGATTGGATAGGTTCCACCTAACCCCCAGTATCGGGGATAAAGCACATAACTTAGACCTATGTCGATTTGTTCACTGCATTCCCATCTGAGAAATGTTCAAAAGAAAAATCAGAGTCAATGAGATGCAGTGGTCTCTGGCTGTGACTGCCCACAGAGTCACTCTCTTTGTTTTCTCCATGGGATTTCAAACTGAGTTCATAGAAACCAAGAAGCCAACAGAAGTAATGCATTTGAGATAGTGATACAAAGTAACCAGGTTCTAGGGAGGTTCTTTAAACATTTGCTAATAGCTCTGCCAGACAAGATCTATCCCTAGACCTTCTTTTTTTTTTTTTTTAAGTTACATAATCCCAAAAATTTCCTTTTTGCTTGAACCAGTTGCATTGAATTTTCTATTCCTTACCACAGAAAAAGGCCTAAATGTTACTGAAAGAAAAAATTAAAGGAAAGAGATGATCTTGTGGTGGGTGTAACCAAGATAGTTGTTTAAGAATTCAAGAGACCAGATAATAGAGCATATATTCCGTTAATTCTTGAGTTTCCTATTCAAAGTTTTTTTCAAGAGTTACATGTAGAGGAGTCTTCACACCATCTGGTGACTTTTCTTTAATTGAGTTACTGGAAGCAGTTATTATAAAATATATATAACTTGATAACATAATACTATGTAATATAAAGACCATGTCCTATCACCTAAATGTTAAGTCTTTTTTCCTTTTTCATTATTTGTTTCTTAAAGAGAATTCTAGCTAAAAGCTTGAGAATTGAAACTCTCTTACTCTGTTTCTCATGGTCTTGACTAAATTTCCTTTCATGTGCTTGTTATTTCATTTTAGTGCCATCAAACAAGTGTTCAATCTTATGAAAAAAGGTTTTGAAATGGTCTCCTGGAACAACACAGAATATGAGTCTAGTATAAGTATTATTATGTACAATACAAGAGCAAAACCAAGGACACAAAATAAAATAGCTGACAGTAGTAGGAAGTCATAATTTCAGCTTGTTATACTATCCATACTCACATCTTAAGGAAGATGAACCAAAATTCCTGGCAACTTGCATCATCCCTGAATATGAAGGATTGCAATATACAAAGCTAAATTTGTGCTTCTTTTAACGGGCCATGAAGCTAATTCCAGCAGACAAAGACTGCAGTGCCAATATTCTTCCTTTGGAAGCACTAAACCAATTAGCCAGGTTTTGTGAACTTTTGCTTCTCATTTTCACTGTCACACTTCCTTCGGTTGCTTTGGTGTGGAATGCTTTATGAAAAGGTTTTGTCATTTAACATCACTGGACCAATATTTACTTGCTGGGTTCTAAAATCTGATGCTCATAAATTCAAGTCCTTTAATTCTCCAAACCAAACACAGACCATCTGTAATCTCTGACCACCCAAAATTCAATGTCTACCAGAAGCTAGGCAGCCTCTCTCTAATGTACGACACGCACGAGCACACTCTCAATTTTCAAGGAAGTCTTAAGAACAACACTCTGAAAACCCAAAGTGACAAGGATCCATCAAAGTATCAAACAGAAAATTGCCACCTCACTCATGGCCAAGTGTTTTTTTTTTGTTTTGTTTTGTTTTTTTAAGTAATGGCCAAGTGTTTTTTAGTGTTAGTGGATAAAAACCAAGAAATGGGCTGATATCAAATGCAGCTTTAAGAAAAAAAAAAAAAAAAAAAAGATAATCTCTTTGTACCCTGGAAAATGAAACCATATTACTGGAAAGACGTACTTACCATTTTTCTAAAGGACATTCTGGTAAGATTTAGAAAGCAGCAGGACTTACCTGGAGGAAAGAAAAAGAAAAAGAGATTAAAACAATAAATAATAAAGGGTAATAGTGAAGACATATTTTTAATACATTCTAAGATGACAAAAAGTCAATAAAGAAGAGAGGGAGTAAATAAATTTCTTTTAGCTGTTACTGTCTTTATCCAATGCAAGAGGAAAATGTACAGAAATGAGGTGCTTATTTTATGCAATATGTGTAAGAGTGTTCCATATTAGCACAATCCTCAATGAAACTGAAAAGGGAGGAAGATGTAATTCACAGTGATAAATACAGAAACTAAGTATCTTCAATGGACTCAGCAACAGAATCCTACACCGACTCTGTTTCCTTAAAGAATTTTCTATGTTCAAACAGCCTGGACTATTTATGGCCCTCAGAAGGGCTTAATCAGGATTCCACATAGTCACACTTTTCCATTTTGTTGATATTTAATATAAGTTTTGCCCCTTTATTGATTTTCCTTTTTTGTTAAGATTTTATTTGCTTATTTGAGACAGCGGAAGAGAGAGAGAGCATGATCAGGGGGGAGAGGGAGAAGCACACTCCCCACTGAGCAGGGAGCCAGAAGCAGGACTTAATCCCACGACCCTGAGATCATGACCTGAACCGAAGGCAGATGCTTAACCGACTGATACACCCAGGCACCCCCTTTATTGGTTTTTATAGAGGGCACAAAACAGGTTTAGCCAGACATGTGGTTTGTAATGTTAATAGTTTTATTTTAAGGCTACCCTTTAGTCTCAGAGAAATCTAAAAAGTAAATGACATCATATGTTCATAAACCTTAAAAATACTGATGTAGAGAGCATTAGCCATAAATATTATCAATTGCTTTTAAAAGTCAGCCAGTACAGATGACAGTGAAGGAAATCAGCTTCCTGTAAGCTTGGAATACTGTAGGACTTCCTATTGCATCTGAAGTCAAGTCCCTCTGGTCTCCTACCACTGAAACAGGCTAGACAAGTGTGCACCTGCCAACCTGCTCAGAGTAGTTTCCATTTCCCCAGAGTGGAGAGAGGGAGCAAGAACAAAGAATTGAGTTTTTAGCTCTTGAGATCTATGATGCAAGGCCAGTTTATGCAAGTATTACTAATAAAAGCATCTGTGCAATTTCCTAGTCAATTAGACAGTTGTTGCTAACTTTGTCTAATCTTTTGCAGGGAGACTGAGGCAGCCTAGCAAAATATTAGGTAGATATTAAATTTCTATGTCTCATCCATTCCCTCTTTTTAGAGAGACTTATCTTGTCCTTAACTCCTTCTTCTGCTGGGCAAAGAGGTAAGAAAAGATTTAGAAAAGCAGGATACTTTTTCCTTGTTTCTTTAAACTGGACTCAATTTCTAGGCACTGAGGACACATAAAGATGCTCACTTCTCAAATCGTTTTGTATTTAACATAGTCACTGAAACAAATAACTAACACATTCTTCTCCTCACTCCTACCCTCTCGCACAGAGCCTCTTTACCTAAACTAGCTTCTAGTGAGTTTTACATAAGGGCTAAATCCCCAAACATTTTTTTTTCAATTCTAAGAAAGATATGAATGACTAATTTGTAATAAAAGCTTAGAACACAGCAAAATGCACTGTGTAAATGAATGCATGCCAGGGCTAAGATAGCATCTAGGACTTTGGATATCTAATAATCTAATAATTGAATACACATGCACACAGTACCTTTCTTTTAATCCTATGTAGGTTTTATGATGTTAATTTTGAAGAATGTTTTCTGAAGTATTTCAGCATTGATTTTTTTATCTGCTACATAAATTTTTAACAGGTACATCTTTTCAGGTCAAAGTGAGTCCCATTTGAATTGTTCTATGGTAAATCTACAGGGAATGCCTTCAGGTGCCTTTACCACCTTCTAAGGACTGGCTATGGAAATCTGTGTTGTTTCATGAAATCGTCCTTATACAGTGCTAGGTATCAGTACTTCAGGTGAATACCTGGGAAGTACACATCACTACATCTATTACCATATTTCTCTCTCTGCGAGACCATTAACCAATGACTCTTTCTTTCATCTAAAATACTGAAAGCCCATTGTATCATTGACAACATCATGTGGTTTTTCTGTTGGTTAGCAAGGGCCTCACCTGCTGAGAAATGGCTAGATCATAAGGAGAAGCCTAACTCAGAACCATGGGTAGCTACTTCCTTTTTTGTTCACAGAAATAAATTACTTTATTTACTGTGTGTCTATGTAAGCCGGAAGCTGAAAATCAATGGCTATTTGAATGTTATCTTAGCTTTGAAATACATACATACATATATGTGTATGTATATATATGTGTATATATATGTAGATATATACATGTACATGTATACACACATATACACATATGTATGTATGTATTTATTTGGGGGGCAGAGGATGAGGATATTTATTTGGGGGGCAGAGGATGAGGATCATTCTTCCTTTTTCTATTATTTAAACAGCACAGAGGGACACCTGGGTGGCTCACTCAGTTGAGTGTCTGACTCTTGATTTTGGCTCAGGTTCTGATCTCAGGACTCTTGAGATCAAGTCCTGCATGGGGCTCTACGCTCAGGAGGGCAGTCTGCTTGAGATTCTCTCTCTGCCTCTCCCTCTGACCTTTCTCCCACTCGTGTGCTCTAAAATCCTAAAACAAATAAATCTTTCAAAAGAAAAAAAAAAAAGAAGCACAGAATATCAGGGGTTTGTTTCCATGCAATCAGGGTAAATAAATAAATATTCATCTTAGGCCAGTAAGGGAAAGGGTTATTTTCCAGTCTGGGTTAAACCATTTGCTAAGAATGATTAGAGAAATGGATACTTTGTTTTTTCCAGATAATTTTATGGAGGAAAATTTCTTCCATTGGCTACTGCTGTACGGAATATTTTTGTGCTGAAAATTCAATATTTTAGTACATCACAGTACATAAAATACTAATCATTATAAATGGCCAATTTTTTCAGAGTGGGGATCTTAATTGCTCATTAATTCTCTCATTAACACAAGCCAATTTTAATGTTATTTAAAGAATAGCATCAGTCCCTGGGGTTTATTTGGGTTCACCCTAGGGATAGCTTGAATGATACCTGATCTCTCAAATTCCTCAGGCACCAGTCCTTGCCGGACACTCTGGGCTCTCATGAAATACTCATGGGACAAAAGGAAAGAATCTCAGTCGTCCACTGAGGATGCACTTCAGGGCCACTGGACCTCTTCTCATGACAGTAATGGTTCCTTGCCACCCACTTCATGAAGCAAAATCTCTACTCTGGATTTCAAAGCCTGTCTCTGCCCTTGTCTACAACCCTTAAATGCATCTGTCTCTCCTATGGGTGTGCTCTAGACCTTCCATTCCACATGGATTAATTTACACACTTATACAACCATCCCATTTCTGCAGCCACTGTTTTTTTCAAGTAGTTCGCAGTGTGCTTCCCTTTCCCCTCAGTCTTTTCACATCCCTTTGACTTATTTTGAATTTGACTCTTACTTACCCTTCTTCTCTAAAGATAGCATGCTTTGGCCAATTCCCAATACATGTCAGTCCCCAAACCCCCCACCATCTCTTGTCACTTCCTATCCTATCTGCCTTTGTTCCAGGTTCACATAATGACAGGAAGTTCCCCGAATATATCTTGCTCTTTGACCTCTCTGTATTTTACTTACATCCTTTTTGTAACTCTAAAAGTCAAGTTTTTTGATTTTCCAAGGTTAATTTAGGCATTCGTTCTCTTGTCCCTTCGTCTTTGACACCTCAGTTTTAACCTTTGCAATATCTTATAATAAGTACCACTAACTAGCATTTCAGACTCCTAGAACATTTTCTGATACGCAGAAAGCATTCAATAAATGCATAGAGAATTAAAGCAGACTTAAATCCCCACTCGATTTTGAGCTCCTTAAAAGCAGAAAGCTGTATTGTATGCATCTTTTGGTCTTCAGTGTCCAGCCGAGGATTTGGCCCAAAGTTGGTATAAGAGGAGTAAATTATTGGAAGAAAGGAAAGGAATGATCATTATGGCTAAAGGAACTTTCACTTTTGGTATACTTCAATAAATATCTGGCGTTTCTAAATTCTATAGCTTTTGGAGATTATGTCCATGCTTGATTATTTGCTTTGCTACTAAATGTGTTGCTAGCAAATCTGGTCAATAGGCACGTCTACCAAAACAACGCAAAGCTGGAATATCTCAAACATTCCTTAAGGTTTCTAGGGTGGATGTTAGTTCCAATGATTAAAACGTAAATAAAGTTATCCTGTTTGTCTCTGGCTCTCAAACCATTTTATGTTTATAATAGTTGGACATAAAAATAAGGTAACTACTTTGGGTTTCATCCCTTACTCTATTTATTAAAATAATCTCAGACAATTGAGAACAGTGTGTTTGTTTATTGTAATTAACATATAATTTATTATTTGTCTCAGGGGTACAGATCTGTGATTCATCAGTCCTACACAATTCATAGCACTCACTATAGCACACACTCTCCCCAATGTCCATCACCCAGCCACCCCATCCCTCTGACTCCCCTCCCCTCCAGCAACCCTCAGTTTGTTTCCTGAGATTAAGGGTCTCTTATGGTTTGTCTCCCTCTCTGGTTTCATCTTGTTTCATTTTTCCCTCTATTCCCCTATGATCCTGTCTTATTTCTCAATTTCCTCATATCAGTAAGATCATATGATAATCGTCTTTCTCTGATTGACTTATTTCACTTAGCATAATAGCCTCTAGTTCCATCCACATTGTTGCGAATGGCAAGATTTCATTTTTGGGATGATTGCATAATATTCCATTGTATATATGTACCACTTCTTTATCTATTCATCTGTTGATGGACATCTAGGCTCTTTCCATAGTTTGGCTATTGTGGACATTGCTGCTATAAACATTGGGGTGCACATGCCCCTGTGGATCACTACATTTGTAACTTTAGGGTAAATACCTAGTAGTGCAATTGCTAGACCATAAGGTAGCTCTATTTTCAACTTTTTGAGGAAACTCCACACTGTTTTCCAGAGTGCCTGCACCAGTTTGCATTCCCACCAACAGTGTAGGAGGGTTCCCCTTTATCTGCATCCTCGCCAATACCTGTTGTTTCCTGATTTATTAATTTTAGCCATTCTGACTGGTGTGAAGTAGTATCTCACTGTGGTTTTGATTTGTATTTCCCTGATGCCGAGTGATATTGAGGACTTTTTCATGTATCTGCAGGCCATCTGGATGTCTTTGCAGAAATATCTGTTCATGTCTTCTGCCCATTTCTTGATTGGATTATGTGTTCTTTGGGTGTTGAGTTTGGTAAGTTCTTTATAGATTTTGGATACTAGCCCTTTATCTAATATAGCATTTGCAAATATCTTTTCCCATTCTGTTGGTTGTCTTTTGGATTTATTGACTGTTTACTTTGCTTTATAAAAGCTTTTTATCTTGATGATGTCCCAATAGTTCATTTTGCCCTTGCTTCCCTTGCCTTGGTGATGTTTCTAGGAAGAAGCTGCTGCAGCTGAGGTCGAAGAGGTTGCTGCCTGTGTTTTCCTCAAGGATTTTGATGAATTCCTGTCTCACACTGAGATCTTTCACCCATTTTTAATCTATTTCTCTGTGTGGTGTAAGGAAATGGTCCAGTTTTATTCTTCTGCATGTGGCTGTCCAATTTTCCCAACACCATTTGCTGAAGAGACTGTCTTTTTTCCATTGGACATTCTTTCCTGCTTTGTCAAAGATTAGTTGACCATAGAGTGAGGGTCCATTTCTGGGCTCTCTATTCTGTTCCATTGATCTATGGGTCTGTTTTTGTGCCAACACCATACTGTCTTGATGATTACAGGTTTGTAATAGAGCTTGAAGTCTGGAATTGAGATGCCGCCAACTTTGGTTTTCTTTTACAACATTCCCCTGGCTATTACAGGTCTTTTCTGGTTTCATATACATTTTAGGATTATTCGTTCCATTTATGTGAAAAAAGTTGATGGTATTTTGATAGGGATTGCATTAAATGTGTAGATTGGTCTAGGTAGCATAGACGTTTTCACAATATTTGTTCTTCCAATCCATGAGCATGGAATGTTTTTCCATTTCTTTGTGTCTTCCTCAATTTCTTTCATGAGTATTCTATAGTTTTCTGAGTACAGATTCTTTGCCTCTTTGGTTAGGTTTATTCCTAGATATCTTATGGTATTGGGAGCATTCGTAAATGGGATCGACTTCTTAATTTCTCTTTCTTCTGTCTTATTGTTGGTGTATAGAAATACAACTGATTTCTGTGCATTGATTTTATATCCTGACACTTCACTGAATTCTTGTATGAGTTCCAGCAGTTTTGGAGTGGAGTCTTTTGGGTTTTCCACATAAAGTATCATATCATCTGCAAACAGTGAGAGTTTGATTTCTTCTCTGCCAATTCAGATGCTTTTTATTTCTTTTTGTTGTCTGACTGCTGAGGCTAAGACTTCTAGTACCATGTTGAATAGCAGTGGTGATAGTGGACAGCCCTGCCGTGTTCCTGACCTTAGGGAAAACACTCTCAGTTTTTCCCCATTGAGAATGATAATTCACTGTGGGCTTTTCATAGATGGCTTTGATGATACTGAGGTATGTACCCTCTATGTCTACGCTGTGAAGAGTTTTGATCAAGAAAGGATGCTGTACTTTGTCAAATGCTTTTTCGGCATCTATTGACCATATCGTATAGTTCTTGTTCTTTCTTTTATTAATGTACTGTATAACATTGATTGTTTTGCGGATGTTAAACCAAACTTGCAGCCCAGGAATAAATCCTACTTGGTCATGGTGAATAATCTTTTAAATGCTCTGTTGGATCCTATTGGCTAGTATTTTGGTGAGAATTTTCATTGTAGAAATACAGACCTCTTACAGACCTCTTGTCCTCAGCTTCTTTCAGGATTTTCTCTTTGTCTCTGAGACTTGTAAGTTTTACTATTAGATGAGGGGGTGTTGACCTATTTTTATTGATTTTGAGGGGGTTTCACTGTGCCTCCTGGATTTTGATGCCTGCTTCCTCCCCCAAATTAGGGAAGTTCTCTGTTATAATTTGCTCTGAAATACATTCTGCCCATCTCTCTTTCTTCTTCTTCGGGGATCCCAATTATTCTAATATCATTTCATCTTATGGTATCACTTATCTCTTGAATTCTTCCCTCATGATCCAGTAGTTGTTTATCTATCTTTTTCTCAGCTTCTTTATTCTCCATCACTTGGTCTTCTATATCACTAATATTCTCTTCTGTTTCATTTATCTTAGCAGTAAGAGCCTCCATTTTCTTTTAAAGATTTTATTTATTTATTTGAGAGAGAGAGAATGAGAGAGAGAAAGTATGAGAGGGGAGAGGTCAGAGGGAGAAGCAGACTCCCTGCCGAGCAGGGAGCGTGATGTGGGACTCGATCCTGGAACTCCAGGATCACGACCCAACCTGAAGGCAGTCACTTAACCAACTGAGCCACCCAGGCGCCCCCAGAGCCTCCATTTTTTTTTTTTTTAAGATTTTATTTATTTATTTGACAGAGAAAAAGAGATCACAAGTAGGCAGAGAGTCAGGGGGAAGCAGGCTCCCTGCTGAGCAGAGAGCCTGATGCGGGGCTCAATCCCAGGACTCTGAGATCATGACCTGAGCCGAAGGCAGAGGCTTAACCCACTGAGCCACCCAGGTGCCCCCAGAGTCTCCATTTTTTATTGCACTTCATTAATAGCTTTTTTGATTTCAACTTGGTTAGATTTTAGTTCTTTTATTTCTCCAGCAAGGGATTCTGTAGTATCTCTGTAGTATATCTGTAGTATCTTCTATGCTTTTTTTCAAGCCCAGCTAGTATCCTTATAATCCTCATTCTGAACTCTAGCTGCAACATCTTAATAATGTCTGTATTGATTAGGTCCACCAGCAGTTGTACTGCCTCTCGTTCTTTTTTTTAAGGTGAGTTTTTCTACCTTGTCATTTTTTCCAGAGAAAAATAGATGAATGAGAGAACAAAATGCTAAAAGGGTAACAAGGATCCCCAAAAAATACATACTAAACAAATCAGAAGAGACCCAAAATCAGGGTGGGATGGGGGGAAAAGGGAGGAAAGGAAAAAGGGAAAGGAAGAAAAAAAAATATGATCAGGCTGGTGAATAGAACAGAGTCACACACTTGATTTTGGGTGTATTTTTGTCTGTTAGTAGAAACTGCTTCCCAAAATTTTAAAGAAAGAAAAACTTATATATATATACAAAAATAAGGATAAATATGATAGGGATGGAATATGAATGTAAAGGTGAAAACTAAAAAAGATTTTAAAAAAGGAAGAAGTTGGTTGAAAAAAGAAAGAAAAAAAAAAAAGGGAGAGGATGTGATTAGGCAGGAGACTAGAACAAAGCCATACACTAGTTTTAGGGTGTATTTTGGTCTATTAGAAGAAACTGTATCCCAAAATTTTAAAGGAAGAAGAACTTATATGTATACAAAAAATAAGTTATATACAGTGAAGGGATAGAATATGTTTGTAAAAATGAAAAATAAAAAAGATTTTTAAAAAGGTATTGATAAGATGTTGGTTAAAATAGGAAAGAGGAAAAATTAAAAAAAAAATTGAAAAAGAAAAAATAAAGAAAATTTAAAAAGTTTAACTTTGAAAGACTAAAGAATCGAGGGGGAAAAAGCCATGAATTCTATGTGGTGCATTCCCCTACCTCTGGAGTTCAATGGTTCTCATTGATCGGTAAACTTGGTCTTGGCTGGATGTTCTTGCTGATCTCTGGAGGAGGAGCCTGTTGCAGTGATTCTCAAATGTCTTTGCCCGAGGTAGAATTGCACTGCCCTTGCCAGGGGCCAGGCTAAGTAATATGCTCGGTTTTGCTCTCGGGAGCTTTTGTTCCCTGAATGCTTTTACTACAGCTTTGGAGGACAGGAATACAAATGGTGGCCTCCCAATCTCTGGCCCCAGAGGAGCCAAGAGCTCAGGGCCCCACTCCTCAGTGCGTCCTCAGAGAAAATCAGTCAATCACTCTTGTTTCCTGGTCTCCGGCCGTATTCCGTGCTCACCCAGCCTGTGACCAAGGGTTTCTATCTCTGACACAGAGCCCCGTTTGGAATCTCCAAACCCAGTAGATTCCTGCAGCGTGCTCCTGCACCACTCCTCCCAGGGGAGGAAGGGGGGAGTCTCCTCGGATCTGCCACTTATGGGGTCCCTGCTCAAAGAGCAGCGGCCCAACTCTGCCTCAGATCACAGTTTAAGGTAACCCCGAGCTGAGAGCCCACTCCTCAGCTCTGTCTCTGCAGCCAGCTTCCCCACTCTGATATCTGGGAGCCCTGCCACACTCAGGCACCCCCTGGTCTTTCTGTGACCCTGAGGGTCCTGAGACCATACTGTCCCAGCAAGGATTCCACCCCCTGCTTAGCCACCAAAGCGAGGTCCCTCCGTGGAGCAGACTTCTAAAATTTCCAACTCTGTTTTCCGCTCCTCTACCGCTTGCTGGGAGCCGGCTGACGGAGGTTCCCTCCCACTGTGGTCTATCTTCCCATGTATCACCTCGGATTCACTTCTCTGCACATCCTACCTTCCAGAAAGTGGTCACTTTTCTGTTCATAGAATTGCTGCTATTCTTTTCTTCGATCTTCTGTTGAGTTTGTAGGTGTTCAGAATGGTTTGATAACTATCTAGCTGAATTCTTGCAACCAGACAAAATTTAGGTCTCCTACTCCTATGCCATCTTGCTCCTCCCCCTCAAGAACAGCCTATTTAATATCTGCATTCCAAACTCTCCACATAACTACCAACATCTTTGTTTTGTATCATACAGTGTCATACAAATAACAAAATAATTTCAAATGCTTTCAAATATGGCCCTTCAATTAAAAAAAAGAAAAAAATATGACCCTGGAATCAAAAACAAAGAAAGCAACTGCTTAAAGAAAAGGAAAAGTTACCAAAAAAAAGAGGAATATGTTTTATTATATCTTCATTATAATAATAACATTTTTTTAGTTTAAAAAACTAAAAAAATCTTATTATTATAAACAGTTAAAAACTAACTGTTTTTAACAGTTTTTTAGTTAGGTTTTTACAGCCGACCCTCTATTCCTCCCCCTTCTATTTTTATGAAAGTATAAAACAATAGTTGTACATAATGTATCAATATCCACATGATGAACCATCTGGAACTTGATCTCATACTTTCTTGGCCTTTTCAAGTCCAGTGAATTTTACCTCCTTTAAAATTGAGAGACATAGGGGTGCCTGGGTGGCTCAGTGGGTTAAAGCCTCTGCCTTCGGCTCAGGTCATGGTCTCCGGGTCCTGGGATCGAGCCCTGCATCTGGCTTTCTGCTTAGCGGGGGGCCTGCTTCGCCCTCTCTCTCTGCCTGCCTTTCTGCCTACTTGTGATCTCTCTCTCTGTCAAATAAATAAATAAAATCTTTAAAAAAAAAAAATTGAGAGACATATAATACCTCACATAGGGCACTTGTCATTAAGACCAATGGTCTGCCTCCAAGTTCTTGATATTGCTGTTTTATCTTTTCCCACCTTCTTACCTTCCTCTCCTACTCTTTACCATCCCTTGGGTCCACTCCTTGCCCTCACTGTGAGCCTGACTCTACCAAACCCTGACAGCCGGTTCTCAGAATGTCATCGGTCCTTCTCTGACTTTGCTTTTCCTGTACACCCAACCTGGGCCAAGCACAGATTGGTTTTCAAAACTGTTCTCCTTAGTGGCCAAAGTGCAGAATAATATTTTTTTTCTTTTGCAGTGTGTTCCATAGAAAAATAATAATTTTCAAAATGTTGGTGTTTTGAATGTTAACATAACTTCTGTATAGATTTTAGCTAAGTAGTGGTTTTGTGATATTCAATATTAGAAGTCCCCAGTATGTATTAACCTATCAGAGTTTTGAAGTCATTTGTAGTTAAGAAGTTTGATAAATTTGATCTAACATGTATTTTGCAAGTTTTTATAGCTATACTGTTCTCGTTTACCTGATAACACCGTAGTTAATTTATGGTTTGTAGACACAGCTTGGGAAATTACAGTAAAGTAAAAAACAACAAAACTAAATTTTGACTTTGGAAAATCAGAATTGTGATGAGGATAGTAATAGTTAATATTAAAATATTAATAGCTAATATTAAAATAAGCCAAGTACTGCTTTAAGTGATTTACATGTATTGACACATTTAATCTTGTATAAAAGAGATGAAGTAATATTATTAGTTCTATACTACAGATACAGAAACTAGTATTCTGAGAGATTAAGGAATTTGCCCAAGTTTACATAACAGAACTGTGATTCAAACCTAGGTAATTAGGCTCCATGGTCTAAGATTTTATGCTATTCTGCCTCTGTTAGCTACCAGATGTCTAATCTGAGGCAAGTTACTATACCTCTCCAGGTCAAATTCCCCATGGATCCAACAGGATTAATGTTATCTAGTGTGGACGCCATAAGAAAATCACAGAGTTCACTGTAGTATCCGGAATACACTGCAGGTACTGAGGATACCTTTTTATTAAATAATACTCAAGAACTCTGGGTTTGCTCATCCCCCGGCTGTGTACACACAACTACTAGTCACCTATCGTCATGAAAGAGGTATAACCTTGTGCTGAACTGCTTGAAAATTCTTACTCTAGAACTTGGGCAGATCCTTCCAGCCATTCTGTAACCTGGGATGCTTCCGTGCTGACTGTCTGTTGCAATCCATACACAGGCATTTTAAACCCCGCGTACACTCCTCAAGCCAGGGCACTCAGGGCGAGATTCACACCTGTAGGCTGAGGAGTCCGGGAGAGCATTGCACTCCCGGAGGGATGAGGTGCCTTGGGGATGGCTGTCTTGCCATCTCTCCAAATGTCACTGTCCTTCCATGATGCTTTCTTTCTCAAAGGGAAAAAAAAAAAATTTCATTCCAAATCTAATAGTCAAAATATGTAAGTATCTCGCACTTGGGGCCGTATGCCTCCCGTCCTGCCTGGATCCAGCTCCGCCAGCAGCTCCATGGTCCTCTGCATTCTCTTTCCCACCTCCCTCCCTGTTTACACACACACACAGTAACGCCATACTGCTCCAGAGCATATTTACACAGCAACCATACTGCCCGCACACACCACGGTACACAGCAAAGCATGCATACTGCTTCACTCTATCATTAATTCCTTTTTCTCTATTCCCCCTCCCCCCCAGCATCAAACTCCTCCAGAGAATCTGCTTGCCAGGTCGATTCCCCATCCAACACTCTCCAACCCTGTGCAACTCAGCTGCATTCCCACTATCTATAAAAACCCTTTTCCTCAGAGATCTTTCTAATTGCGAAATTCAACAGCCTTGGCTCAGTAGTGACTTTCTTTGGCCTCTCTGACACTTTGTTATGCCCACCTCCTCCTGGCAACACTCTTTTCAGATCTTTCTGGTACTACGTCTTTGTGATCTCCCTTCTGTCATTTCAGCCAGTTTTTATCTGTCTCTTTCACTGGCTTTGCCTTCTTATTTTGCATTTTAAACATGGACTGACCCCTGTGGCTCCAACCTCTGCCTTCTGCTTTTTTCATATTACTCTCTCACTAGGACATTATCCACTTCATGGCTCTCACAATCACTTTTATGCAGATGGTGCAAGAAACTACTAAATTATAATTGTGAGAAAAGGCAATATATCTAATTCACCTTCTGAATTCCCATGGTATCCAACAGAATATATCATACATAATGAGTGTGTGCATGTGTTCAGAGTATATACATAAAATGAGACTATCTCTTTGACCTAGCATTGCCAAAGAATCAAAATACTATGTTTAGGCATTGTTTGTTAACTTCAAATGCTAAAACAAAGGCCTAGAATTTGCTTTTTCTATCTCCTCAAGGGCTTGTGACCCCAGGTCCTGTTGCCCCTTGAGTAGGAAAACCAGTGTAGACCTAGAGGGCCAGAGGGAGGTGGAGAAAGGAAAACGCAGGTGCAGTAAAGAGAAGGTCAGTTGAAGAAGAGCAAACGGAGTATTTGGCTGGAAGTGAGGCTGTGGAGGAAGGAAGGGGAGGAGCAGAGTCTGGCTAGTGCAGAGAAGGGGAGGGAAAACCATGTGCTTGTGCTTGTGGATCCTAGCCCTTGAACCTCCTTTTGCAAACCTTCCTGTGTCCTTTTGTGTTACACTCAAATATTGCTATCTTGCCTCAAAAGGACACTGATGTTCCCAGATAAATTTGTACAATTTCTAGAAATCTCTCATTCTTTGTCAAGATGCTCGTTCGAGCTCTGACATCAGAACAGTAAGCAATGGGAAGAAGAAGAGTGGTGTAACCAGCATCGCAAGGGAGACAATTCAAAAGGTTAGTTATGCTATGACTGGAGAGGATGGGAAAAAAAAAAAAAAAAAAGGAAAAAAGAAAAAAAAAAAGACATTCAGCCTTCTGCTAAACTTGCCTTTCTTAAGCCTTAAACTTTATTACACTTAAATCTATATAAGGGAGAAAAGGGGGTACTGAGAAGAAGGGGGCCAGGCTATTTTTTTGAACATTTGATAAAACCTCATTATATTCCCTTCCTAATCCTGTGTCATTAGGAGCAAAATGGTACATTGGGAGACCATTTAGATATAAATGCCTGCAACCTTCCTATCAGACCTGCTGACTTTCTCTTTCTTTATTTCTCACTCTCTCTTTTTGTCACTGCAGCCAATTATGTTGAGATATGATTTTTGGCCAGGCAATCTAGCTCTGGCATCAGGGGTCTCACAATAGCCTGGTTGGAGACCCTCTCGGCCTCTAATATTATTATTTTTTGGCAAGGTCATTATGATGATAATAACCGGGAACAAATGTCTCTATTCAGCAAAAAGAGAAAAACAAAGCAAAGCAAAACAAAAAACCCCTACCATCTAACATTTAGATAAGCCTACAATTATAACACAAATCCAAAGGAGGAAGTCTACATAATTTAAAGTTAAGGTTAATTCTTGAAATTGGTGAGGATAATTAAAGAACGGAAGAGGCCAATTGTATTTGAAATTACTGAGTCAGATCCAATCTTTCACTGGGTGTTGCATTATATATAGGTTAATGTGCTAGCAAATGACACAGTTCACAATTTATACTCTGGTTTAGCTTACAAAGTGTCATTTGGACCTAGGGTATCTTTCATCTGCATTTTAAAACTAAACCGGTAACTACCAATGAGCCAAATGCCCTACATTCTTTGCTGTAAACTTGAGTATTTTTTGGGTCTGTGTTTCTTTATTCAGCCTCAAGAGTAGTATTCAGTGTAATGAGGAGTGCTTTGTCTATATTCGAAGTCTGAGAGTCCTTGGAAACCAACTTACCTTGGCAATTCACAGGGAACTTATTTTCAATACATGCACCTATTACCACAAGGGATAATTACATAGTATCTTCCCATTCCTCCCACACCCCTGCCCCCCTGCCACACAGTTGAGGCAGAGAGGTTGCTGAATACCTTGACAGGGGAAGTGTCTATCTATGTAGTGGTAGGATGTGTTTTCAGCTCACATTCCAACTAACCCCAACCTAATTTAAGAAAAAAAGAAAAAAAAAAGGAAGCAGAGCCTAGATGGTGTTGGCTAGAACCCAGAATCCTCAGATTAGAAAAAGGGTGAGTGGGGGCACAGCACAGTCATTTCTGACCTAATAAGTAAGGCGGGCAGCCAGCATTATACAAAGCTCATTGGAGGGAAGCAAAGCCTCCTTGGTAAAGCTGTGATAAAGAATTAGAATTTTCTGAAAATAGTAATAAGACCTCGATACAAAGACCTGACCAATCCCAGTACGCATAGCAGGGGAAAAAGAAGAAGTGGACTCTACCAAAGGAAATATGCAGAAACTAAATAACAGAAAGAAGAATAGAGAATGGACGTGAAGGGCAATTAATCTTTTGCCCAGCTTTCTGCGTGTTAAGCAATATCTGTAATTAGTAGCATGTTTAAGCGATTTGTGATAAACTGCATGCACTTCTCATTATATATAGAAGTTTAGTCTTTCTCAACTACTATCTAGGTTGTGTCCAAAAGTCCTTAAAGCATGCTTTCTGGTGTTATAGACAGAGACCTGTGCTGGGCAGAGCTCGGTCAATCACAGTAGCGATTCTGGAGCCCAGAGCAGATAAGTGGAACTTTAACACGAATTATTCCTGACAGGTTTATGTGTCCTTGTGTATGCACATGCATGTTGAGCTGCCAGAGGAAAGGAAGGGGTTGGCAGACCAGGAAAGGATGTCCTACTATTCCTTCTGTGACCTTCACTCAGACCAAGGGCTTTATTGCCAATAAAACTTCCATCTTAGTATTAATCAATTAACAAAGACCTCTTCAAAATCTAATGCTTGATTGATCCTTTAGGTGTACAAGAAGTTCAAGACAACATTATTATTTAAAAACAATTATAATCCATTGTGAAAACAGTTATGCTCACAAAAACCAGAAGAGAACATAAAACTACAAAAGCAAGTGCTGCATTACAGGGTTACAACCAATCGAGAAACATCGAGGGATTTCCTCCTGTATCTACGTTACAGAGGAAAAACTGCAAGACAAGCTTCACATTCGACGGGAGCCAGCAATATTATTGAGCTGATAGGAGACACATCCAAACATAAAATGGACTGAAGAGGGAGAGAGATCAGAAGGAGGAAGGAAGTGCAGAAAAACGGATTTAGTGCCATGCCAGTGAGAGCCATCGAAGGCTTTTGAGCAGGGTAAGAACATAATGAAAAGGTGTTCGGAAGATTAATATGGAGCACCAGTTAAGCAATGATCACTAAAATCGGCACAGCAGGGAGGTGTGCGGGGACGTTTTCTCCCCTCTATCAATTGTCAATTCTGAAGTGTGCAGCCTGGAGGCTGAGCCTTGGCCCAGGGCTGTTCTCACACTTCTAAACAAAACTAAATCCATCGCTCACTCTGCTTCCTTCTCCTTGTGTTAGCCATCCTAATGTCATGCTTTTCCCTTCCTCGTTGACTCCTAAATACCACAGTGGAGGGTTCACTGTGCTAAACCAGCAGCGAGGCAGAGAGGTCCTATCAAGTTTATAGGTGCCCATAAAAAATGCAGATAATTCAACAAGACATGAGATCTGAGCAATGAGGTATCCTTAGGGGTGCAGCCTCGGTTTCTTTTTCTTTCTTCTTCTTCTCCTTCTTTTTTTTTTTTTTTTTTTTTTTTTAAAATCTCCAGATTCCAGGATAGACTCTGGAAAAGCATTCCAGGGCTCAAGTATTTTTGTGGTGTCAAAGATTCGTCAGATATGTGGAGAATAAAAACTAACTATGCTTTCATGGAGTAATTAATAACTGATGGAATTATTTCTCTTTAATCAGAAAATTTTATATTTTTGGAGCTAAGAAAAACCTCAGAAACTATTCATGATAATTTCTTCAATTGATCCTCAGAAACTACCGATGGGCCTGGTGGAAGGAAGAGCGTCATCATTTTCCATATGGAGAAACTGAGACTCTTGAAGGTTACCTGCCAACCTCAAGGCAAGCTAATAAATGTTGCAGCTAGGCTGGAACTCAGCAGTCTGTGTGCCTGACACCTTTCCCACTATGTCTCGTGGCCTTTTTACATGATGTCTGGGACACTACATAATGAAGGCTGTTTGAAACTTTGTATAATTTAGGAGAGTCTGATATAATGTAAAAGACACAAAATTGTCTTAGTTGGGACTATGGGCCTTTTTGAAAATAATAGGATCTGGTTTTAAGGTTGCAGTTCATACCTGCAAAAGTACAAAACCAATTTTCCAAAAAATTTCTACCTCTACTTCTTGACAGAAGGCCTTCTAGGACATTTTTTTGGTACAGAAGCGGGCTATGTCTCCTACAAGTTCTTTCTTTTTCAGTATGCTTAGCCCATTTTCTACACCCCCTCCCTCATGATTGCATCTCCTTTGAAAAATTACTCCTATTAAACTAAATTTCTCTGTCACTGCAAGAGACATAAAATTAAAAACTATCTGTCTATAATCATGCCAGGCTTCTTCTTGTCTCCCAGGCTCCATTTATCAATAATTAATATATAAAGAAGACTGAAATCCATTTCAATTTCAAAGGCCCAAACGTTTCGCTGATGAATAAAAAATTGTGCTCACAAAGATGGACGGACATACCACGGTGAAATGATGGAGGACACAGCATTCGCAGGGAAGAGATTTGGAGGACCACAGGTGCCTCGGAGCACCAGACATAAGACGCATGGAGGGACAGCCACCAAACCTGGCATCTTGGCATCTAAGAAACCTGGTCTGCAATCATCATCTTGATCTGTCCTATTGACTTCTCTACCCAGGCTCTAATGAAGACAATAAAAGCATTGATGCACACTCTAAGAATCCACGAGCTAGAATGATAAATGCATTGGATTTACTGAACAACTAAAATGTATGCTTTTACGTATGTCACACCGTGATACTATCGGTATGGGTTGCTGAAATCCATGGATTCCTGGCTTGAAGGATAATACATCTGGGTCTTACTAACTTTCTGATCTATGCAGTTTGTGTCTTTGGTGTATCCTGTGACATTCGGTTCTCATGCTATTTGCTGTCAGCATGGGCCTCCATGTTTAGGGAGCTTTGGCACTAACCGCAGGGAAATCAGAGTCATTCTTTAAGGGTTCTAGCTTAAGAGAAGTGGGAAGTTTCCATCAAATGCCTAATGCCTAGGATTGCACAGAAGCGTTAACTCGGAAGTTTCACTCTCCTATTCTCACTCCCCACACTAACTACAGCAGTGTATTCCCAGAACTGACTACGGTTCTAGCCTATCTATTGAGGGATTCACTTCCAAGTCTCTCTGTGTTATGTCGCAACAGGAGAAATTCTTTTAGCCCCACAATCTCTGATGGAATAAAGCAATTTCGAGTTGAAGAAATTTACAGGGAAACTAAATGGTACATGGGTGAAAATGGATAGAAGGGCGTCGTTCACCTTTAAGTCCTTTTTCTTGAGAGAAGACATAAAGTCTCCACACTTGTGACAGAGACTCTGAGGAAGAGCAGTCCATAAACCTCAGTGATTTTACCTTTTAACAGCTTTCTCTCATCTGGCTGATACTTCTGACTTTAATTTCATATGGAGTGCTGTAAATACCAGTGGTAACGGTAGATGGGTTTTTCTTCCTATCTGATCAGTCTGCGGTTCTTTCTTCTCTTATTTTTACCAGCTTGAATTCAGATTTATTGATAGTACCATGTGTAAACTGGAAAACTGACTAAATAAGGTATTTCAGGTCATGGAGTAGGCCTAATTGAAAATGTGTGTCTATTCTCTGCTTTCTTTTGACACAAGCACAAATATAAAACATCACGGAATCCATGTTTCAGGAAGACAGAAGGAAGCTTAGGGAGCAAATAAGAACTCCTTCCTATTAAGACTTGACAAGTTAAATAATCATAGCTAACATTTAGTAACAATGTACTCTGTACAGGCATTTGAGAAATGTCTGACATAATTCTTTCATTAAATCTTGTAATAAACCTATAAGCAGGTACTATTATTTCCCCCCTTTCACAACTGAGGAGACAGGCTCAGAGACATTATGACATTTATCCAAGGTAAAGTTGAGACTTGACCTCGGGCAGTCCAACACCAAGGCATATATCCTTTACCATCACTCTTGACGGTCAGGTGAGATCTGTCTCAGGGTAGAGCCGGACCAGAATTCCATACTCCGACCCTGCTACCCAGAGCACATGGTCACATATTTCAAATGACAACTAAGGGAGGAGACAGCGACAGATTCCAAAGGGAAAATCTAGGAATCCACGGAATATTTTAGTCAGTGATGTGGACAGTAAGCCAAAATACTGTAAGCAAAGACAGTCCTCTGGACCTACACCATGTAAAGTCAAAATATTGACTTATTTGAGTCTTTGTTCTGCTGACTATATATCCTCTTGATTGATATACTGGTACTCTTCTTAGAATCTAAGAAGGGAAGGCGGATGCAGAATATTCAACATCTAACTGTTAAAAGTGTAAAGGACAACCACTCGGGACAGGCCTGCCTTCTCCTTTCTGCCACACCCTCCCTCCTGCCGGCCCTGGGACCCATGAACAACGCCACAGCTGTGATGGAAACCCCACTCCCAAGGCCCGGGAGAAGTGAGGGCAAACAAGGTGTACAGATCAGTGATTACAAGTCAGTAACAATTTCGCAATTGAATTAGAAATGATGTCGTTAAGCCACAATGGCAAAAATGAATGAATGAATGAATGAATAAATAAATAAATAAATAAATAACATCCCCCTTGTTTGTCCAAAGTGAACACCCTGGTAAATAGCCCCATGTCATTTGGTAATTACTATGGAACAATATAGGGATAGATCATGAGTGGTGTCTAGCAAAACAGCAATCACATTTTGCCTTGTAATTATGACAGAGCTCTCGGGGAAACACAGTGAGCAGTGCACCCTGCTGTTACACCATGGCAATAACACTCATTACCCCAGTAAATACTGTGGAAATGTGCAGCAACACACAGGGGCCTCCCTGCTGCGAGGCTGTGGCAGAATCACTCATTAGGCTGGGAAGTATCACTCAATCGTCTTTAATTACTTCCAAAATACATGGTAACCTGCCCACTGCCTACAGTGTAGTCATATCACTTATTACTTTCCCACCCTGTTTTTTTTTTTTTTTTTTAACTTACTAAGGACCCCTGCGGTAGCCTTACTATAATGGTGATGTATTATAACTTATATGGGTTTAATCACATAGATTTGTGTGCTTTTCAACTTATAAGTACACAGTCTCCCAATGTAAAATGCGCGTGGAGAAAAATATGCAGAACTACTGATATCTTTCTGGTAAGATCCCTTTCCTCACATTACTGAATTGTGACAACACTGTTGTAATCCTTCCCTTTTATTCTGGAAATGAGAGTGATAATTGCACCGTAGCCCCGTGGAATCCAGGGTACTTGTAATTATATCCAGTTACCAAGGAACACAGCAATTTCAAACCTATTACCCACAGGTATCATTTATGTTTATTGCCCTCTTTATGCAGCCATCACTTTTGCTCTGAATTCCAAGTCACAGGATGCTTCAGTGAGGTACCTGTGTGATGGAGAGAGGGAAGAGAGAGAGAGGAAAGTGGGAGAGAGGGAGTAGAGAGAGAGGAGGAGGAGAGAGAGGTGGGAGAGAGGGAGGAGAGAGAGATAGAGAAGAGGCAGAAAGGGAGGAGAGAGAGAGAGAGGAGGGAAAGAAGGAGGAGGGGGAGAGGGAGGGAAAGAGGGAGGAAGGGGAAAGGGAGGAGTGGGGAAGATAGGAAGCAGGTCTGCTCCTTCTCAGGAAGCTGGGGTCCAACCTCTATTAGAGAGGGTTTGCCTGGGCCATTTTCAAATGGAAAAAAGAGCTTTCAGTTTGGGATTATGTCTCCCAGGACAGTTTGGAGATGGAACTCAAAATATGAGGGTTTTGGGTTTGAAACTTGACATTGTGGTCCTTGCCTCAATGTGCCGCAGGTACCTACGTCAAGAGTGAACTAATTCTTGATCATGGTTTATCCTGGCATGTGAATTAACGGCTTTTAGAATGGCAGTTTGAAAAAAATTAAAACTGGGTGTTGTTGTTTTCATGTAAAAAAAGAAAATAACGGCCATGTCAGAGTATCCATCACTTTGATTTGAACAATTTACTCTACAAATTCATACTTCATGGAGGTTGTCAGTGGTCCTTTTGCATTCCAAAAGAGTGACAGATGGGAGTGTTCCTCCCCTGTGCTCACTGTTGGCATGGACTTGCAACGTTACAGTTTTATAAGGAAGGCCAAGTCCCAGATTCATGAACAGTAATACTGAATAGGTACTGAATGAATAAGTCAAGTACCACTTAGTCATAATAATTACTCAGAAAAATAACCTTATTGGCCCTATTTAGAGAGAAGGAGACCAAGTCTCTGAGAGGTTAAGTAACATGTGCTCAAGATTATTCAGCAGGAAAGGGGGACAGTCACTATTTGATAGCTCATTGAAGCCCCAAAGTTTGTCCTGCCACTACTCTATCATGCCACTCATCCCATCTGCCTTTGTGTCGATTTCTGCCAGCTTCTAGTTGTGCAATGCTTCCTAACCAACACACAAAACAGGCTCAGGGTGTTGGAATTCCAAAAAAATAATCCCTCACTAAATTTATCTTCCTTATACAAGGTAGAGAGTCAGGGCACTGTAAAGCCTACACCATGAGTGGCTGGTGTCTGGAGGTTCCTTTTACCCACTGTTAACAATCCCTTGAGAAGAAATGCGAAGGGCACATTTTTACCCAAAACTGGGCAGTTGTTCTTATTCATCCTCCACAGCTTTCTCTAGAAGGTCAGTACAAACTCTGACGAAAGAAAAGAAGCAAAGGAGAGGATAACAACTTGGAACTTCTAACAACTGGATCTGGAAGTCTATTACTGGATTCAAATAAGGGACAGGGCTGTACCTCCTTGCCTGATCAATCACTTAATTAAAGATCACACATCCTTTTTGTTTCTCATAGCATTTTATATGTCATTTTTCTTGTTGAGTTTCACACTCCTTTAGGATAGGATTTTTAGTAATAACTCATTTTTTTTCTGTGTCCATTAAGAAAGCAGTTCACTTTCAGGATGATCCACTTAGTTTCTCAAAACAGGGTATTAGAAAAATAAACCCAATACACTTAATAGAGAAAGAAACCTAACACAAATGCCTACATATACATACTTCTCTGGGATCGACCGAGATGCAGTAAAAAGCGTAGTTGCACGGTTAAGTATCCAGAAGATTTTTAAAAATGCTTTTATTTAAAACATTCATTGCATGTGTAGTATGTTTAACCATGGAAAGAACAGTACTGCAATTATGCCTCTGACATTTCTTCTGAGTGAGATTATGTGAAGATTATAAACCCATGCAAGTGCCTCTGGTTTACCCAGGGAATGTTGGCTATTATAGCGGGTCATCCACCGGGACTTGAATCACAGGCATTTTGAAAGCAGGGCCTGACACTCCATGGTGGATTTCATGGATGCCAAATCACCCGGCAGAGGGCAAGTCCTTCACTTTGAGAGAGCCACATTTATTCCTGGTCAGGTCACAGATGCAGATCAACCAACAAATGTCTCATTATCCCTTGGGGTAAATTAACCTGAATTTCCCAAGAGGATGTGTCCCCATTTTTCTGAAAAGGCCATTACTGAAATTGGTCAATAAAAGCAGCTATGTCTCTGTTATTTAAAAATCTGTCAATGTGGAGAGGAATTACTTTACTCGGAGCAGGAAAACTTGAATTTCAGAACTTAGTTCTAGAACTTGGTAGCTTTGTCTCCTTGGTAAAGCCACTTTACATCTCTAGACAGCATTGCCTCCTCCACGGGGCGATAATAATATCTTGCGAGCCTAAAATCCTGAGACAAAATTAGATAAAGGAATGAGGCCTGGGAGTTTTGTATTGCAAACCTCACCTGGAAAAAGGCACATTTAGCTAACACTTAGGAAGTGCACTTTGTGTTCCTCCCTGTAGCACACTCCATGAATTTATACCAACTCACTTCCCTGAGTTTAATTAATTGATCAATTAATTTATTATTTTGGTCTGGACATTTGGTTCCCTCAAAGCAAAGCTGATTTGAATCTATAACACTTTGATTTCAAATGTCAAACAAAAATTGATTGTGTGAAGTGTTTCAGTATTTTATTGTATTATGAGAGCTCTTTTATCCGATCCATTCCCTCTGCCCTCATTTTGTAAAGCTACGTACTTCTATGGCACATTTGGAATTTCACAAGTTTTCGATAATAATATTGAAATCATGAGGGAATTCTAAATACTAATAGCTTGGGGCTAGATGTTTAATGTTTATGTCCACAGGGTACAAAGTCTTTTCCAGCTCATTATATTTTGCTTCAATTAATCCTGGCACATTATAAAGAAGGTGCCCTCTGGTTTACATTAAAGTATGCAGCCTAGGATTTATTTGTGGGTTTTTTTGTTTGTTTGTTTTCTTCTTTTTTTTTTTTTTCCTAGATCCACGGCATTTGTCTCTGGGATTCACAATATAACATAGCTCAGAATATGAAGTGAAAAAGGGAAAAATTATCTGCTTAGCTGATTTTCATAAGAAGCATACTTCAAAACACCATCATTTTCAACACCCTCACCATCAAATGAAATAAAAACAGGCATGCAATAAAATGACCTCCCAAGTCATAGAAAGTTGATTCTATTTCTAATAGTCTACACTGGGGTTGGCGGGAGAGGCAAAAATAAAAATTAACATTTGTGTAGAGTTCAGTCTCCAAGCATTATCTCGCTCAATTTTTATAGTGCTTTTATAAGATAGAGTATAATATATCCGTTTTAAAGATGAGAAAACTGTGGTTCAGAGGAATTTTAAATGACTTGCCTAACTATTCAAAGACTAAATAAAGAGGTGAAATACGAACCCAAATACCCTGATTTCTACTCTGAAAATGGACACAGACCCTGCCACACGAAATGAGCTGGAGAGGAGATTATTGGAAATCACCTGACCTGTATTTGATCAAAAGAAAAAAAAATGTAAAATGCTTAAATATAAAGACCTATGACTATTCTCAAGTCAATGGTCCATGGTCTTTTTAAGGAATTTTCTCAAATCACTAGCAGAGCATCAGTTATGATTCTCTAAAGTCTCCAGGGATCTCCAAGAATACATTCTCAGTAAATGCTTTCTAGATTTTTGGAAGATTCTAGATTGTGCCTTTCTTTCACCTCCTCTGCATTCCTTTTCCTACATGATGTCCTCTTTAGTCTACTGGACATACAGGCAGGTCACGATGCTTGTTCTCCTGCAGGGAAGGCATGGAGATCTTGAATAACTGAGCAGACACTACAGGGAGGCAACCCCAAGTACAGTGCAATGGTTTTCTCTGCATTATGTAATGGCATAATGTAGCTTTTAACAGGCATCTCCATTTTCATTTCATTTGAAGCTGAAGCTATTATTTTCAAATTTCTTAGAAGCTTTTCTGGCCCTATTTTGTCTTCCATCTTCTGTTATCAGCAAGAGTCAAACATCCATTGTACACTACTCCAGCCCGGTTTTTGAGTTCCCCTTAAATCATAACAATCTCCTATAAAGAGCTTCTCTTTCATGACAAAGGGCCAATGCCCAAGAGTGATTCCCTTGTACTTGACATGTTAAGAGTTTGTGAAAAGAAAGATAGATTGGAAATGAGTTTGTAGAATAAAAAATTGTGCAGACGAATGCAAAAACTAGAGAAGATAAGTTGTCTGTAGTTAAGGTCAAGAAAAAACATCTATGACTGTAGTGAATGATGTTTGTATAAGAAAACAATTACAAAGAAATGTGCGCCATTAAAGGAATTTAATACCTTGAAACCGAATTGGTGTCTAGTAAATGAAGCTGCATTTCAAGAGTACCAATTGCAAATAGTATAAAACAGAATAAGTTACACTAGAAAGGGGTTTCATGATCTTTTAACAAAATACTTGTGGAATCATTTTTAATGGAAGAATGGGAAGAGTAGGTAGCATTTCATGAACTCTGGCTTGAGTTCTCACAAATATCTCTTACAAATGATATCCTCCATGCTCTCCATGGCAGATCCCTCTGACTTGGTGGGGCCAAAAAACTCAGAGGATGTCCTCATCTTAGCAGAAAGTGGAACTTATGTCTCTTTCTTAGGCCTGGAGCTCTCACTGTCTATGAATGCTTCTTCCAGATAGACAATGGGATGAGAGTTACCAGTGACAACAGGAGCTCAGTACAGTGTTCAGATAAAGTTTTGGGTTTAGGTAAGGGCAGAAAAGATGAGGAGAAGAAAGGCTCTGGAAACCCCATTCTAGTCTCACTGAAACTCTAACGAGGGATTCTAAAAGCTAACTCATTTTAATTAGGCTTTCTACAAATCAGCAAGGGGAGAAAATTCAGCCAGTATTTTATTTTCCAGCTTATTTCTTCAGGGAACATACCTAAGAACTATTTTGAGGGTGAGCTTTTATATATCCGAAGGACAAAGTTTGATTATGGATATGCAGGAACTTGCAGAATATCAATTTTCATTATAGCTGTCTCTGGAACACCTACCAAGGATCTTATAAAACTTTACAAAACATTATCTAACTGAACTATTAGTCATCTGGTATTTTAATCTTTCAAGTCAACATTTCTCAGGGAAGGCTAATAAGGATTTTATTAAGCTTATAAAAATAAATTCCTTTCCAATTTCTTCCTTTAGCCACCTAGCCAATTTCTATCACTCTGTACCCACACACATCCACACACCTACACACACACCTCCCCCCCCACAGTTCTTCATTTTTGTTCCGAACTCCTCATCTGTAAAATGTAAATAACAACAACTATAGTCACAGGATTAGCGGTAATGTATGTGTTCGGAGCTCTAACAAGTAGGACAGACTTCCCACTCTAAATCTGGTTTGGATGGTAAGACAGATGATGCCACACACACACCAAGGAAGAATGAAAGGTTTATCCCTCACAAAATGTGGCATTCTGGAAAGAACAGAACAGGCTCCTAAACAGATCCAAAAATGGCTTCAGAGAACAGACGGTTTTCTGAGAGTTAGGGAGTGGGGCTGAGGTGAGGGTTCCCTTCCCTTGCACAGGCTCAGCCTCGCATTGTTTGAATATCCTGCTGGTGTCAAAGGAGGGAGTACCTAAGGCTTTCATAACAGGTTGTCAGGATGTGAGACAGAGGGTATAGGGGAGTGGCGGGGCTTGAAAGCTGTTGGCAATCAAACATCAAAAATGCAGGCAGACTATTGAAGCATATAAAGAATTTTGCATAGTCCACCTGGTAGATGGCCAGTAAGCGCTAGCTTTTGTTCTTAACACAATTATCATGCCCATGTCTGTGCTTCCTGCTGCCTGGCTGGCATGATGAGAAAATAATTTTAGAACATGGATCTAAAAGGAAATCAGGATGAGTAAGGACATAATTTGAAAGACTGGTAGTGTGACCCAAATATTATACCACAGCGACAGATTAGAGCGTTGCATTTAACATCGTAAGTATACAGTGTGGTAGACTTGGATTCACTCTACCTGAGTTTAAATCTCAGCTCTATTCCTTAAAAGCTGTGTGATTCTCAATAGTGGCTTACATGCTCTCAAACTTATCAGCTCAATGCAAATAATGCCATCAATTCCACCGGATTGTTATGAACAATAACAGGAACCTAATACAGGTGCCAGCATGTAGCAAATTTCCTAGTACGTATTATATGCTCATTGAATAACAGTTGAATGATTCTGAATATAACCCACCTGGCCACTTAATTTCTCAAGCTAGTACCCTATATTAAAATATGAGGATAATAATGCTTCCCTTACCTATCATACAGGAGCGTGATAGGAATGAAAATAAACAGATTACATATCTGATGGTATTTTCTAAATGGAAATATGTATATTAACATAAGACATTATTATTAAACATATCACCGATCACACAGCATCAAAAAGAAAATGCTAAAGACAAGCGCTAGAATTTTGAAAGCACTCCAACACATACCATCTCATGGCCCCAACTTCAAGGAAGAATTCTTAAATCAGGTCAGCTTTTCTAATCATATTACAGTTAAATATTCTCCAAAGCCCTGGCTATTTCAAATAGAGCCAAGTAAGACCAATTTGGCAGGGGGGGTGGGTCCCAGATATCACTCCCTCTTAGCCAGCAGTCTCCATTTGTTGGTTCCAGTAGATATCTGAGATAACCTGCCCCCAGTAACCATCCATTTCAGATCCTGACTTCAGAAAAGACTCAAAAAATTGAAAAAAACACACTGTCTTTCCATCAAAGGGAATGAGTGAATAAAAAGGGGGAAGGAAGAATTGTATTGAAAAGCAGGAAAGATTGGGGGAAAAAGATCTAAGTGGACAAAAGTTAGAAAGACACTTTTGGAAAACCAATAAGAATGGTGAACAGGCCTGAGAATCATCTACCACACTGGAAGGATTCATTGCAAGAGGTCAAGATTATCAGTCAAAACTCCAAGAGGAGCCACAACACTGCCATTTCCTCTTCTTTTATTTCTCTTGTTTTCATGCCTCCCCAAAACTAAAACTTCATCACAGAAATACTTATGACAGATATGGACTACTTCCTAGAGCCCTAACTCTAATATTAATCACAGGACAATGGAACCTGATGGGAGCAACCTACATATGGGGCTCTATTATCGACTCTGCCCACATTCTCCTCAACAACTGTAGTGGTCAGTATTCTGGAGGGATGTGAAACATGGTGGAAAACTATCACAACTTCACTGTTGCACCATCGAGTAAGAGAATCTTTACTTTGCTGGGAACTTTCATATCTCTGCTTTCTCACTACGCCAACTGGTTACTTAGCCAAGCATCCTGGCAGACACATGCTTACTGATCCAAAGAAAATTTTAGGTGCTTAAGGAAAGTAACTACTTGGAATATATACCATTTTATTCAATTGTAAGAGGAAGATGTATTTATTCATACTCATTCAATCTTAGTATTTGGAAAACCCGTAAGTTGTATCATATAACATGGAAACATAGTACTAAAACCCTTGCCATCATACAATGTCCTTGGCTTTAACTCACCAAGTTGTATTTTTATTCAAGGAAGAACCACATTCTGGTATTTTGTATTCACTGTCTTGTCTGGTCTTGTGTTATAAAAATCAGTTAATGTTGAAAATGTCCTTAGTTATTTGGATACATCCTGCTTTCTGAAATGGAGAAATTTCTTGGAGAGATGAACCAACATTTTTCTTCTGTATTTCCCCCAAGCACTAGTTACGGTTTCAGTGTCTAGTAGATACTCAAGAAATAATGTCGTTAGACTAATCAAATGACTGACTGAAGAGCATTTTATATTTTATAGAAGTCAAATAGCATTCATATTTCAACAAGGGCTTGTTCCTCTGTAAATTACTGATTTAGAATCACAATTTACAAAAGTAGAGCTCACCTGCCAAAACAACTTCAAATTAAATAGTAACTTTTGTTACGGTATTTTGGAACCATATCTGCGAAATGCAACTGACACTGGCATAGAGTAGAAATGGTTTCGACAAGGCAAGAAAAGGCATATTCACTGACGGGAGCGTGCTCTGTTGCCTTGACAAACAAGAATTCAGCCTCAATCTGTTGGAGTCTCAAGGCTCACAAACCTGCCAGATTGCCATCTTTGTGCTGAATGCAAAATAATCACAGTAGCTAGAAATGATAAACTGTGGATGGCTGGGGTGGGAAGCAACACATTTAATCAATCTCCCCTTTTCACTCTGCAGGTTCTAGCCATGAAACCTGCATTCCTGCTAGGAGAGAATAGTTTCCATTCTCAATTTCTGGAGGTAAGAGTGTCTCATGTCCCATCCCTGAATAATTTTACCCTTGGCTTTTCTCCACAACCTACATTTAGGTTTCTTGTTGATGATATTAATTTAATAGGCTTCAGTGACTCCCACGGGTCTATAAAGTACCACTTTTTTTAGTTCTTTAATTGATGAGACCCTTTCCAGTCTGGCTTCCCCAACACCATCATTGGTATCAATGCTTAGACAGTGTGTCAGGTCCTGTGCTAAGGATCTTATCCTGTGGGGTTGCTCCAGAGATAAATGAAAGGGGCATTAAATGTATGAAGCCCAATATAAATTCAAGTATTCAAGGTTTTATTCCTGGAAAAGTAGACTCATTTTTAATTCTCTCATTTAACGTGTCAAATCAAACAGCTATGATTTAATCATTTTCTGAATAGTTGCTTTTCCTCTTACATTTACCATTACATAAAGGACAAAGGAATAAATCTCATATAAAAGTTAATCATAAAAATATTCAAATGACCACAGTTTCAATTTGTTGTTTTTTTCCTGTCTCTTTCTAGTACTCTCATCCTATACTTTCTTTTCTCTTTCCCTCCATCTAAATACACACACACACACATACACACAATTTATTGTCTCCTAATTGGTCATTTATTTATTTGTCACTGTCATATTAAAATTCAATATGTCACAAAACGAACCTATGCTTTCTTGAAAAAAATCTCAAACTCTTTCTATTTCCCTATGACTGCTGACTCCCATGACACACATCAAGCTATTACTAGGGTGTGCTATAGCCCTGGGATTGGGGTACACTCCCAAAGTACATTACCTTCTTCTAGGACCACATTTTGGAGTAATTTGGAACAAAATTCTTCAATCCAGATCATCACATCCTCCTCTGTGAACAGGCCTCTACTTTCCTCCCAGAGATCAACTTATTCCTGAACTCATTCAGTTCTAAACTTAGAGTTTAGGGATCTTGGAGGAAGAATTGTTATTTTTGTACCATAATTTAATCTACCCATACAATGATTACTTCTTGACACATTTACAGCATACCTTTGCCCATTTTCTAATACTGTCTATATAGAATGCACAAGACATTTTCATGGCAGGATATTCAGAATATAGCTAAAAAGCCTAAAAAGCCATTTTTTTTTCTTTTGTAGGCAATTCTCGACTAGTCTTTATTTTCAGAGTTCTGTTTCAAGTATTTACCTTGTATTCATTTTTCCCTTATTTTCTATTTATCTGCATGTATCCCTATTGTCTCTCATGTTTTTATTATTAGATCTACCACAAATGGAAATAATTTCTTTAAAAAGCATGTTAGTTTTCTATCTCAAATAGAGAAACAATAGATGCTTCTTTATTACAGAATTGCAGAAATATACCACTGGGAAAGGCATCAAGGTACTGAGGTACATATTGATTAATAACAGCTGAAAGTAGTAGGTGGGAATATACTAGTAATTTTCAGGTTTGTTGCCACAATTTTTTCAACTCAAGGGAGATTGCTGGCATTTCTGAGGGTTACGGACATAAGCTCAGGAGTGGCAACACTTTCTGACTTCTTTTAGGATCTCTCCTACAGAGGGGAAAAATGGTAACTCCATACCCAGAAATCTCAATGTTTAAAGGAAAGCACCATTTTATACTACAAAGCTGTAAGAATCAAAACAATGTGGTACTGGAATAAAAACACATAGACAATGGAACAGATTAGAGAGCCCAGAAATAATCCCACAACTTAATGGGTAATTAATCAATAACCACAGAGGCAAGAATACCCAGCAGGGAAAAGACAGTCTTTTCAATAAATGGTGCTGGGAAAACTGGGCAGCTACATGCAAAAGAATGAAACTGGACCACTTTCTTACACCATACACAAAAATAAATTCAAATGGATTAAGGACCTAAATGTGAGACCAGAAACCATAAAATTCCTGGAAGAAAACGTAGGCAGTAATCTGACATCAGTCTTAGTAGTATTTTCCTGGATATATCTTCTTTGCAAGGAACAAAAAGCAAAAATAAAGTATTGGGACTACACCAAAATAAAAAGTTTTTGTACAACAAAGGAGACCATCAACAAAACAAAAAATCAACCTATATGGAATGGGAGAAGATATTTTCAAATGATATATCCAATAAGGGGTTAATGTCCAGAAAATATAAATAATTCATATAACTCAATGCCAGAAACCAAATAATCCAATTAAAAATGGGCAGAGAACCTGAATAGACAGTTTTCTAAATAAGACATATGGATCGCCAACAGACATATGAAAAGATGTTCAACATCACTAATCTCAGGGAAATGCAAATCCAAAACACAAAGAGCTATCACTGTACACCTGTCAGAATGGCTAGAATCAAAAAGATAAGAAATAATAAGTGTTGGTGAGATGTGGAAGAAAAGGAACCCTCCCACTGTGGGTGGGAAGGCAAGCAAGTGTAGCCACTGTGGAAACCAGTAGGGAGGTTCACCAAAAAATTAAAAATAGAAGGACCATATGATCAATTCCACTACTGAATATTACCCAAAGAAAATAAAAACACTAATTTGAAAAGTACATGCACCCATATGTTTAATGCAGCATTATTCACAAAAGACAAGATAAGTAAGCAACCCAAGTATCCATTAATAGATGAATGGATACAGAAGATGTGTGTGTGTGTGTGTGTGTACACATATACAGACAATGGAATATTACTGAAACATAAAAAAGAATGAGATCTTGGCATTTGTAACAGCATGGATGGATCTAGAGGGTATTACACTAAGTGAAATAAGTTAGAGAAAGATAAAAACCATATGATTTTACTTATATGTGGAATCTAAAAAGCCAAAAAAATGGATAAACAAAAAGCAGAAACATATCCATAAATACAGAGAATAAACTAGAGGGGAAGTGGCCAGAGGGGAAAGGGATGGGAAGATGGGCAAAATGGGTGAAGGGGAGTGGGGGACACAGGCTATGAAATGAATAAATCATGGAGATAAAAGGTCCAGCATAGGGAATATAGTCAGTGGTATTATAATAGTCTTGTATGGTGACAGATGGTAGCTATACTTGTGGTGAGCATAGCATAATGTATATTTGTCTAATCATTATATTATACCTTTGAAACTAATGTAACACTGTATGTTAACTATACTTCAATAATTTAAAAAAAAGAAAGAAAAGAGAAAGAAAGAAAACCATCTTTTTGTGATTAAAAATATGGGGTCCTAAGCTGACAACAGTTTCCATCTTATTTTAAGAAGTATTAGGATAAAATAAATAAATATAAATAAATAAATAAATAAATAAATAAATAAATAAATAATATAAAGAAGTTTTAAGATAATAATTCAAATGTCTCTCCTGGTAGCCTGTTTGCTATTATAACCACTTTTATATCAATGAGGGTATAGAACTAACAGACTATGTTCTCAGCAAACATATAGGACAATTGATCTGCATATTCTCCATAGCTTTTCTTTGTTTAAATGGACTAGGCATCGTCTAGGCTTCTCTTCCTCAGGGAAACATTTCCACTTTTTACCATTTCTCCTGATTCCTCTACTTCTTTTTTAAATCATGCTCTTCAGCAGCTATCTACATTCTAAATATTCTGTTGCTTGGAACAAAACAAAGATGAAATTTGGATCCATGTGCCTTCCTATTACAGCTTCATCTGGACTCTTTACTTTCCATTGCATAATTCTGAGAATATAAATAAGGAGAAATACCCCTAGATATGAAGTTGTTATTTTTGTTGTTTTTTATAGTTCAGTCAATCTCTAATTTCTCTCTGAAAGTGACCAACAATAAGCCAATCAACATCAGGACTGATTTGTCCATTTAGTCACCATCTACTATCGGGTCTTAACTATAAGGATTGTTTTGCCAAAAGTATAAGTATCATCTCCTGTATCCTAAAGACAAAATAAATCTCGAAGCAATAAAAAATAAAAAAATTAAAATTTTTCTTTTCCCCATGAATTCAAGGTAATTTTTGCCAGCGGGGAATGAAACTTTCATAACAAAATGCAGTAAAATTAAGCAATAAACGGAGAAAGTTGTGAATATGTTGCAGTAGGATATTCAGCTGAAGATACAAAATATAAACATCTTGATGAAAAAGAGAGGAGTTATAATATCAAAATTTCCACTTAAAAAAAAAAAGTAAAAACACCTCTACTTTTGAGATTTGCCATAGTTAAAGAATGTATCATTCTAGAGCCTGGGTATATAAAAAAAACAAACAAAAAACAAACCCAAAACAAAAACATGACATGCTGCTTCTATCTGGAATTCTGGCCATTATCACCCAGGGCCTTACTGTCACCATGGCACTCCACTCAGCAATAATCTTCAGATTTTCAGATAATTCTAGACACATATTTAAATTAGTGTGAAGACAAAATATGGATTAAACCACATATTCTTATAGTCATTCATTCTACACACACATACTAAGCATCTTCCATATATAGGAAATGTTTCTTTTATGAAACCCTGGGAGTACATAAGCATGTCTGCACCCACTGCAATTTGTATCTATGAGGTCATACTGTGGTTGTTCATGTGTCTGTCTTCACACGAGAGAGGGTATTCTCCTTAAGGACCAAGAACAAAGTTTTTCATTTCCCCAATTTCAACAAACAGACTGGATGGCTGACTGCCAATAAATGAATGGCTTCAACAGAACCAGAAATGCCTTACAAGTACATGAATTGCCTATGATCATGAGTGAAGTCTTTCAACTCTTTGTGCCTGGCCATGTGTCCTCTTTTGTGATATGCTAAGCAAGATGGATTAAGAGGCAGGCTTGTCTGTGTTACCCAAGGAATTCCCAACTTTGACACCACATTTCCTTTAGAAGTTTATGATCCAATAAGTTAAACTGATCTTCAAAATACATACGATCTGAACAGAAATCTGTTTCATGTCTGAATATTTTATTTTGTGTTTACTTCTACAACCTAAGCTTTTTCACCTATGTGGTAACATTCTTAAATGGGGTCACTACATGGGTAACTTTGATCTCTGTTTGTTGATTCATCAGCTCTCCTGACTCAGAGGCAAAGAAAAGAAACCAATGACAGAGATATTTGTATACCAACTTTCACCTTAGAAATCATAGTTTCCAAATACAAGTGAAAATACCATAAACTTTAATGGCTTAATTAAGCCAGTGATAAAAAGCAATACATCCGGGAGGGTGTTAGTTATAAGAGAAGGGGAATTATATGGTTTTCAGCAAGGTGGTTTAGAAAGAATCAGGCACTGGAACCTAAACAACTCGATTCAAAATTTGATTCCTCCCTTTAATGGCATTTTGCCATGGCTTATTCTTTCTGCATGTTAATTTTCTCTTCAAAATGGTGACACTATTACATTTTTGAAGGAATTTTGGAAGAGTGTGTAAATTACCCAGCATCATGCTACTTTCTTTTCTCCCCACTTCAACTAAGATGAGAGACAGATTGATAAAACTGTGTGGGGTCAACAATCATTAGAATAATAGACCCTGTCATGTAGCACTGAGCCATAAAAACCATAAACTGAGCTCTTCTCCCTGATGAATCTCTAACTTTATGGAGTACTATTTACTTTCACCATTTCTGAGTAAGCAATTAAAAATATCGATTTTAAATTAATGAAGAAATGAATATCTCCACAGATATTTAGTGAAATGTTACCTAGCCAAATGTCATTCACATTTTTTTTTTTTAATCTTTTGAAAGAATAACACATTTGCTTGCAAAGCAAAAGATGCTGTGACTTACCAACAAGATCTGGCTGCCTTTTGCATGTTATTTGTTGTTATGGCAGGGAATGTTGTAAGAGTGACAAGAAAAGATAACATAAGAACATGAATAAAGAAATAAAGTCAGTTGTTATGGAAACCAATTCTCCCAGAATAAGGAGTTGGATAAGGAGTTGAATGAGCGCTCTCCTCACTAACTTCTCCCTATTTCCCAATTTTGAGTTGAAGAACATGCATATATCTTTAGGCAATCGCAGGGGTTATTAAAAATCCTCTCTGGTATACACATTTTTTAATCTCTGACTCTTTTGTATTTTGAGTGATACCTAGATTGTGGATATACTGTTCTATTACCTAAGCCTTTTTGGATGAATCTGTGGAGACAATCACTGGTGCTGATCAGTTTTAGCCTTTCTATTCTAGAAGAAAATGTGTCTCGGACTTCCGTCATTGAACACTGGAGGACTAGAGCTAACAGTGATTAGTATAGTGCATCAACAAAAGGTAGAATTCTGCTAGGCAGCTGGCGTGGATCACAAGGGGTCAAGGAAAAGCTCTGGTAGAATAATCGGATAATGTATCTCTGAACCCAGGTTACAAGATTGAGGAAGCATGGTTTTTACTTTCTAGGTTCCCAGTGTATCCGAGATGTCTACGAGGCAGTGTTAGGAACTAGGGTCAAAGAGTTAATGCTTCACAGTTCCTTGGACACTACAGATAGGGAGTGTGGAAATAGCCCATGATTGCAGTGACCCCAGAAGTGGCAGGGGATTGCATTTAATTTTATGGAGAGACATTGGGCCCTGGATCTAAAGGACCTTGCTGAACTCTGAACGGGTCCTCTTCCCTGCCTACATCCCATGGCAGCAGCAACTTCTCAGTATTAATGGGAAAACAGAACCCTGAACTCAGATGGAGTTAGAAACTGAACTTCTATTTATTTGTTTCTTATCAGAGATCCTTACAAACTTTCTACCACCAGAGAGACAAGAGATATGAGACAGGCTTGACTTCTTCCTGTGTAAATGGAGCCCAAGCAACCCAAATGTAAGCAATCTAAGGGAGGTTCTTCTACTCCTACAATAGTGACTAACTCACATCCTACAAGTGGAGGGAGTGGACTGCTTTAACAAAGCAAAGCTCACCTCCTCTAAGGATGTCTTCAGAGGATGCCAACCCTTCACGTTCTCCCACCATCCAGAGAGAGGGCATCATTCTGAGAGTTCTCATTACAACGGGTACGGGTGGGGGGGGGGGAGCTATGAGCTAGTATTCAGCTGAGCTGGATGAGGAGGAGATAAAGGGAATGGTTAAATTTTGTCACATATATATTTCAGAAATAACCTGTTTTCTCTCATAGACGATCATTTCTAGGTTATTTGCTTACCAAAGCTCCTACCCCTCTCCAAGTCTAGAGATCAAATCTTTCTGTGATTTATTTCAACGAGCTTTTCTGGCAGCACCTTTATATAATGTTATGAATCAAATGGACAATCAATAAATATTGGATGATGATGGATAAAGTTTAAGCCACAGAGTAAAGACTGTGCTGCTGAGCTGAAAGAGGTCAGTTTTTATCTGGCACAATAAATAATAATTTCATTTTATGTACAGATTTCAGATGGTCGAGATCACTCAACAGTAGAGCATAATCGAAATGAAATTCCCTCGGTGGCCACTGACCACTGGTGAACTTTCAAATGCATAATACAGTTCAATATGACTACCATAAATAGGTAATAAAATTGTGCCCTTTGGCCTTCCATGACTATTCGTTTTAGCTACTTCATTGCTCTGGGAGACACGTCGATGGGTATGTGCGCGCGCAGATGGGCAACTATCCCCTTGCATTTTCTGGCAGTCGTTCGCAATCAGTAGTCCTGTCAGATCCAATGCTTCAGTCTCATAACTATAATTGGATTGTCTGACTTCCTATTCAATTGGTACATGATTCTTCTTATTTCTCTTTTTTAAAAAATCAATAAATGGTTTGTGGTGTCTTTAAGAGAGAGAAATCAGGTTTTGCCGTATTATGAAGTTGGCATTTTCAACATTTAGCCCCAGATAAGACCATTGGGTCTGTCAGGCCCAATGCATGGGTTTTGAATTAATCGGACTGTCTGGTCTCAGGGATGTACAATAATGTGAACGCATTTCATGGTGGAAATCAAAGAGCTGTATATCACAACTTCCTAGAACTAGAATGTCCTGAATGCTACACTTATGAATAGACATAACTTTTCCTTTTCTTTTCCTCCATCTGTGAACCTCTCAACTCATATGAGGTCATAGAAGACGTAAATAAATTTATGTTTATGTTTAAGCCTCAGGTTGATGCTGAAGCTACTAAAACACTATGAGCATGAATGTATGTGCATTTATATGTATATACAAAATCTATGTTTTACATACATTATTGACTTTATACATACACATTTACACATTCATATATGACATGAAAACCTCCATCAATGGATAGTTCCATATTTAAGGATAAATCATATTTGATGTAATTCTATAAATACATCTTGGCTCTTCTAACTGTGTTAGGAGATAAAAATGCAAAGACAAGTAAGAGGGAATAACTGTCACTGTAAGTTCTGAAGGGAAACGAATTTTCTGCAAAATAATCAGTAAATTCACATCTCTTAGTTTTGGGTTCTTTTTAGGATCAGGTTTGCACCACTGGTTCTGCATTGACTTGAACAAAAATATGTTTCAAAATAATATAGGGCATTAACTAAAGACTTGGGGCTACCTGCTTAAAATCAGATTCATTCCATATTTCAGTGCCATCTGTAAGCATTCATTCTGTAAGAGGTAGAGGTTTTTCCACTAGACAGAAATCATTATCATATATTTCCATCTTTCTTTGAAGCATTGGCTACTAACTGCTGTTGGAAGCTGGATTCTAGACTAAGTGGGCCATTGGTTCGTTTTGGTAGAACAGTTCCTAAGTTTTAATGGGCATACACTGCTTGGAAGGAAAAAGAAAAATAAAATATTGGAGACAAACTTTAATATTTTCAGTAGCACTTAACTGATTAATCTGGTGTGTAGAATTTACCATTTCATTTGTTAATTTAATTGTTAAACACAAAAACTTGATGTTCAGGAATATAAAAAGAAAAAAAAAAAAATAAAGGCCACGTCCTGAATATTTTCCTTTAAGCAATTCACTCTCCACTTAAAGACAGATTCCACATGGTCAGGTAGGGTTTATTGGGAAAGTAGGGGGGAATTGAGTTAGAACAAGACTTTGTAAAGGGAAGGGATGAACAAACACTGGTAGACCAGCTGCCTGACAACCTGAGATTCCACTCGTTCGCTGTTCCTTTTGGCTATATTTGCTTTCACTGTTCCTCTTTTATCTGTGGTCCCTGATCAAGAAGTCAAGGAATAATACCTCTTTCTGTGTCAAGTGAACATTAGGACTATGATTTGCATGATTCAGTTTAAAATCAGTCATGGAAAAAAAAATCTTGATGGCTTGGATGGCTTGGACTAGATATTTATTATAGAAAAATTCACTAGGCAGTGATGTATTCTATTTTATTATATGAATTTCTTTTAGTTGAAAGAACAATGGCCATTTTGTGAATTATTCAGTTTAACCAGATATTATCATATTTGTAGAACAAAAATTGTTAAGGCCGTGCCCTTTTATGGTGAAGCACCTAATATGGGGCTAGGATTACATTGGCAAGGATCTCTATGTTTTATAAGATATTGCTTGTAGTTTTGAGGATAAAATTCCATGTTCGATAAATTTAGAGGTATGTTGTAAAGGAAATCCTCCTCTTGATGATTCCCCATGACCAGCTTTCCTAATAAAGTCTTGGGGAAATCTTGAAGCAAATAATTTATTTACATAAATTTCTTAGAGAATGTGGTGGTGGACCATAAAACATCTTTTCTGATTAAATGCCTGTCAACATTTTAAAACAGAGAAATGCATCATGATTCAATATAATGTAGTTTGAGAAACTCTGCTCCAGACTACAAGTTTCTTGAGGACCCAGGATTTGCCTGTCCTTGTATTTCCAAGTGTTAACACTGTGCCTGACCCACACAGAGTTAATTTTCCAAACCTAAAAATGACAGCTTCAATACACAGTTTATAATCTAGCTTTCAAATGGTACCTGCTGTTTTAAAGGAAATTATATCTCCTCTCCTCATCCAGCAAACTGGCATTTTATAAAATAAGCTGTGCACTCTGAGTTTGAATAAATTCAGATATTTTCCTGAGAATCCATTTCACAGCTAGGGCATAGCATTCTGAACACTGTGACAGCATCCTTCCTTAAAAGGTGCACGTCTGTCTTCCCGTATTAAACTTCCTTTTTGTTCTATATGTGTCTGTAGTAATTGCCTCTGATTGCTGGAACGGATATCATATGGGAGTCTTTATTTCCCCCCTTAACCTATTTTTAAGCCCTCAGTGTGGAACCTTGCAGCCTGTGGTGTCACTATGAATATTATCCAAGAATATCAATAAATCTAAATCCATAGCTTAACCGTGATTACTTTCTTTATTCTGGCAGAGATAGTGACATGAGTTAGATACAGTTATAGAGTAAGAAACAAATGGAGGTATCTTCCTACAGACCCTGGTTTCTAGGTTACATTAATAACGGTTGTATGAAATCGCTATCATAAAAGGGATTTTCAGTCTATACTGTATTTGGCAGGTATGTATGAACATGGCTGCAACTTATTTTTCCTTGTTTGGTCTTGGGAGTTGGGGCTGTCAGTCATGTCAAAAGCTAATCCTCCCTCCTACACTCCGACTCTTCCCTCTCTGACACCCCGTTGGTCTACGGGCACCACATCTTTCTCCCTCTCCTCTACCTTCCAACTCTCCCTCTTTGTTAGTTTCATCCTTTCAGGCTAGAAATATGCTAAAAATCTTCTATCTTGAAAAAGAACTCACCCTCACTTCCACCTTTCCCTGTCCTTTCTCTTTCCTTCCTTTCATGGAAAAGCTACTTGAATATCCTTTATTCAGATCTTTACTTTTTTCATCTCCCATTTGCTACCACACCCACGACAGTAGGTTGAGCTGTTACTCATTTCTCAAAAGAGTGTCCTTTTATGAAGACTTCCCTCACTTTTCCCTCTACTTCCACCTCTCATGTTAGGTTTGTAAGTGTACCCCCCACACTGGGTTCCAACTGTAACTTGAACCTTCCTCTATTATGGAATTTACCACTCAATATCCTTTTTTTTTTTTTTTTTTTAAGATTTTATTTATTTATTTGACAGAGAGAGAGAGATCACAAGTAGGCAGAGAGGCAGGCAGAGAGAGGGGGGGAGGCAGGCTCCCCGCTGAGCAGAGAGCCTGATGCGGGGCTCCATCCCAGGACCCTGAGATCATGACCTGAGCTGAAGGCAGAGGCTTTAACCCACTGAGCCACCCAGGCGCCCCACCACGCAATATCCTAATGTTCTTCATGATTGTTTCTCTACAAAGGGTAGATCCCATGTCTTCATTCTGTTTGTATCCTCAATATCCAGCACAGTATGTGGGGGCAACTATAGGGACTTACTGCCTATTATTAGCCTCCAACTTTATGGATCAAATTTCTACAGCCAGATGGAGGAAGAGAAATAGGAAAGCTCCCCATTTGAAAATATGCTGTGTATTTTGTGCTGAAAGTCTCTGATAAATGCAGCGGTGTTATCCAATTAACTTTCCATTACTCAGGAGAAAGCCTTATAGGTTCTGGCAACTTACCATCGACTAATCTTAATTGTTTTTTGACCCATGCCAGCTGCATTAAGGGTAGGGGGATTATTGGTAATGTAGCAGTTTAAAGTATTAAGATTATATAACATGCAAATTATATAAAGGAGATATGACTCCTTTCAAAAAATTATGTATGTTAATAAAGTATAGGGAGTATGACTTCACTATTGAAATCAGTACTCTAAGATATTTTCATATGAAATTTTCTTTAACTTTCTGGGTGAACCTGAATGATATGTTTAATATTTCTAACTATAGAATCCTTTTTTATTATATATGAGCAATTTTTTGATCCTTCTATAGCTTGAGCATTATTGAATTAATGTACATGTGTTCTGTAATTATCAAATAAGAGTTTAACAAGTCTATATACCAAGGTTCTCCAATGATAACTACCTTCTATCAAATGACACAATCATACATTGACTATTAACTATAAGTCCCTATCTTTGCTCCTAGCCTCTGGCTACTTCAAGATGCTATTTCCAAAGAGTTCTCTTTCCTAGCTCCTTAAGCCACCTTGAGATACACAGCTCAATTGGAAAACCACTCTTCCAGAAGCATCCCTTCTACTAAAGAGGTCATGGGGGGCAGGGCAGATTGATGGGCATGGGGGACTCATTCCCAGATCAAGAAGCAAGTTCCTCAAAGAAAGATGGTATATTGTTTCCTCATCAAGGATTCTACAGTCAGCACTATTCCTGGTGCCCTCAACTGGAATGAAGAACGCACTGACCCAGAGACACTATGAGATAAAGAATGGTCCAGTTTTCAGGGTTTCTGTTAAAACTGCGCTATAAGGTCTGTTCAACTGACCTTTTTGAACTATCCAGGAAGTTTAATTCAAGGTATATGTCGGCTAACTGAACATAATAAAAAATTTTTTTAAAACAAAAAAATTAAAATCAGTGTTAGATTAAAAAAAATGAATTTAAGACTTACCATATCAGACAGAATTTCATAAATAGCCAGTTCAATTTTCTGACCCATAGATTTAGGATCCTGTTTGTCCTAAGTTATGAAGAGGAGCCCTCTGAAGATTTATATCAGTGGGGAAACTCATCTGCCCCCTTTCCCATCACAAAGTAGTATCCTGAGATGTTACTAAATGAGAACAGGGCTAATGACAGTTTCTTTTGGATTATCTAGGGAACTGGTCAATAGATATGACTGACCTCCCTGACATGACAGGCTTTTTTTCAGACTGAAATAATGAGTCACAATCTTGAAGCTGTAAATCCCCCACTCCCAGATTTCCCCTAAGTCATTAGAATGAGAGTCAAATCCCCAAAGCCTAAGGGTGTGACTGCCTTCAGAGAGGTGGAGGGTCAAGGCATCACTCAAGTAATTTATGTAAATCATACATTTTACCTCAAAAGGAGGTTTTTTCTGACAATCATGCTAGTTGGACTTCAATTCTCTGGATAATTTCTCCAGTTCTCCTCTCCGTTATGTGTAGATCAAAGCATAACGACTTGGCCTGGGACAATTGAGAAATTAATAACCGAAGCAAGGGTTTAAGAAATCCATAGTAATGACACAAATGAGACCTATCAAATTAGAAAACCAAAATGAAAACACACTAAACACTTCAAAATTTAATTAGAAAAAGTTCCAAGTTCAGACCACACCGAGACTATTTCACACCAGCACGCCATACTGGAACCTAAAGGAGAGAGTCATTACGCTGGAATGTGACCATGGGGAGGAAGCGAGATCTGCTCACTGCCTCCTCTCCTCTGTCTGCCTTTTAGGTTCACCCCTTAACAATTTAGAAAAGGCCCGGCTACAAAAAGAAACAGGCATCTCTTCAATTTAACCTTCACAAGAGACAGAGTTCAAGTCTTTTGTTTTTTCCAATAATAATGGTATTGCAATTGATTTGAGACTGCTCACCATAAACCATTCGAAAATATTTTTCAAATTAATACACAAACTATGAACCATAAATTGACTGCTGATCCCTATGAACCATTTCCATTGACTTTTAAGTCCAATACTGTATATCAGGTAAAGTGCACGTTCCTCCTTTGCAACATACTGGGGGAAAAAAGAGTTTTAAGGTTATATATGTTTAGAATGAATCATCTTTCTTTTCTATGGCCTCTTTCATACAAATTGTATATCCTCCGAACACTTTATAGACTTCTATAATATAGGAGAGTGTAAAGAATAAATTACAAGGAACAAGGGCGAAGACAAGCTTCCATGCCTATGTGAAGTTTATAGGAAGCCTATCTCTGAAGGCTCTATATGCTTTGCATTATCACTCCACATCTTCAAATTTAGCCCACTGTATTATGCATTTAGTTTGCAAGTTATCACTATGTGGTGGCAGACATTGCCATCAATCATGTTCTTATCAGCAAAGAAGCTGAGACAAACTGAGGTTTCCACAAGGTCACACAGTGAGTACGATGGCTAAAGACTAACTAGTACACAAATCCCACAGGGGTCATTCAATGCGGACTTCAGGATGAGCCCTGGGTGACTTTGGGTGAGTGTGTGGGGGACACTGTGGGTTATTACAATACATGATATACCAATATTCTCTCCAAACCAACCTTTTAATTTATGAAGTTAGTACACAATATGTATGCACACACATAAAATTTCAGTTATGGGAAAATTTTGGATCCGATTCTATTAAGAACTGCCTGTGTATTTGCATCAGATTTTGGCTTGAGTCCTGACCCAAGCCTGCTGCATCCTTAGAGCCTTCTGTGATTTAGAGTTTCCTTTCTTGACTATCGTCAGAAGTTTCTTCCCTATTTTTGCCTCAGCCAATCTAAGCCTTTCCCCTCCCACTACTGTTTGTTAATTCTTTCTTCCATTTCATAATACCCTTCAAAAGTTTCATTTGGTAATAGACCCTCATTCCTGTATCCCTAAAAAAAAAAAGCACACTAATTTTAAAAATACTGCTAACGGTTTCCCTCCTCCTCTTTTGCCTCGTATGTCCAAAGTTGTTTCTTGGGTATGTACCAGGTTTAAATGCAGTGAGGGTGAGGGGATCTATGCATCTTATTTCGGGGCCCCTGTGTTCTTCTCTTACCATCATCGACAAGCTGAAAACATTAAATGGGAGGGAGCTGCCTGAGCAGGGGTGGAGTAGGGAAAGGACCAGCCAGGGGTGATCTGGAAAAGGCCAGGGCACTAGACCTATCTGTGAGACTCAGGCAGAACACTCCATCTGTTCAGGAAACAGAGCTCTTCCCTAAGGCAAGTACATCTGTTAGCAACACCAAGAGCTGCCGTCACATGAGCAGTGGGAGACCCTTTTCTGAGTTATAACACCAAAAGAAGTATCATCTTCCCATTTACAGATGGAGGCTCTGTTTTCTTCTAGCAAACTTTACACATTTACCTGGAGAAGCCAGAATTGTCCACATGTCACAGTTCCATCCAGGATTATATACAGAAGCCAATTCTTGTCATTTACGCACAAACACACACGCATCCATACCCACAATCCCCTAGCAGAGAGTAAAATTTTGGTGGGATGGGTGTGGCTAATACATGAGTAGATAAAATACTACACAGAACTCTTTTGTCTATATTTCTGAGAAGCAACAGATTATTGTTTATTTTCTTAGTGAGATAGTTCAGTTACAAAGAAAACTATTTTATGGAGACAATGGTGGTCGTAATAGTGCATTATAATTCAATTGTGGCTATACATGCAACTGATCCATGCAGGGGGGAAGCAAGCTTCTTCCAACCTCACCTCAACAAGTCTAAGTTACACCTCAAGGAAAAAGAGAAAGATTGGAGTAGCTCCAGAGAGCCCAGCTACCACTACCCTGGCTTGGAGGACCAACGGAAGCAAGGCACAATTCCATGCAACAGTTCGTAATCTAGGGCTGGGCTCTCTTCCGTGTCTGATGTCTCTGTCTGGTTAATGAGCTGGAACTACCAGTCCCCAGAATAGCAAAGACATCAGTCACCTTTGAGTGTCCATCTGGCACTGACCAGAAACCAGACAGTGTACTCCTGAGACCCAGAAAAGCCAAGGGTGCTGCCGATGGAGCAGAAGACTTCTCAGGACAAGAAGGATTGGCTTTCCAAGTTCGATGCTGTACGGAATAACTTCCTCCCTTTCCAGCCTGCCTCCGCGAAATCAACTAGCACCAAATTAATAAAGCTATGGCTTTTTAGCATTACAGTCTATTACAGAAAGACAAGCTTGAGTGATGGCTAAACAATAGCGAAGGAATGAGTTTCCATAAATACTTATTTATTTATGAAGAATATGTGGCATGTAGAATAAATAAACCTTCAGCCGTTGTTTCTTTTTTGAGGTTTGTAACCTGTCATCATAGGTTAAATAACTGTCAAGAGAACTTACACTTGTGATGTTTTAAATAGAAGCTGAAATTGGTGTTTCCCTATGGTAGATGGATGTTTTAAATATTGCTATTTCTTTCTTTTCAAAAGAAAAATTAAATTTAAATGTAAAAGAAAGAAAGAAAAGAAGAAAAGAGAAGAAAAGAAAAGAAAAAAGAAAAGAAAAAATCAGAAGATGTCTTCCACGTGTGGGAAGGGCGTGGGAGATGGAACTGAGTGGGTATGAACAGTGGAAGGTCACTTCTGTTACACTGTTGCTCTTTATTTGCAGATCTTTTAATGTATTTGCAAACTCCATGGGCCTTATTTAGGGGTCCTGCTTAGAGCAACTTTTATCTCCTGCACTCACCTCTGTCTCCTCAACATGTTTCTCTTCTGGGTTCATGAACTTGCCTCAATTTGTGTTTTATTTCTCCATTGTCTTTCTACCTTCTCTGTGCTGCTCTCCATCCTTTTCTAGTTTTAAAAATAGCAGTCCCGTTGCCTTGTTCCTCTTCTTTCTCGTTTTGTCTGTAGCTTTTTCCCCATTTTCTCTAAGCTGCTGCTTTCTCTTGTCACCAAACCCTTGTCTTTCCCTTCCGTCTACATTTTTTTTTTCTTTTTGCTTTCTGCATTTATCCTTCCCATTCCCATTAACTTGTAAGTTTTTAGAAAAGCAAAAAGAACATGAAACTTGCACGTTTCAAAGTCACAGGAAAATCGAAAACTCAAGTTTGCCTCAGCAGAGACCGTGTCTCCATATCTGCAGAATTATAAGGAACTTGTTCGAAAAGTGCGAGGTTATAAGGAAAGTTTTGCTGGTTCTTGTATCACTTATTTTTTTTAAAGATTTTATTTATTTATTTGACACAGAGAGAGGGAGAGAGAGAGAAAGAGAGAGAGAAACAGAGGTAGAGGGAGAAGCAGACTTATTGAGCAGGGAGCCCACAGGGACCCTGAGATCATGACCCGAGCTTAAGATAGACTCAATCAACTGAGCCACCCAGGCGCCCTGGTTGTATATCATTTAAATGAGAGAGTTGGAAGTTGAATTAAGTGTTCCCATAAGGAGTGATCTTAGATACTCCTCTGGTAAGGGAAATGAGGCAGTTCCCACCCTCTCTGAAATGAAGTGTAGTGGCAAGTCTGTCTCATGCCAGTAGGTAAATGGGCAGTCATTCCAGCATCATCATTCCAGTTCTATCCAGTTTATTTCCAGTATTGAAAATCAGAGGATCCTACAAGGCCCATTTGACCATTAACAAATACCATCTAAACCACAATAAAAAAGGGGCAATTTTTGTTTTGCTACACACACACACACACACACACACACACACACACACACCCATGCCCCAAGAATGACACACTATTGATAAAAGCTGAAAGCTAAACGGATATCCAATGAGTGTGCACTCAGATCATTCCTTACTCTATGCATCATGTGTCTGAGTCATTTTCAGATTTTTTTTAACCAATTTCCTTACGATATTAGATGCTCTGTTGATATAAGCACTATCTTGTGTGAAACTCGTAGCTTTCTGTTTTTTCCAGTCTGCGTGTAATCCAGTAACAGACTGACATTATTATTGTGTTTTTGTTTGGGGGTGGGGGCTGTTCATTTTTTTCCTTTCTCTTATCTTCTATGACCGATGCTTAAAAGAGACATTATCTTCACATCCTACCCATATCCCCTTGACGACCCTGGTTCCTATCTTGGCACTACACGTGTGTTTGTGTGGGCAGAGTTATACATTTTGCCAAGCACAGAAGTGCTAGTGAAACACTGGCACACTGTAAAGGAGTAGAGTGGTTCCGATTTGATTTTTCTGAGTCTACCATACTGTGCTATCAATGAACTGAGAGTGCACAGAGAGAAGAGCGAACATGATGAACAATGAGAGCAATGGCAGAGCTCCTAAAGACTGACAGTGCTGGTGGCCTCATCACCCCCTCTGCTCCACAGGGAGGTCTGGAGAGTGGGAAACCAGAAACAGCAGGCATTCATGATGTCCCTAGAGCACAGGGATGAAGAGGGCAGCCCCAGTGGACATAGTTTCCTGCTTCTTGGCGTCATTTAGATAGCACATGGATTCTGAAATCTACAAATCATCACTGGAATAAAATACATGACTCCAGATTCCCCCTAATGTCTATCCCAAGTCTCACAATCAGATCAGCTCCTCCTGCCCCCTCCCACTACCCCCCCTTCCACAAAGCAAAGAACCAACATGGAAAAGAATTTTGTCATATTTCCTCACAGCTGGCCATTCTGTTACTCTGATTCTGAGAAATTCAAGAGCATTAGCTTTGAGAAACAATTAACGTCTATTTCCAGTCCATTATCCCTTTTCAGGACAATGGGCAGTATTTCATAGGCTTTTAAACAGGATATGGATATCCCTTCAAATATTGGTGGTCTGAACTAAAGCTATGGCACCAGGCATACTGCCAAAAATGTGACCGAATTTAAAATGTACAGAGCTAAGTTACATTTCTCTTAAGAACAGTCTAGGCTGGGAGAGGCATTCCCACTTCCACATCCAGCCCTCCTATCTGGGAAAGTCACGGTTCACTCCCAAAATAAGAATGATTTTTTTTTTTTTTTTAACAATGTGGGAATCAGAAAGGCATTGAGTATTTGAAATAAAATGAAAACAATTGAACTATGTTGAATGTCGCCCTCTGTTGTTGATTTCCACACATCTGTGCGTTCTTTCCTTATCCAAGACTTCATTTAAATGTGCTAGTTTCTGATGAGGAAAATCCATCATCAAAGTTCTCTTGCTCACTGCATTTACATTTTCACAGCCTAGGAATCCATCTGAAGGGAGTCACCTCTCCAGAAAGTCCATAGGCAGTAGAACAATGTTTTGTTTTGTGTTTTAGAATCCAAAGCACAGGGGCATCTGAGTGGTTCAGTAGGTTAAGTCTCTGCCTTCGGCTCAGGTCATGGTCTCAGGGTCCTGGGATTGAGCCCCCCCGCCCCCCCCGCATCAGGCTTTCTGCTCAGCAGGGAGCCTGCTTCCCCCTCTCTCTCTGCCTGCCTCTCTGCCTACTTGTGATCTCTGTCAAATAAATAAATAAAATCTTAAAAAAAAAAAAAAAGGAATCCAAAGCACCATGCATTTCAGCTCACAAACTTCCCACTTTTCAAAGGATATTGCTTCCACATGACCATGGTTGACCAGAACCCAGCGCACAGACTCCACTGTGGGGAGGGAAAGGTCCTCATGCCAGAATGTAGCCAATACAGTGAGGACCTCAATCTCTCAGGGAAGGCTGGATGTGGGGGTATCTTTTTCTACCTGTTGTTTGTTAATGAGGCCAAGGTGTGTACCCCTCAAAGTCCTGACAACCTGCAAGGGATGTGCAACTCATCTCCCACTCCCTTCCCAGATGACAAGCTAGTTGTAAACTGTATTCAATCCCATTCTCCTTTGTTTGTCTGTCCTGACAGTCACAGGCAGCTCTTAGATAGCTGGGAGCCCAGGGGAACACAATGACCTTTCTCAAGCTGCAGCCAGCTGTCCTAAGTACCTCTGTCCTTCTTTTATTCTTCTGTGGGTTGCTTCGTTCAGAGCTCCCTCTTTCTCTTTCCTTGATTTCCAACCTCTCACCATATATCCCTCTCTCCCTTAAAACACCTGCATCTTTCAATTTTACTACCTTACAAACTGCTACTTTGTTCTGTCTCTGCCTTTCTTTTCTTCAACTTTATAGTTGACTGGTATTTTTTCTCTTTGATTTCTGGCAGAAGGAGTTCGGACATGGACATTGGATTCAAATGCTTTCAGAGATACTGAGCGATTAAAAAGCAAATTAAAAACAAAAAACAAAAAACAAAAGCAAAAACAACAAAAAAAAATCTCTATTACTTCCCTCTTATTTCTCGCTGGCTGCTCATTCTCATCTATTTTATTCATGTCTATTTCATTCTCCTCTCTTCTTTGCTATGCTTCCTCCTCTGAAGCATTATTTCCCTCCACTTATCTGCTATTTCAGATCTTTAAACATCTTACAGTAGTCAGGATGTGACTGAATACTGGCCTGTGATGCTTACTACCAGAAATATTCTGCAAGTTCAGGCTTTTGAAAGAAACAACAATATATTATATTTTATATGTCCATTTGGGAAACTTAAGACATATGGGGGGTTTGGCAGAAACATCATCAGCTTTGGAGTAGTGCTCAATCATCCCCACAGAGAACATTCTTACAACCTATCAGCGTCCTCTAGAAAATGGGCAGTGACTCTGATGGAAAATAAATGGGAAGAGGAAAGCTTTAGGAAATGTTTCCAAGTCTTCAGTATAGAACTGGATTAATAAAAACGGTCAAATTATTGGGGTGGGATTGGCTATTTTTGTGTCACAATATGCCACCAAACCATCACCTTTGCAACTCTCATTCTGTAACTATATGAGTGTACTGAAGAGAAGGAAACCTTTTCTGATATTCAGGTCTTAAAAGCTCAACATTCCCTTTCCGTTTTTTTTTTTTTTTTTTTTTCCTCCTAATGTTGTCAGGTACAACTGTTTTATCTCTCATTCTTTACTTAAAAAATATGATCCTCGATCCTGAAAGATTCACTCTAAACCCTACATGAAATTTCTGTGCTTTGAAAAATAGGAACCATGATTAGATTCAACTCGCTCTTTGGCAATCAATGCAGAAAGCTACTTCGCACACCTCCTCCTTTTACCCTCACCTCCCCAACATATTCCCTGGAATGTTCTCCTAAATCTGGAGAAAAACTGGAGGTGAAGAAATCTATATACAATGATCTGGGCATGTTTTATTAATTTATAATTTATAATTAATTTATGACCTGTTGTCATAAATTCAAAAATAGCACTCAGTTACCTTTTCCCCATTGTTTGCTATTGTGTTTGTTTTTTTTTCCCCCTTTGAGAGTAATTTTATACTAATCAAGTGCTTGGATTTATGAAACTCTTAAAGAACTTTTTTTATGGCATCAAATGTTCAGAAATATTCTCGTCTAAACAGAGTCTCAGGTCTTTCTCCATTTACTTATACTGATTTTTAAATGGATTATGGTCTAGAAATCTCAAAGACCTATTCATTCTCGAAGCTATTGCAGTTATTAATTAAAGTCATTAGGCTGTTAGCTAAATATTTAGCTAGTTATTATGAAGCAAAAACACCAGACAAAGGCATTCATAAGGGGTGAAAACCCTAAGAGATTTCTCCTTTGTTTCAAGGATAAGAAAGTACAAAGACAAGTTCATCTGAGTCAGAACCCTGCTGACCAACTTGCTGACAGTCCATATGCTGACAGCACTTTCTTGTTCTTTTATGCCCACTTCTTTTGTCTTCCTATTTTTCCCTCTGTATTAAAAATGATGCTCATTTTGCTGGTAGGTGATGAAGGAGAAAGAAATGCCTGCTTCACAGATCAAAAGCAAGGCATTGCTTTAGAGCAACACTGGCTTAGTAGCCTGTATCATAAATCTCACTGGCATTATCCATCATCATCAATATTTCGTCTTTTGCAGCTTTGAGGTGGATGGGGCCGGGCCGATATCATTAACTGAACACAAAGAAACACAGGGGTGTCCAAGAAGCCCGATCTCAGAACCTCAGTGTACCAACACCGGAACTAACCACCTAGACACTCAGTCTTCCAAAAGTGTCTGCAAACATCTTTATTCATTTATTTGCAAGTACTTATTGAGTTTCCATTATCCCTGGATTCTTGGAAGAGTTTCCTAATTGGTCTCTCTGCTTCTGCTCCAGCTCTCCCTCAATCTATTCTGAACTCAGCATTTACAATGATCCTTGTAAAATCTAAGTCATGCACTCTTCTTCTCCTCCAAAGCTCCTCAGTCCACTCAGAGTAGAAGCACAAGTTTTTTTTACCCTTGGACCTATTTCCTTTTAGTCTCCTTCACTTGCTCCAAGATAGGTACTCTCCCTGCACCCATCCCCAGTGATACCTGTTCTGGTCAGCCTGTGGAAAACTGCAACCCTTCCCCCCAACCCTCTGTATCCCCTTTTTCTTGCTTTATTATTCTCCTTAATACTTATCAACATCTATCATACTGTATATTTCAGTGATTTACTTTTTAGGTTTCTCACCAAACTGTGAGCTGCATGAAGGCAGGGATTCGTTTGTTTCACTGATATAGCTAGAGCGTTTAGAGAAGTACTTGGCATAAAGCAAACCCTTAATGAATATCCGCTGAATGAATAAAATGGGGCAGGGAATTCAATGGTCAGTAAGGCAGACATGGTTATTCCCCACAAGAATATCAGAACCTACTGGGAGAGATCATACACATTTCAAGAGATAGATAAGCAGTCATTATAGACTCTGATTAGCACTATAAATAACAGATGAAATAATGAGATAGCGCATACAAGGAGAGAGGTCATTTAGAGTCAAAGGTCACACAAGACCTTCTTGTGGATGAACTTGATATTGAGGTAAAGCTAAACAGGCAGTGGTTTTTGGAGTGGCGGTGGGGAGTAAGGGAACAGCAAGTAAAAGGATGTTGGTATCCTGAGGCAGGAACATTCTCAGTGTATTAGACCTGAAGAGCCTTGTGAGGCTGGATCTAAGTTGTCTATAGAGCAGGAACATCGCTGCTCACGTTTATGGGGCAGCACTAAGATGCCACACACTGTTTGAAAGGTTCTTTCTACATCTGCTCATTAAATCTCCTAACAGCCCTATGTAGCAAGGAGTCCCATGTCATCCATTTCACTGGAGGAAAGAGGGAGCATAGCTAGGAAGCGATAGAACTAGGTTCCCAGAAATCAGGCTCTGAACGCTGCACTTGCTGCCTTCTTAGGCAGCAGAATTCTACACTGAAATGGGCATGTTGAGGATCCCAAGAAGTGTGTGTTTAAGCACTCTGTATCCACACATGGGTATTTAAAGATCAGGCAATATAATAATCTAAATAATCAGCCATGTACCCCATTTACCTGTGAAAAAATGAAGCTAGTTGAGCAATATATGATCTTGACCTTACAGAGAAGATTGGTGGCATAGCATCTACAAGGGTACAGAGACAGACGAGCACAGTGTAAGAAAGAAAACCTACCTTCCCTCAGACCCCACAGGTTATGTGTGTGCCCTCGTGCAATCAGCTGTGCAGTTACACACCCCTGCACCCTTGCAGGCCAGTGCCCCCATGCTCCTGACACAGGGGGCCATGTGCACACGGACACGGGAGATTCTTGTTCCCAGCCACCTCCTTGAAATAACCAGGAATACAATCCAAAAGAAGTGCTTTGTATCTCTGAGAATCCTCAAAGAAGCTTTGAATGACTTGAAGAGAAATGATCTTAACAAAAGAACAAAAAAGGAAACTTGAAAGTGAACAGAAGTTCTGAGGAGCGTGGGGGTGGAAAAAGCTTCCTCAGAGAGGAAGAGGGAAGAGCAAGCTAACTCAAAGTGACCAGAATAGCTTAGTGAGCTGAGGATTCTGTGACTTAGTGGTTGTGCTCCACGGGGAGACAGCTGGCTCCCAGAGGAGGGAGAATGCATCTTACTGTGCTCAGAGACAGGTCCTACCTGTGGGCTTTACTGAACTTCTTGCTGTGCACAGAGGACCAGACCCAGACAGCTGGGGATTTCCACGTCACACATTCCCCTGTTCTTAGAAAACTGAGGGAGTGAGTTCCTGGGCCTCCTCATTGACCAGAGAGGATTCTGTGTAAGAGACACAATAACTCTGAATTCCACTGTGCACTGTGTTGTGCTAACTGATGTGAGGGCACCGGTCCCCGTTGTCTCTGTACAATGCTGGCCAGTCTTGTCCCCACGTGTTGGCTTCCCATGGTACCTGTGAGTTCCAGCACAAGCCCCCTTGCTGGTGGCAGACTTTGGCTTCTGTCTTAGGCATTATTAATTTTTCTCACAGTGTTAATTATTCACTGTAGCAGGAACAAGCCAAAAAAGGCACAGGCAGAAAAAGGCCAGGTCTGCTCAATTAAAATGGGGTAAATGGCTTGGCAGCACGGCAGGGTGCTATGAACACAGAGAGCAGGCAGAAGAAGTGACCTGTGGTGTTGAAGTTTATTTGTTTGAACAGCGGAGAATTATCTCCTGACCTGTGTAACCTCCCTAACAGGTAAGCCCTTTTGTCTCAGGCCCACAGCACGTGGTTTGAGAGAGCGTCAAATCTCACTCATGCAGAAAAACTTTTTTTCTCCCTGCAAGGACAAAAAAAGGTATTATGACTGTTCAATTGCAATCACTTATTTGAATCTCTCTGTGAGAAAGGCTACTTTGTTATCTATTCCTCAGTTTCCACATCTGTAAAATATGGAAACTAGTAATTGTTTTATTTCCCTTCATGCGGGAAAGCTTTTAGGGAAAGCCATGCAGTAGCAAAAGCCCAAATCAAAAATTCACGTTGCGAATGTGAAGTATAAAGTTGCTAAGTCAGATTAAAAGTGTCTGCAGTCACTAAAGTCCAATCAAGAAAAATGTCACTAGCTTTAAAGAAATCCATGGCTGCGGGTTATTTGGTGAGAACTTGCTGTGTCGGGCAGTAAGAAGTATCAGAGGCCGTGTTTTTGGATGGGATGGCAATTTTGCCTGAGTTAGAAAAGCTCGGCATCACCATGGACAACGCTTGTCTTCCTTATACTCAGCACTGGAATCTACAAGGAGGGACCACTGTGGTCAATCGGGTTCTAGCAGGCAAGATCTTCAATGCCGGCTTCCTCGCCAGAGTGGGTGGAGAGGGTTGATGTTCTGGCGCTTCTAGTGAGTGAAAACTTCTGGGCTAGTAGAGTAAGGAGGCATTAACATGGCAGAGAAAGGAAAAAGGTGGTGGTGGGGGGGAGGTGGTACAGACCTACCAGATACTTGCCGTGAAGGCAAGATCATGAGAGAGTAGGTCAGAGAAGCCGAAATCATCAAGCACCTTTACTGAAATTGTACGTACAGAAAGGTGTGTGAGACCCTGAATTGTTCTTTTAGTTGAATCCCCATGAGAGCTCCTGGTGCTGTGGGGATAAATACTCCTGGGAAGGGCTCTGGGGTGGCATCAGCGCCTCCCCTCCATAGCAGCCTCATTCTTACCTCAATGCTGTTGTCTGAGGGTCAGGTAGCAGGAGCGCCCCTTCCCTGGGTCAGAGGAGCCATCCCACCCCAGAGAGAGCAGGAAGCCGACTCTTTCTAGGGATTCCATTCCAAACACAGGCAGGGGCTGGGCAGTCTTTATCTGGGGGAACTTTTCCCCAAACTGCTGGCTCCTGTCCTCACATTTTTGTCCCTCGGGTCAAGGCTGGCACTGGGCGATCCCTACAGGGTAATGGCTGTCAGAAACGGCACTGTGGACATGATCTACCTAGCGATGTGGTCTGACAGGCTGTCTGTGTGGCTTCCCCGTCTACTCAAAAGACACGCCCGATTACAAAGAGAGTGCCAGAAACAAACAAAAACACTTTCAATTTGGATAAAGATTTGAGTAATTGTAACTTGAAAAACCCATCAAAATAAACACTGTCGACGGTAATAGATTTTTTAAAAATATGTAGAAAACTAAATAGGTAACATGTATTGACAGTCACGGACATACGCCAGCTGCCCCCACTGGCGAAAAGCACTGTGCATCCAGAGATCTCCGTGTCATTAGTGGTATTTATGAATCCATCACCATGTGCAGGTTTTTACTTTGCAGATCTAGTACAATAAGGAAAGAGTAAGAGAGACATGCTGAGACTCCATGCTGCTTGAAGAAAACACCCTCATTTGTATTCCTAAACCCTTTGCCATGAATTGCTGATGTCCCCAAACAAAAAGAAAGCTTGTGGTTTCTGTTCTGGTAGATTAAAAAGCCCTTTAGTTTAACAGCAAAGCATCTGTCTACCTTGTTATACATATGGCATCTAATCAGAATGCAGGAGGCTAGGCCAGAGGGGAGTGAGAAAAGTGAAAATATTGGGGCGGGAAGCTAAGGGAGGCGTTAAAAATATTTGGGAAGTGAATTAAGGAGGTGAGAAGTTTTACAAAAGAAAGAGCAGGCCCAGGGAGTGAATATCAGGGAGGTGACTGGAAGAGAAATCTCAGGAGGAAGAGCTAGGAAGGAGGGCAGGCAAAGATAGGTAGAAGGAGATGAAGCTGGATGGAGATGGGAAAGGAGAGGGACTGCCCAGCGGCAGAGACAGAGCAGATGACAGGAAGGAAAACATCTCTCACAGATTCATGACAGTGTGCACCAGCTCAGTCTCAGGGTCCCGAGGATTTCCTCAGTGGGCTCAACCCTGGTCTCCAGGACTCGGACTCTGTGGCAGAGTCACGTGACTGAACCCTGACTCTCCAACGGATCCCTCCCAACAGCCATGTTCCTCAGAAGAGTCATCGCTACCCAGAACTGCTCACAGGAGAGGCTATTCTGTCTTGAGAAATTCCATGATGCTCATTATTTCTTAAAGAATATATTAAACTTGGACATCCTCTCTTAACAGTCCTCAAGGAGAGAAATGTCCTACATACCAACAGCTGCCCTGTGGTACCCCACGGTAGAGAAATAATACAAGTAGGCATGAGGAGGCATGCCGGACTGTGCCCCCATCTCCGAGCAGGTACAACTAAGTCACGGGTTTATTAAGCATTACATAGACGTGGGCATGTCTAGTAGACACCCACTTGCTCAGTCATCTCTGGGCCTTCGGCAGAATGTTTTAGAGCCCGCAATGCCCAACTTCCAATCTAGATGAAGGTCTTTGCAATAGAGTGACACGTAGCTATTCTAAACAGGTCTGTAGACCTGAGTATGACTGGTCAGAGTGGTGGGAGACAAGATTGTTTTTCAGTGGAGGCTCTTTCTCAGAGCACAGGCCCTGTCTTCACCCATCACACACACACACACACACACACACACACACACATTTCCAGCCCAGGTAGGAGGAGCTGGCTACAGCCCAATGGAGCAGATTATTCACCAATTTCAATTATCTGCCCTAATGCTCCCCTTCATTGGTGAAGGTAATTGAGAGTTGAATGTATTTACGAGGACCGGGCTATAAAACTGAAACAATTTTACAGGTGTGGTGCGGAAATGAAAAGGTAGAAAAAGCAATGGTCTAGACAATGCTTTTTGAAAACGTATTTCACATAACTCTGGGAAGATTGCTAGGTCCTGACGGGAGGGTGGATATTTCAGAAGAGCTATTAGAAGTGCTATTAGGTTTGAGGAGGTTTCTGTGGAGTTATTGAACTTTTCATATTTTAAGTTAGGATAAGGGTATTATCTCTGACCAATTCTTTTGTCTCCTTCTATTTCTAAACGCACTCTGGTCTTCATCGTGCCGTGATGTGTCTGCTCCCAGGAGCAATCTAGCATCCCAGCGGAAAGAGGCCGACCTAAATGTGGGCTCTCCAAAGACAAAAAAGTTTTACTCTAGGTATTTTATGATGACCCAGATATGGCATAACATAAAATGGAGAAAATATATTACAGTGGGGCCCATACTGTCTATTCAAAGCTTCCTAACCTAGTATCTACTTATAGTATTATTATTTTTAGGTCCTGCTTCTCTCTTTACAAGGACTAATGACCACAGGGTGGGATACACATTTGGCTTTATTACATTAACTCTCAAAATAAGAAACCAAAAAGTGTAGTTGTTCTTGTTCTGTTTTGTTTGTTTTTAAAGTAAACAAATGGCATCTGTTTTCAAAACTGTTGCAATCATTTGGCTTATAATTTCCTCAAATACCAATTAGTTTGGTACTAAAAATAAATCGAAACAAGTCTGAACTTACCAAAATTACACCTCGTGATTTACAGCGAGACAATTTGCTACTACTGTTAGGAATGATGATGAAGTAAAACACAGGCATTTCCCCTCTCAGAAACCTGGACATATTCTGAGTACCTCTACCCTGAGATCGGTGGGTTCTCTTTCCTCCACTGGGTCTCTGCTTGAGGTCTCCTCCTCAGGGAGGCCTTCCCAGATTCCCCTGCATAAGGACATTTTTCTCTACTTCGGAATTCTGTTCGTTCTTTACAGTATTTACCATGGCTTCTAATGATTTTATTTATTCACTGGTTGAAAATGCATCTGTCTTCACAATTAGACTATAAACTCCTCAAATCAGGGATCATGATTCTCACGTTCACACTTTCATCCCTCGAGCTAGCTATGAGCCTGGCCTGCACACAGGAGATGCACAGCTAACATTCACTTACATGGATGCAGGGGTGCGTGAGGCCTGGATTGTCAACATGCTGCACACCTCTTCTTTCACAGCGGGTTACTCTGAATCCCTTCAGCCATTACATTTCACCGGATTCTTATTAAAGGAAACATAAGATTCTTCACCTCCGTCAACACTTGCAATATTTTCCCCCAGGACTGCTGCTAATAATAAGTAAAACTGTTGAGAGGTGACTGTTTTCTATGCTTTCCCTGCATTCATATATTTAATACAACAGACCTGTCGTGAAGTACTTTTATTATCCTAGTTTACGTGTAAGGACACAGAGAGTTAGTGAAGTTAATGAATTTGTCCATATCAGCTGTTAATAAGTGATGGGATAGAATGTGAACTCAAGGTTCTGTGATTGATACCAAAGCTCATTCTTTTAACCACAGCTATCTACAGCACATGAAAAGTCAGTGTTAAGACTATCTAATTATAAATATCAGTCATATTTACCTGCCTCCAGTTGTCAATAATCATTAGAAAAAGCAGGCAAAAAAAGGACACCTTCCTTCTCATTTTTCCATTCTCTCCAAAACACAAATACATATTTATTCATTTATTCACATAGGTATTTAATTCTCATTCATATGAGAATTATGAATTCACTTTAACTCATATATATTTATTCACATATATATTTCTCATATAACCTAGAGTCTCATCCAATCTACTCTATAAATGTGTAATACCAATGAATGGCTCTTTGAGGGGGACCCACAAAGCAGCATTGACATAGTACACATTAACTATTAGGTGGGAGGAAAAACCAAATCCTCAAATTTATCTTTTCTTGCAGCTAGTAGCAAGGATCAGTGCTGACTATGGTAGAGTATGTACAAAAGGAGATTTAATTTACCACCTACCCCCCCGATAATATCTAGGTCAGTTTTTGTCTGGAAATAGACAACATAATAAAAATCATTGTGAAGACTATTTTATTTATGTATTTATTTATTTACTAATTAAAAGTTGGGCAAACCTAATCGAATGCTAGCTAGCCCATCCACAGGTCCTGACAGAAACATCAAGAAAACATTTTTCTCGGGCACTAGGTTTTCATCGGACTTACTTATCAAAAGCCGGGTACCTCAAAACGTTATTTTTAATAGTGCGATTGGATCTTAAGGCACATTCCCCTTGCAATTTCATCTGATGAACTACATAAAATCTTTGACAAGTTAAATTGTATTTTCCCACCTAGAATATAGAAATTGAAATATTTACCAGCCATCGAATTCTCAGAAATTTAATGAGTGTTCGTGTCCTGGATTTCTTTGTAAGGTGTCTCATGCAGTGCACGCAACACACTGTACACACAGAAGCAGTGAAAGTATTTGCTGAATGGAATTTCTGTAAGGAGGGATTCATGTCATAGTAGGATTTCCACCGCAAGCCTATTTAAGACTGAAAATATTTGCCCTGTCTAATCAACCAGAGGATTGGGGATGGATTTTTTTTTTTCTTAATCCACACCTATTTCTACCAAGAGGCATCTGTGTCATTTGGATTTCTCTAAGCAAGCAAGATAAATGGCGATTTGACAAATTATAGATGGTGAAATCAAACCAAATAGCCCATCAGAATATTATGGCCTGAAAATTCCCTCTTGCACAATAGTCTTTATTTTGCCTGAAATTATCAGCAATTTCACATATTATATGACTAGAAGAAAGAGTCTGAAGACATGCAGCTGTCCTACTATTCAAATTAACTGCTGATACGGTCATTGTAATAATTGCTTCTATTCTGAAAGTGGTTCTGCAAGCATTCTTAACAAGAAAGATGATGTTATAAATACATATATGTATTCTATGCTATTTAAAATATATTCTCGGTACCTTTCTATGTGTATGTATTTTTTCATTATTGTGGAATGGTACTGAATTCTTACAAAAATGATACTCTTGCTTCTCTAAAGGACAGGATGTTGAGACACATGAGCTGACTGTGGAACAGCGATGATTAATACAGTGATCGGGATAATTCAAAGCAATGGATTAAACTTGCCCTAAGAAGTGGTTTTTAAATAAAAATGTTTTCAGAGTTTAGTTTATTTCCGACTCATGGTGCCCGGAAAAAAAATCTAAAGTCATTTTTGTTTGGGAGGTATTGCAATAAACTAGAAGATAAAATCTTTCCAAAAGTGGAAACGATTGTGTTTCAAAGCTTTTACAATAGTATAAGCTAAAAAAACAACACAAATAGGCATTTATACAGGATGGCAGTGAGTTACTGAATATTAAAACGCACTTAACTTGCACCAACAAAAAAGGTGTTACTTGTATTACTCAATTGTTTTGATTTTATTGCTTTTTACCTGTTTTTTCTATTTATTTGTGTTCTCAATACTGAATCAGACTTCTTTCCACACTTCAGTGATCACACCATTTACAACTGAAATACTTTTATGCATATGGATCAGAAGACACAGTTACTGAAAAAACACTTTCCTAGATAGAAATAATGTAGTAGTTGCTGAAAAATGTCCGCAATTAGTGTTTTTCTTCGCTGCTGGATTATATGACCCATATCACAGAGGATGATAAATATGGTGGGCTCATTTATTTAATATTCTGGCCCAGGCTTGGTGCACTAACTAGGGATTTCATTTTGCCAATGCTTGCTTTAATCAATGAGGCGGGAAAAGCAAACAAACAAACAAACACAAAACAACAGAAAAAAAGAAAGAGAGCTCTGGAAGTAGAGTTAAAATGAATTATTTGGGGACGAACATATTTCTAACTTCAGAAACTCTATCTTTCTTTTGAAATGTCCAAAGCGAATGGTGTATTGATTTTTTGCAGCATACCCTGCACTTTCCACTGATTGGTATCAGGGTTGTGAAAGCATCTGTTAAGTGAGCTCAAAATTCTCTCCTACATGTAAACAAAATCCACAGTTTTAATCAAATTTAATGTACTCTGGCCTATGTGTCTTGTGAAAGTCAGAGCGGTCCATGGCAACAGAATTGAAAGCATACCTTACAAAAACCCTCACCTTTCAGATCTCTTGAAAGCGGAGCTTGTCAAAGCTATTGTCTCTGTGCTCCTTTAACTCACCTCTGAGGAGGCAACAGGGGCAGGCAGAAGGAGATTTGCATTTCAGAGCTGGAGCCAACATCAGGTTACAGAGATATGATGAATTAAAATACATCTCTAACTGAAGGACAATGAGATCCTGTGGCACAGGAGTTCACTGCTGACGGTAAAAAGAGCAAGGATTTTGGGTATTCACATCTCAAGGTTCCATCTAAGAAGGCTCCCGGCAAGGAGGTAAAATGCTGCTTGTATACTGATGAGTTCCCCTGGTCCAAAAAAGGAGCTGGGCCCTCCCCCACATAGAGCTGTTATTAAGGACAGAACAAGGTTTGTTTGCTCCTAAGATTCGGGCAGTGCTTAGGTGGTATGCGGTGTCTCCGAGCATGCCCTACTAGTAAACTTAATACCAGGAAGAAAACATTTCTGTATAGTTACTTCTAGTTCATTTCTGTAGAAGTGAGACTTAGGTTTAGTATACATCCCATGAACTTTCTCTAGAATTTTTACTAACAAAAATGTCTCTTTCCATGGACAGGAAAAAGGGCCAAATATTGTCAATGGGCTCATAGAGGGAAAATCTGTAGAAAGAATATTATTCATATAAGGAAAAGAAGTTTTTGGAGTTAGTCCAGGAATGATGGGAATATGACATAGATGTAAAGCAAAGTTAAGCTTTATATATTAATTTTTTGTATAACCCGGGCAGACGCGCCTACTCACATTGGTCTCAGTTTTCCTTTCCGTTAAACTTGGATAATAATAATATGTCTGTTGCCATGGCAAGCAGTTTGTTAATGCATGCTTATTTTTATATAGTGATGGTTCCCATTCTCTACACAAAATTTTAAGGTACTTAAAATAATGTGTGTGTGTGTTTTTTTTTTAATTAATCACAAAGCTAACCTCATGACGTAGTGATCACATGAGAGAATGGTGTACCCATAATACCCCTTCTCTCCTAACCAGCCACCCCATATCTGTGAAAGAGCAGGCTAGACTCCAAGAAGGCTGCCATAACCTGGCTTCAGGTCACAGCTGTTAAACTGTCATGATAACCTCCTAGTTGGGGTAAGAGAGCACAATGGGAAACAGCACATCTTCTTCCCATTATCAAAGGGAATGCAATGGACAGATCTTTATGAATCTGCTACAGGGTTCAACTACCTTTAGGTGTAAGTACCAGCTTATTTTATTGCCCCCACTTTTCCACAGATGCAGCTTAGTATTGAGACACTCTCAATACACCATGGCACGTACACACACATATGCACACATACTGTATGCCTTCATGCAAACATGTGTGTGTCCATCAAAGTCAATAGAAGTTTGGTTTTTTTTTTTAAGGTATTTTTTTTAAAGATTTTATTTATTTATTTGACAGAGAGAGAGAGAGAGAGAGAGAGATCACAAGAAGGCAGAGAGGGAGGCAGAGAGAGAGGGGGAAGCAGGCTTCTCGCTTAGCAGAGAGCCCAATGCGGGGCTTGATCCCAGGACCCTGAGATCATGACCTGAGCCGAAGGCAGAGGCTTTAACCCACTGAGCCACTCAGGCGCCCCTATTTGTTTTGTTTTGTTTTTTTTAAAGATTTTTTTAATTTTTATTTATTTGTCAGAGAGAGAGAGAGAGAGAGAGC
>CM052898.1:136740703-136757722 GCA_028534135.1 Potos flavus | reverse complement strand
AGAGAGAGAGAGAGAGAGAGAGCGAGCACAAGCAGAGGGAGCAGCAGGCAGACCAGGCAGAGGGAGAAGCAGGCTCCCCGCCGAGCAAGGAGCCCTATGTGGGACTCGATCCCAGGACCCTGGGATCATGACTCGAGCCGAAGGCAGCCACTTAACCGACTGAGCCACCCAGGCGTCCCTGTTTTGTTTTGTTTTTTAATGACATATTTCTATATTTCCATCTTTTGATTTATATCTTTTCCCCATTGGCATGTAAGCTTGATAAAGGTATTGATGAGATCTGAATTTCTTTGATACAACCATTTTATTTCATACATACATACATATATATATATATATATATACATCTATATATATATATATACATCCTTGATTAATACACTTTGCTTCTTGGTATAGCTTTTTCTATAAACATCCATCTGTCACTCTCATTTTCAGGTCCTTGACAGCAGAGATTCTATCTTTTTCAAAAAGCCAGTCCTAGAACCTAGCACAGTGTCTCATGTATAGTATATACATAATATTTATATGCTTGAATTCTTTACTTTGAATCACTACACCGTAATTGATTCTTTGCAGAGAGGTCCACATACATGGCGAGTATCCAGTGAGCACCTTTACTGTATGGAATGAGGAATGAGTGGCTGACCTGAGTCCAGAGCAGCCAGCTGTGTTGATGAGACTCTTAGCTCTAGGAAGCCAGTGCTCATTTTCTCTCTCTGCCTGGTCAAATAACGTTGGCAAAGCCTGGACCTGAGCTTTCCCTGGCTTTCATTTAGAGGTAAAATAAAGCACTTCGTTCAAGTTCTAGGACGATTTTCATTTTTAAGATGGAAAATACCTAGAAATACATTCATTCTTTCCAGAGAGTGATTGACAAAATTTCCCAACAAAACCAAGCTGACTGGTAGGATTGTATCCATGTGGTTCTCCCTTTAGGTCCCTCTCTCCCCAAGCCAACTTCTATCTGTAGACCACGGATCCAAGGACTAAAGAAGAGGAAAAGGAGTGATGAATCACACAGCAAATAACACATAGTGAATAGTAATAAAGTGTTGATTTTCTAATGAGAAATATATGGTGATGACTATTGTAATTGATATCAGACAATGCTAAGTTACATGTTTCTAATTAGTCATAAAATTTCTGGAATAAAGAGCAAGTAAAGATGCAATTTGATATTTTAGGACCTAAACATCTGAGGATCTACCTTTCTAAGTGGGATAGTCTTATTAATGTCCTAGACCAGGTTTGTCTACATACATTTCCTTGATCCTATGTAAGGATTTCTGTCAGTTGATAAGCAGAGGAGAATGAACAGCAAAAGAGGAGAGCATTCAGGGGCATCCGGGTGGCTCAGTTTGTTAGGCATCTTCCTTCAGCTCATGTCATGATCAGGTGGTCCTAGAATCGAGTTCTGCATTGGGCTCCTTGCTCAGTGGGGAACCTGTCTCTCCCTCTGCTGCTCCCCCTGCTTATATTCTCTCTCTGTCAAATACATAAATAAAATCTTAAAAAAAACAAAAATAGGAGAGGATTCAACTGTTCTACTAGGCCAGAGGCCTGGTACCCTTGATTAAAAGCTCAAGTAGCAAAAACAAACAAACAAACAAAAGGAAAAAAAAAAAAAACAAACCAAAAAAACCTCAAGTAGCTTTTATAAATTAAAAAATAAATAAATAAAATAATTTCATTAATTTTTTTAATCAGTAGAAGTAGGCACTGTGTCTCACACTCCTTTTTAATTTTTAACTCTGCCTAATACTGCTTTAGATCAATCAATGGTTAAGAGATACCCTGTTGTCATGAATCACATTTTTTTCCTAGTCTTTACCCAAGCTATCTGACTCTATTTACAATATAGTCACTGGTGTTAAGGTCCAAGGGGAAATTCTAAATTCTTCAGTATTTGTCTACACACTGCGTTCCTTCATCATTGGTGCTCACACCCTCCTGCCTATGAAATTATTATTTGGTATGAGTCTAAAACTCATTTCTTCTACTTATATATGATATTTACAAAAAAATGTTTGGATTTAATACATGTGTGTTCTCTGAGGATAAGATAGCTTTCCTTTGTTCTTTGTTTTTACAAAAAACTACCACCCTTTCATGTCCTGGTTCACACACAAAGAGCTCATTTTCTTTAAATAAGTGGAGCAACCCACATTTCTATTCTACACTTGACAGCATTACTAGGGCCAACATGCCTGGCCTTGTGCTAGTCACTAGGGATAAAAGATGACAAGACAATTTCTTGCTTTCAAAGAGCTCACATTTCATAAAACTTCATTAAATTCTTGGAATGGGTTCCAGGGGGTCTAAGGTCTAATCCAAGAATAGGAGTTTAGGAGTTGAGGAAGGACAAAATCATGTAAGTTCTGGAAGTTCTGGCCCAACTCACCTTTAAAGGGCAGGGACAGTTCCAAACAAATCATTAAGGAAAAAAACAACAACAACAACAACAAAAAACACGTTATCCTATACTTCTTTGAGATATTGCAGCCCTTCTCCTTGCTTTTGCCAAGCTCTGTCTGTTTTTGTGTGGGGACTAGCAAAAAAAAAAACAACAAAAAAACAAAAAACTAGTTTGACAAATTGCAGGACTGGAACAAGTTAGGAAAAAAAAAAATCTTTCTTTTTCTCAAGGGGCTTCCAGAGTTTAGAAAGAAGGCTGGGTTAAAGAGGGTTGGGTTTAGAAAGGATTCAATACTGAGGAGTCTACAGTAAAGGGAAAGAGAGTACAACAGGAGAGATGCCTTTGGGAAAAATGTGGTCTCTGACTGAGACACCCTGTTCATGAAAAGGACACCTGCCATGCATGATTCTAGAAATAAACAAAAATGATTAATTAAATTCACTGTACACCTCCTAGTAGAGCTGAGGCTCTGTGATGCCAGAGGCTTACATTTGTGTTATATCATTCAAGTCTTACAATGACCATACAACAGAAATGGTATTATTTCTACTCTTACACATGGAGAAATTGAGGTTAATCTTGGAAATCAGTTATCCCAGATTCATCTCTATCCATTTCCAAAATCTACTCTCTTTTCCTACATTTTGTGGCTTGGAAACCACTCCATGGTATCGTAAGACATAAGCCAGGCATTCAACATATTCAGTAGACACGTGAAAAATCTAGGCATTGCCCAGCCGACTCACATTTTCTCTGGTATCATGAGGTTGTGACTCTTGCTAGTGAGTTAGCCTGAACTTGGGAACTATCATCAGAGATGTGACCAGGCTTCTTCTTTTTTTTTTCTTAAGGCAGAACATCATGTCAACATTAGGGGTTCAATATTTGCTGATGTATGCAGTAGTAAGTCTAGAGCGACAAAAAGTTGTTCTTGTTGAAGGAAAATAAACAATTGGAACAGGCCTCATGAAATATGAAAATGGAGCACTGGGATTTTTCTAAGGGAACTTTCTTTCAGCCTAGTGCATGCACGAAGGTGATTCATCCTCGTCCAGAACCAGGGATGAATGCAAATTTTCCCTTCTACTGGAACCAATCTGACATCCACTCACAAAGAGATCAAGCCCCGCTTGGCTTCGCCAGGCTGTGGTAGAGGAACTTCTCTGGGCTGATTGCCCTTGCTGGGTCCTGCAGTACCACAGGCAGTCAGCCTGGGCAGGACCTTAGGAAGCTTGATGGAATGCTTGTGCAAACTGCACCTTAGGGCCTTTGAGAAAGCAAGAGCAGGCTCAAAGTTCCACGGGCTGAAAGGGAGTTTCATTTTTGGGGCCAGTACTTAAAGTGGAAAGCAATAGCCCCTCCCTCCGGTTTTCTGTATTTCCCATGAAGCTGTTAAGCTAACAGTCACCAGAGAAAGGCACATTTGTACCCTATACCATGCTCTGGGTATTTTTTAGATGGGTGATGGCATGGTTTCCTCTATGTCCTTTCTGATACCAGCCTATTTAAGAGAGTCACAGACACTCAATCTGAGGTCTATAATTTGCAACTTGACTGGGCCAGATGTCTTTACAGGGATCTCCTAGTAAGAATACACACTTATGTACTTGTATAATTCTTTTTTTTTTTTTTTAGATTTTATTTATTTATTTGAGAGAGAGAGCGAGCATAAGCAAGGAGAGCAGCAGGCAGAGGGAGAGGGAGAAGCAGACTCCCCACTGAGCAAGGCACCAGATGCAGGGCTGGATCCCAGGACCCTGGGATCATGACTGGAGCCAAAGGCAGACACTTAAATGACTGAGCCACCCCGGTATCCCTGGTATCATATAATTAATTAATAATCCCAGGTATCATATAATTCTATATATGAGAATGAATTTCCTGAGAATCATGTCAAGGTCATAAAACATGAGGGAAAAATGGGAAATAGTAATGATTTAAATACAAAATATGTAAGCTCTCATAAAAGTAAAATACAGTTAAAAAAAAAAAACAGTTGCATGGGAAGAATATTTTTAAGAAAAATATATATTACCAAAGCGAATTGTGAAGAAATATAAATTAGAATAAAACAACCGTTTGCCCATTAAATTAAGAAAGATAAAAGCAAATGGCTTCCCTGATGTTGGTGAGGGTGTTGCTGGAATTTTTAACTTGTACAAACTTTCTGGGGCAAATGTGGCAATATTTAACAAATCTTTTTAAAAAATAGGTGTAATAATTTGAAAGAGCAATTTCTATTTTTTAAGAATGTGTAATTAGTTAAATTATTTAATTATAAATAATTAAAGAAGCAGCTGAGACTGTTCACAAAGAATTAGTTGTAGAGATGTTCATTTGATTTTTGTTTATAACATGGGGAGAAAAAGCCAACTTAAATGTCAAACAATAGGGGGCTTATGAAATAAATTTTATAGAAATCCTTACAACAGGGTACTTGGCAGCCATTCAGAACAGTACTACAGAAGTATATCCATTCACATATAATTATGCTATTTTGATGATATAATATTAAATAGGAAATGCCATTTGCAAAATTATGTACATGGTAATTTATCACAATTTATGAATAACCACAAAACATAAAAGAATACACACCATAATTTTCATACTAGTTATCTCTGGGTAGTAGAATCAGACTCTTTGTTGGTTTTTCTTTTTGTTCACATGCATTTTCTACCATTTCTATAATAAGTATATATTATTTATGGAAAAAATAGATGCTAAAAATAAAATTCTCTAGAATTTGGTCTAGAAAGAAGCCACAACGGTAAAAGTTTCTTTGTCCCTGCTAAAGTACCTGGCCCTATTGAAGCATAAAGCTTTATGTACCTGGAGAGAGAAATACCCAAAGCAAAAGTCTACCTTCACTTAGCAGTTCTAATTTTTTTTTAAGATTTTATTTATTTATTTGACAGAGAGAGCAGGAGCAAGATCAGGGGGAGCAGAATGAGGGAGAGGGAGAAGCAGGCTCCCCACTGAGCAGGGGGCCTGATGTGGGGCTTGATCCCAGGACCCTGAGATCATGGCCTGAGCTGAAGACAGACTTTCAACTGACTGAGCCACCCAGATGCCCCCATTTAACAGTTCTAATTAGAATGAAAAAACCCCCACCATAGAAGCACAGCATGGTTGCAGGTTGGACATCTTGTAAAGAGCATGCACTTCAGAGCCATAATGACCTGGGTCCAGTCTCTGAGCTGCCCCTTACTTGTGTGCAAACTTGGAAAACTTACAATTACGAGTCATATTTTCTACAAGTGTAATTTAAAGATAAGAATGCTTATGGCACATTGCAGTGAGAATTAAATGACAATGTATTAGGAAGAATCTGGCATATACTGGGCACTAAACAGCTTCCTTTCCTTTTCCCCTTGAGATCTTGGTACAAGGCATTGGGGTCAGAATAGAACACAGCAATCCCAGGTCAGAGAGTGAGCTGCCACATGGACTGAGAAAGAAACTGCAGAGATGGGGGGTGCTTGTTAGGCCCCCCCATGGAGAGCTGCCCTCCTCTTCCTCATACTCAACCCACACTAGCTCTTGGTAGGTTTCTCTAATTTTAATTTTTACATTTCCTTCTCCTCTTCTGCAGGAAAGTCCCTGAATGTTGGGCCACAGGAGGTCCCTGCGGGCTTCTATGGAATGAGAAGAGAGGGTAGTGAGGATGCTGATGGTGACTGGAGATGGGACCATGAGCCTAGACACACAGCCTCTGAAGCTGAATATAAATCTTCAGGGTTCAGGGAAAACACAGAAAGTACTAATTACAGTTTCGTATCTCCCTCTCTCACTCTCTCTTATTTTCCCACAGTAAATTACTTAGTCTTCCTATGCTCTTTCTCCTTTTTCTTTTCCCCTCTATCCCCTCTTCCCCTCCTCTTCTTGGCCTTCTTGTTCTCTTTTGTCTCTCCTCCCTGCCCCCCAAAGCTCCTCCCCATAGTCTTCTACAATAGGAGAGAGAATGAATTTAGAGAATGAATTTAATTTGGATAAAGGAGAGACTACCTGATCATTTTATATTTAGAGACCACCAGAATCCTCCCCAACTCAGCCAGACAACGTTCCCTACAATGATCTCTCTTTTCTCACACTTCTTGCTTTACTTGGAAAAAACATTCATTTCCCAGAAGCTTACCGAATTAAAGGAAAATGTTATACTTCACATATTACAATTATCAAATCACCAACCCGGGGGACAGGAAGAGGTCAGAGACATTTCTACTAGAAATCTAATGAATTGTCAGCCATGCACAGACTCGCTAAGTGTTTTGTGAGATACCTTCTCTACAAATTAGAGTCTTCACCATCTGGTTGATACTGGACTAATGAAGGAGCTGAATAAAGTTAAAGATACAGTAATTTTTTTTCTGGTGTTTTTATTAAGGAAAATCATCTAAGAAAAACCAACTGGATTTATTATCTTCTAAATGGGGAATATAAGAGGGAAAGCAAATCTTAAATGATGGCTCTGGGCAGAAAAGGGAGATAAAAAAGCAAGTAAAAATACAAAAGCAGAAGATTTGTAGAGAAAATGAGAAAGAATGAGTCTTGCCAATTGGAGAAAAATGAGAAACAACAGAGAAGGGGACACAAATAACTGTCTTGGATGCTGTTCCTGTACTGAGGAATTTCCATGAGTGGGATGAAGTGAAGTATTCCTCACTCCAGGCTGGATAGCTTTCAAAGGCAATTTCTGTATGGAACTAAGAGCGGGCACCCATATCCCTTGGTAACCAGACAAAGTTTGACAGAAGGTGAAGTGGAAAGGTACAAACTGGAGATCTCTGTACGTGGACTGATATCCACTAATGTTCAAACTGAATGACCAGTAGGGTTCTACTCAACATTCACCCATATCTGGTAGTACCATAGGTAGCTTGGAGACATTCTCTGCCACGACTTCCTTGGTCTATTTTCGTCTCAAGTATATAGGAAGTGTAAAAACTATGCATTGTTCCAGTGTGTGGTTTGGGTCACTTTATAAAACTATATCTGTCAAAGCAATCTTGACAGCCTGATTAAGGCAACTAGGGTCTGGGGGTCAGGAGTCGGCATGCCACTGTTGACTAATTAAATACCACAATGTAACAGCTAAGCTTCCTCTTTGTAGCTCCAGAAACCATTCCGTGGTCAGTACACACCTCCCCGCTAAGTAATAGTCAGTCAAAGAAACAACACAAAAGCATGCATGTAAATGAGCACATACCTCCAAATGCTTCTAAAAATAAAATAGCAATTTAAAGCAAAAATAAAATCAATTTTTTAGGCTTCTGAAGATGTGTGTCTCTGACAGATGGCCACCATCTCCTCTACAGTTAAGCTGCTGTGTGCCTTACTCCCCAGGAGCTGCTCACACTTGGATGGGAGCTGTGGTCAGATCTGCACCGGCCACTGCCAAAGCAATTACTCCTACAGGTTAGCGTCTTATCAGAGAACGAGGTGTTGCGTCTCCTTCATCATCTAATCAATCTGCAGAGGCAGCTTTGAGTCCTTCAGCTTTTACCAGTAAACCAAAGTTTCTCCAGCCTGTCGTGCACCCCAACCCTCCCCTTCTCAGGGATGGGGCCCTCAGTCTCACCGAGTGCAGGCCAACATGCCAAGATAAGCATCTCTAACCTCTGACTCACCTCTTACCAGGTAACGGTAACAGATGAACAAACAAGGTTATTTTATACACAGCAACACTGAGCTTCCTTTCTTGGACTCTATGATTTACCTGCCCCTCCTTCTGTATAGTTACACACAATTAGCAAGAAAGTAGATTTCTCAGAAACATTGTTTCTTTTTCCACAGGCTACTTTAGTGTTGTCATATATCCAGGAGTTGCTTTAACTTCATTTAGCACATAGATTTGCTCAAAAGCTGAAGAGGCAATCTTTGTGATCAAGGAGGTTTTAGTAAAAGAGGAGACAATGTGAGATGAAAGTTGAAAGGAGTGGTACAAAGTGCTGCAGAAATTTAGAAGAAAGAAAGATTATGACATTTGAACTGAGAAACAATTAGGAAATGTTACTTTCAAGGGTAGACTTCCATTAGGGGTGTCTGTCTCTTTTGCTCTCATAGGACAGATGTAGACCCCACATAGGGGACGCAAATCTTAGTAAACAGCTTGACAGAGCAGCATTTCCCAGAGTGTGTTCCATTAGTGATGCTGCAAGGGGCTCCATCAGAAAGGGTCCCAGGGCCACTACATTGGCAAGTGCACCAGAAGCCGGAACTTTCTTCCTGTGTGTCACTGTGCCCATCAGCATACTAAAGACTTTGAAGTCTTGCAAGTGACAACATAGTAACTCTCTCCCACTATTTCTCTCCAATAACCAAAGAACTGTTTACTTCAATTTTGATTTTTTTTTCTTTTTTTGGGGTGAATGCATACTAGTATTGTTCTTTAGTACTATTTGTTTATTTAATTTTTGCCATTTCCACATATCACTGTGGTTGTGATTTCTAGTGTATGTTTGGGGGGCAGATTATGTGTTAAAATCCTGGAAGCACAAGCTGAACAGGTATGGTATGATCTATCAGAATCCTTCACCAGAGGATTTTTAACCTTCCTCCTATACCAATCTGCTGTGAATGAGTTCTGCAGAGTGATAGCAGAGCACTAGGTCAAGGGAAACTCTTCTATAAATATTTGATGGCATGATCCTTCACGGTTTGTAGTTGTTTCTCTATCTAATTATTTCCCATTATTTTTCTATGAAAGATAGAGAAGAGGCACTTCTCTAACACTTTCACCATGTGCCTTTTGGTTAGTAAATGTCAGCAATCCCCTGGGCTCTGTCTTTAGCCCCTTCTTGTTTGCATCCTTACCCAGGAAGCTACCATTTCTCTCCAGGCCTCTTCTAACAGCCTCATTCCCTGAACATTTTATCACTAGCCCTATGCACCAGTGATTACAAACTGGGTGGATGGCAGCAACAGAGATGCAGGTACCTCCGTGCCTGTGCCCTTGTTCATGATTCTCCATCATTGGCTGCCCTGGACACCTCACCCATCACCTTTCAAAACAGTTTTGATCTTTCAAGGTCAACAGAGCTATATTGCACAGTGGTGAAGAATATACGGTCCTAGCCGTATAGGACCAGGCTCCATCACATCAAGTTGAGTAACCTTGGATAAGATACTTAACTCTCTGTGTTTCAGTTTCCCCATTCATAAATGAAAATAATGAGAATTCTGATCTTATAGGATTCTCAACTTATATGATTAAGGTTTGAAGAATATTTGATTCTTGATTAGAATTAAATAGCATTTGACACAAATGAGATAAAACAAAAAGAAAACAGATGTCCAAAAAGGCTTCTCTGATAAACTTATAACTGTTTCCTCTTTGGCAAATCCCCCAGCAAATTAATCTAACCCTCTGCTATTCCCTGACAACATTGTGTCTTCTGCCCACAATTTTTTGCAAATTGCATCATCTCTTCACTGTCATAAACTCTATTGTGAGCTCATGAAGGCAAGGGCTGCCTTACTCATCTTTTTAGTCGGCCCAGTGAAAGTAATTGGACATAACTGGTTTCTAATACATGTGCGTTAATTTGAAAAAATGGATACTAGGTACAAGAGAAAAATCAGTGAAACACAAAGTATGCAGAGGAAAAGGTAGATTTGGAGAACATTTATTTCTGAATCCAACATTAGTGTTACCTAGTTGGATAATTTTTTTTTAACAAATGTACAACATATTTAATATTGCGATGTGGACTTGACCCTGTCATCTAGGAAGGCCTTAGCACAGGTAGCTTAATGAAGTGTTAGGTGAGAAGCTGTCCCATCCCCTATTAAGCAGTGTATTGTCTAAATGAGTTTAATTACCATGCAAATTACTATGAGCTCATATGCCCAAGGCCTAAAAGATATCAGATGGCAGGGCTAAGAGAAATTCAGTAAGCCGTGCCTCTCTGCAGTAACGCGTCTCTGTAATAAGGAAAAAAAAAATTATGGTAACTGTAACAAGAATGGAATGCTATAATTCTTAGTGGATTTTGGCTAAAATAGTAAAATTACAGGAGCTGGTAAGAGCTAATAAAAGAGTTCATTTTTAGCAAATAATTTTTAAGAATTATTTATTAACCTGTTTGTTTTCCTTGTCCAAGGCCCATTTTCACATGCCCATGAATGCTTGGAGAAAGGCATCCATAGAAATGTTCTATGTTCTAGGTCCACTAACTAAATGTGTGGTCCTGGGCAAGTCACTTAATGTCTCAAGAGTTTCAATTCTCTTCAGTAATAAAGATTAACACTGTCATGAGGTTAAGGTGTTGAGTAAATAATTTTAAGTGTCTTCAAAACTCATACAAATAAAGGTGTTCATCCTATTAATACCTTTTTCCTTCCTAAAAAACAGACGATAGATTCCCGTTCTCTGTGTATTTCTGTACATGGAGTTTGGGTCTGTCAAAATATTAACCACATTTTAAGACCAATCAAAAGTGCCATCCAGCTAGTAACACTGCTCCCTACCCAGCCCATCATAGTTTTTAACCACACAGACTGACAAAAAACACAATACCTGTAGCTGCTAAATAAATGTGTTCAGGACGAAAAGGAAATCCCATCACTACCCTCATTTGAACATCTTTCCAAATACTGACCAAAATGCAGTGTAATGGGCTATGACCATCTGTTATCTAGTAAATAAAATGACCTAACGGATTTAACTTTCACAAAGTGTCTAATCTACTCAGGGCCAAGAATAAACTAGGAAATAAGCACATGAATTCATATTAGATTTCTAAGGTTTTTCCCCTCAAAATCATCACCAAAATGTGTCTAGGGGAAGTTGTACCTTATGGACAATACCCCAAAGAGACATACTCCTATAGCAGCCTTCAAACTTTGATTGCAAGCCTCAGCAAGAAATGTATAACATCATGACGCATTGCTCACACACAAATAAACCAAAAAATAGTTTTACTACATGCAATGCACTCTTCTATTTTCTATGCTATCCTACCTGTTATGTTCTATTTTACTTAAATAATAACGCTGTTCACAATGTGTTGATGGTTTATGACCCATTATTTGGAAAACACTGTGTTATGGATCCAGCACTGTGTAAGTACATAAGTGTTCCATAGTCCATTTGCTTGTTTGGAGAGATGAGGAAATCTGACACAGGTGCTTGGGAAATGCATCCTTCAAGGCATACATGAGAGTTGTCAGCAGTAAAACTGTTCTTTGCAAAATTACAGTATCAGTATGAACTGTGAGCTTCACTAAAGAGAGTTTGGGTTATATTTTGTATTAATAGTTGTATGCAGGGTCAAAGGATTGATAACGTGCTTGATTTTCTCCTTTGCTTCTGTAAACAGGTTTGCACGGGGAAAGGAATGTTAATATCATGGTTCAGTAGCAACCCAATAATTTGACTCAGTGGATTATATCAGACTCTTTTCTGTTTAGTTGGGACTAATGGGTAAAACCCTAAAGGGAGTTACATTTTTTCTTTTATTTAAAGGAGAATTTTTTTTTTTTTTTTGACTCCAAATGAGGAATTGCTGTCTTATGGACTAGTGGGTCTAGTCTATTTCTCATCAGGCTGTATTCAAGAAGTATCTGAAAAGAGATCTGTAAGAGCTCTGATGGAAAAGGTTCCAGTGGTGGGTAGAGAACGTCCAAACCTGTGCTGATTTCAACTTTGTAGCAATTAACCACCTGTGGCTATCAAGCACTTGAAATATGACTAGTGTGACTGAGGAACTGAATTTTTAGGTGTTAATTAACATAAATTTAAATGGCCACATATGCCCAATCACAATCTATGATTGATATGCTGGACTGCACACATCTATAGCAACCAATATGTTGGTTATCTGATTGATACTTATGTTACAATAATTCATCATCTACCCTAAATATAAAAAAGCGCTCTGGGATCCAGGAAAAGTGGCAAATACAGAATCAATATTTTAAAAGTAGATCAGTGTTGAGAGCATGGACAAACCTGCTTCCAGCTTTGGGTTTTGGTTTTTATACCTTTCTGATGACAGATAGGTTTCTTCCAAAACTCCCACAGAGACTGCTGGCCTCACTGACTCTTATTAGTGCTTTTTGAGAAGTCATGCTCCAGATTTCAGCTGATGCTTGAAGATCATCTTTAAGACACTGAAAAGAAAGTTCTGCTAGTCTCTTGAAAATGGGGCTGTTTTTTCATTTGTATTGATAGAAAAAATTAAAATGGGGAATGTTTTTGTAAAGTGTGTCATGAGATACCTGCGTGATGCAACTCTCCTTACAGGTTCATTTCATCTTAAAAACAACATAAACATAAAACTCTGAAAATATATATTAATCTCAAATTCCTTAGCCAAAAGGAAAACACAGCAAAGCAATTGCCCTTTTAGTAATAAATTGGTTGCTTCTGATTCCCTCTATACTCCAAGAAGCCCTTGATTACATGACATTTCTATTGACTTAAAAGGAGAACCCACTGTAGATACAATAAGCAATTTGTAATATGCCCAGAATAGAGGTGAATGGACAAGGATAAACTATCTGCTTTAGAAATTAAATCTAGGACATTTAAAAGGACACTTGCCCTGAAGTATAACCAATCAAACTGAGCTAAGAAATTGGTCTTTCCTTGATATTCCCAGCAGGCAGCAGAATATCACAGAAGACATCGATAAGGATTTCAGCACCTCTTTTTTGTTTGCAAAATAAATAAATAAATAATAAATAAATAAAAAAATAATCACTAGTCAAAAACTTTGACTTTGATCCCTGAACCCCAGGCTAGAGACTCCCACAACTGGATCCTTTTCAGGAACTCCCTGGTAAGTAAAAAGTTTTACCTGGATAACAGTGAGCAGTCTTGGGAGAAGTTATTATTTAACAGGTTTAACAAGAATGGAGTTTGAGGAAATTCTAAGAATTTGGGGTGTCACCCATGTGGGTGGCACCAAGGTATAAGTTGTACAGGATCCAGTGCAGACTAAGAAATGAGGTTGACCTCTGAGAACAAAACTAGTTGGCTCCAGAGATAATGTGTGTGCACTGACTACTTCTAGCAAAAGAGAAAAAGAAAAAGAAAAAGAAAAACAGGTCATGATATTTATAAACATGTGCACAAAGAGGTTTGAGCTTTCTCTATAACTTCCATCAAGGTGAACGAGGGAAAGCAAGGCAGCAATTTGATGGAAATTTAATAAGTTGGACTCCAAGCAATTATTGTGCATCTTGTCCAGAGAAAAGCTGAACAAAGTGAGAAAGATTACCTTGGGCTGTAGAAAAGGGAAATCAAAAGGACCGAAGTTGCTAGAGTATCTAACACTGCCAAAGAATTGGTCCCTGTGCCAGCAACTTGCCCAATTTCCATGACACTTACGTACATTATAGCAGAGTGTTGAAAAACTGGAATCTGACACCAGATTACCTGGGTTCTGATTCATTCGCGTTTTTTAAGGGTGGGGAATGTATCTGCATCTTTGTAACCCAGTTTTATCCTCTATAACTGAGTATAATGACAGGATCCACCATTAGGGTTGTTGAGAAAATAACTGAGTTATTATAGATCAAGCATGTGGGAGAGTGCCTGGCCTGTAGTTAATCCTCAATAAATGTTTATAATTATCACCTTGGAAACAGATATAGAATTTATGTCAATGTGTGTGTGACTCAGGCAACTAATTATCCCTGTTTTAGGTTCAGGGGAACTAAGCAACTCACTGTCCCACATGAATTGGCCTATAAGAAAGGATGTAGTAGGCAGACTGATTTTACTATTCTGATCCTTGTATCACGTTAAATTCATAACTTGGCATTTTGGCTCATAGTTCAGTGTTTTCTGAGTGTTAATATTATTAGTCAGCTCTCTAAATCCAATCAACACTAGACACTGATAAGATTGACATTTAGACCATTAAGGCTGAAAGCTAGACCCAGAAGCTTGATAAATTCACTAAATGTATACTAACTGTGAGATCTTTTGGCAAACAAGTCATCACCTGAAAACTTCTATCTTCTTTCAGAATGTCAGTAACTGACAACCAAGATTTTCCCAGATGCCAAGTGGTTTGGAATCTCCCAATGGGAAGGAAAAAAAAAGGGGTGGGGGAATAGCCTATCTCAGAGATAGTTAGATAGCAGAGAGGATGCTTTTGAACAAAATATATCAATCACTAAGATTTGCTCTGTCTTGTCTAATGCTTAAAGATTTTGGCAACACCTGAAGCCTGAGACTTGAATGAATACATATAAAAAACAACACACAAAAGAGTCCATGATTTTTAGTTCAACCATGCCAAATTCCTGCTTCAAATAAACCCATCAATATGCTAAATTAGTACCCACCTTGCACTGTTAAAGGGCCACAGTCCTGCAAATATTTCCCCTTATCTCTGTCTATGAACAGAGAATGCAACAATCTCTATTCCTAGAGTGTGGTCCTAGAAAATGAGGAGGTAATTTTTTTTTTTTTTTTAGGGGAAGAAAAAAACAATGATGTATTTCTATTGCAGATATAGGATTAAATAGCCATTTTCCACTTTCAGGAAAAACAAATGACTTTTGATATACCATCCCCTATGTAGTATAGTTGAAAACATTCCAGGGTTTCAAATGCAATTTTTAAAATTTTTAAATTAACATATAATGTATTATTTGTTTCAGGGGTACAGGTCTGTGATTCATCAGTCTTACACATTTCACAGCACTCACCATAGCACATACTCTCCCCAGTGTCTATCATCCAGCCACCACATCCCTCCCTCCTCCACCCCCCAGCAACCCTCAGTTTGTTTCCTGAGACCAAGAGTCTCTTAGGCTTTGTTTCCCTCTCTGGTTTCATCTTATTTCATCAAATGCAATTTTTAAGATTACCCTGTGCCTTATGCTCCAGCCCATGCAACTATCTCTCCACTGCAAATTTTTTAAGACTTCCTGAAGTTGGGTTGATATTGGGGACGTTCTCACAGGATTATGGGTCTAGGACTATCTTATAGACTCTAAGTATCAAGGATTTTGTTTATGTTGCCCCTGTATATGTCGGACTTTCTTCTGCTAATAACTTAAGTCCAGTTATAAGAGAGCAGAATTGAGCCTGTGAGATACGATAAGACTGCCAAGGAGGAATTCAACAGAGACTCCACAGCTAAGGAGACAAGAGCAGCTGCCACTCTGGCAAGGAGGTGAAACGTGCCAACCTTCTGCCCAGCGGTGCCACACCAATGCTCTGAACATTAAGCCGAGTTTACTGCCTCCCTTGTGACTATGCCAGTCACATTCGAGAACATCTGCCACAGACTTAATGACAGAGCCTGTGGGAACCTAATGAGTACCCCCTACACCTGTGCGGCTTTACCAGACAGCTGTTTCCGTCTCCTCAACCTCCTTTCTCGATCCTCCCCTTACGTGTGCTCACTGCCCCATCTTCCCTACAGGATACAGTCAGACTCTCACACTGGTTCTGTTCTTTTGTTAGGATTTCATTTATCTCCATTTACATGGCTCTTAAAGGCAGCGGAGATAAAAAGCCTAATGCCATTCAGATTGCTCAAGCTTCGCCATTTACTGTGCAAAAGGGTGAATGTTGGAGACTGAGAGTCAATCAGAAGAGTCCAGGGTCTAAGAGATATAGAGACCAGAAAGGAGAAAATGAGAAGTGCTTCCCTTTCCTAGTTGACAACTCTCAGACATGAATATGGTAATTCACAAAGCCATGAAGACACTTCACAGTTTACATAGTTTACATATGTATGGAATCATGTCAAAACATTTTCTGATTAAGATAGGGGGCTAGTGGAAGAGCTAAAAAAGTAAACAGAAATCTAGTACCTCTTAATAAAATGTTCTTTAATAATTCTAGGACTTCCAATTACATTAAAAGTGCACAATTTTAATATGATGCATGGCAGAAAGGACCTTAATAACCACATGACTTTTGGCAAGTTATTTAACTTTTCTGAATTTCCATTTCCTAGTTTGTTAAATGAGGATGGTTATATGGATTTGGTGAGGTCATAAGAAACAAATTATGTACATTAAATGAAGAATATCATATAATACTTGGCACGAATCAAGTGCTTGATAAACATTGTTATTTTGTTACTGCCATAGAAAACCTATTTCTCATGGCTTTACTACAGTCACTGAAAGAACATTTGTTCTTGCTACATATTTTCTCAGAATAAATAATCCTCTTGGTGACAGAATGGAAGTGAAATACCTCCTAAAGGGAATGAGAAAAAAAAAAAAACTTCAAATAATTAACACATTTGTTATGCAATCAAAAGCTACTAGCTGGAATTTTGTAGCTATATGGCTAATAGAATGTGAGATTTTTGTGATCATTCATTTTAGTCAGTTCACAAACAAGAAGAATTATATGTTCTATGATAAATAAAAGCCAGGCGGCATGATAAAACTCTGACTATATCAGATGTTTGTGCTAAAAATAGTCTCCCATGTCTAGATCCACAATGTCCAATATGGTAGCCCTAAGCCACACGTGTCTACTGAACAACTGAAATGCAGCTGCTTGAAATTGAACTATATTATAAGTATAAAACACACACTGAATTTTTGAAGACTTAGTATGTAAGAAAGAATTTAAAATATCTTAGCAATAATTTTATATTGATCACAGGTTA
>CM052898.1:136580403-136740203 GCA_028534135.1 Potos flavus | reverse complement strand
TTGCAATCAGATTTTGTCTTCATTTTGTTGTATAAGCCAGCAGGGTAAGCACCTCTCCCACTGAGGGGACTGTGCTGTCACAGTGAGATATGAAGTATACTGCATGCCATTCTCAGTGATGAGAAAGAAGTTCCTGGTCCAGAAAAGGGTCTGATGGAAACAGCTGGTATTTTCAGGCTTACATTAACAGTTTAGGTTATCTCCCCAAATCTAAAATTTTCGACTCTAATACCAGTAATGAGACCATGCAATTGTTCAGTTAGATCGTATTTGAGGTCATTTAGTCCAATTTCCCATGTAAAATAGCAACCCAATTGGATGTTACACATTCTGAATGTAAACAATAACAAAGTTCTGGACACTATTTCTAGAGTTTTCCATGACTTAACCCATGAGATCCTCGATATAGGTATTACTAGATCCCTCCTCTTTACATATGATAAAACAGAGACATAGAAAAATTAAGTAACTTGCCCAAGGTTACAAATTGAAGTTATGAACTTCATTTGGACTCAGGCAAATCTACTTCTAACTACTAGGGAGGATTATGACTGGCAGTAATCTTATCTTCCAGACCCCAAGGACACAATTTTAGGCTAGTAAGAGTTAGGCCCACGACTCTTCTAGAAACTACTAAGAAAGAGTAGCTCTCTCTTTTCCCCACATGGGCTGCTGAAAGAATAGGATGTAACTGAAACTTCGCAACCATTTTGACTCCCCAGCTGGTGAGCCAGAGATAGAGAGGTCCTGCATCTGATGATCCCCTGGATTCAGCTGTTCCTGCAACTGTGAGCCAAGCTGAATTATTTACTATCACTTGATAAAATATAAGAATGTAATGAGTGAGCCACTACGCAGCTGACAAAGCTCTAAGCTTCTAATGCTTAACCCAATACCTTGCACATATTAGATATTCAGTCAGTATTAGTTTTCATTTTTCCTTATATGGTTTTTCAAGAGCAATGATTGTATATTGTTTTCCTATTTTTCATAGTGCCTAGAAAAGGGCTGAAAGCATTTAAAAAATATTGAATACATATTGACAGAACAACTTGACAGGTTAAGAACTACATGTAGGAGATATTAGACAGTAAGAATGTCCCACTCATCTTTTCCAGTTCAGCCTCTGAGTCGGAGCCAGAGAAAGGAAAGTGCTCTCAGTATGGCTCATAGGGGAGACTCTCCCAACAGTGTTGTACAGATTGAACTTGACGCATAGATGTAAATCAATCTTGCCAGACTTGCCCCTGGGCCACCTGGTTAACCAAAGGACCAGAAAGCATCTCCAGAAGAAAGACTTCAGGGACCTAGGGAAGTGGAAAGCAGTTCACTGAAGTTCCTGGCATCTGCCTGAGGGCACAGCTGGAGATATTAATAATCATTTCTCTCATCAGACTGCCGAAAATGAGCGCAGAGTGAGAGGAGAAAAAAACAAAAAAACAAACAAACAAACAAAAAAAACCAAGTGTTTTGCTGCCTCCTATTTGAATTAATCTCTTCTGACAATTGCTGATTTGGGTTTGTGATTCGATCCTCCATATGTCTAGCTCTATTGGTCAATTAAGTGCAGAGGGTGATTGGGGCAAGCAGTGATGCTTGGCCTGATCATGGGAGGAAGCATCACACAGCATTTAGAACATGCAAAGCAGCCCACTGAGCTTGGCTTTAGCGGAGTCAAGCCAAGCAAGGGTGGTGCCCGATCCCACCAGGACAGTCAAGGGAGACCTGCTGAACCTCAGTTCTCAAAGCACTAATCAAGCAAACTGGACATCAGACTCAGCTTCCCATGAGCAATAAATAAGTTCTGGAGAGTTATGTAGGGGATCTCGATATGTTATCGAGAGTTATGTAGGCCAGCACGATATTAAGTCCCCCATCAACCAATTCCCATCTTATCTTCCAGACTGTCCAATTAATAAACCACTTTTGATGACATATCATAAAATTAAAAATAGGAAATTAAGTGGTATTTAGCTTGGAGAGTACAACTGATACATTTGAAGACATTATTTAAAATAAACAAATGGGACAGGAAAACACGTAAGTTAGAGGAAGACAATATAGCAGCAGTGTGGCACGCACAATTACTATGCAGTAAAGAAAATATTTAGGAACTCTGAGTCCTACCCCTACCTCTGCTAATGGTTTGAGGGTTACTTCGTGGCAAGATGTTTCTTTCCTTGCCTGTCACTCTCCCATTTTCAAGGATGCTGATGGCGGCAGTGGGATACCTTGTAGTCTCACAAACACAAAATCGAACTTGACCTAACAGCTCAAGAGAATGTTTTGACTGAAGTGATGACAGTTTCAAATCTTTTATGAATACTGAAGCCCCTCATATAACTAGTGAAAAGAAGAGCTAATAAAAATGATTGTTTACCATCTTAGAAAAGAAAGATCTATATCAATGCATAATAATCATCATAGCAGGCAACAAACTCATTTTAAAGGAACATTATGTCAAGAAGAGGCTATGATTTCCAGGATGTGGTCACAGACTTAAAATGCCACAGAATATTAATCCTTCTGTTTTCCACTATGAAAAGAACTGGTTTAGCATTAATTCCCAGTAACTTACCTAAACCCTGAAAGAGAAAGAACGGATATTTGAACAACAAATGCTTATGATTGAAAGAGTAACACAGCAAATGTTTCAGTTGTTAAAAATAATGAAAAAACATAGGCTGGATCCAAACTAGTTAGGTATGCTCTTAATTGTTAGAATAGCCATCTAAGAGTACTAATACAGAGATTTCTAGCACTCTGAGGGAAAGACTGACAGCCTAGCAAAGACTGCATTGTAGGTACTATCCTATTCAACACATTTATTATGACTCGGCTAAAATAAATCTTTATCTATGTCTTGTCTTTGGCAAGATTATCAATTCAGTTCCCAAAATTTAAGAAGTAAAGCTAAGGCATAATAGAAGCAAGGTACAAAATGAACTTGAGGTTATTTTGAACAAGTCAACAAAGGAAAATCCAAGATTTTCTTCACTTCTTCACGTTGGCCCACCACTTCACCAAAAGTACCAACCAATGAGTACAATTGCACAGTATTACACCTTAGTCACTGTAATTGACTACATGTCTCCTTTATGATTCAACAATGTATTGATGCTGCCAAGAATGCCTATGCATTCTTAGGCCTCACATAAGTACAGTGGTTTGAGCAAGGATGGCCATAGATTTGCTATATGCTGTGGTTGTCAGTGTATAGATCAAACTTTTACCGTAACTCTGGATACCACATTTAAAAATGTTGACAAATTTAGGTCAAGAGTACCTAGGATGAGAGAGAAGCGCTGGAACACTGTCGAAGAAACACTGAAGGAAGTGATTCAAAGGAGAGTGTGTTTGAAGGAAACAACGACAAGATAATGGGGCTTTTTATATGGTGAAAAGGCTTTTTGATGGGGAAAAGATTTAGACTTATTCTCAATGGGTCCACAGGTACAATCAATTGATAGACATTTCAAAGACACACTCTGACACAAATGAAGAGATCTTTTTACAAGTAGAATTTTCCTAATAGTGAGTCTTCTGACAGAAGGGGCTCAAAAGAAACTGCACCAAAAACCCACATTTTAAAAGAGATTCATGAGCCAATTAAGTATCTGGACTAAATGACTTATGAGATTACTTCCAACTGTACAACTCTGATTCTATCGCAATAGGAGAACTCTATAACTATTTATTGCATATCTAGAGGAAACATTCTAAGTCCTGAGATACATAAATCCCCCAGTTAACTATAATGATGGGAAATAGAATAGAGTTAAATGGAAATAGATTTGATGAGTATATGGTCGCAGGAATAAAATCGAATAGCCCATCATAGAGTCTTTCTTGAGAGAATGAATCATCTATAAAAGAAGACTAAATCTTGACTACTACGAAAATATTTTATGTGATAGAGTTGCAGAGAATGCTGTTCAAGGGTACAAGTTCCAGATTGGGTGCTCTCATTCAAATCTGGGCTCTGTCACTTGCTGTGTACAGAACCTCGGGTGTGTCACTTCTCCACAGTTTCTTCATCTGTAAAATCAGAAGATTAATATACCTTCCTCATCAGGTTACTGCAGAATTAAATGAGTTGATATATAAAAAGATTTTAGAACAGTTCCCAAATCATAGTAACGGCTATAAGAGTGTTAGCTATTATAACAATTGTTTAAAAATTTTTCAGAAAACCAGGAGGTATTCAAGTGAAGGTGGATATGCTTTCAAAATTGCTGTGCATTAAGCAAACAAACGACACAGATCAATATTTGATTTCACTATTGAATGTATGTAGTTGGTATTAGTCTTCCGGGATGGCTATGTGCTAAAATGTGATTTTTGGCCTGTTGTCACCATCATTACTGATGAAAGAAGTTATAGCACAGAAAATTGAAGTCCACTAATTTTAGCTATACCTAACTTTTGCAAAAGCTGAAATCTAACATCTCGCAGTAGGATTCATTCATGCCTCTTTTTTTCCTAACTGTACCCTAAGGTAGTGGTGTTAATAAATGGCCACAAGATGGAAAGTCACAAGGCAGCTCATCTAATTATTAAATTGTATAATTGACTCCTACATAAATGGGAGTTGATTATATGTATAAATTACAGGTTAACTAAAAATGGATAAGTGTATTTTTAAAATAACAACATTCAAACTGGGTGATTTGATGAGATCAAAATAAGCCGCAAAAGTCAAAATATTTAAATGAACATCAACAACAAGTACGTTATGAAACATGCAGCATCAATTCATTAAATTACTAGTTAATATCACAGAAATTGGCAGAGTACCTCACAGTTGTCCACAATGTGGGAATTCTAACAATTATTTTCTTGATTCAAAACCAAGATTCCCTTTTTTTTTCTTTTTTTCTTTTTTGGTGTGTCCAAACTGAAGCACAGCCAATAGCAAATAAGAGATATAAGAAAAGATGACACACTTAAATAAATTCCACGGGAAAAAATCCTGCATCTTTCTTTAGACAACAGACCAAAGCTTTCACTTTCCTTTCACCCTTCAGAAAAAAATGTCATAGGCCTGATTAAAATTAAAACAACAACAACAAAGTCACTCATTGATTTCTCCTTTTTTTCTTCACCACCTTTAATGGAAATGCTAATAATATTATTTCAGTGAACAATTCTGCTTCTAGAAATTAGGAAGTAGCATTGCCTAGTGACATTGAGAATGTGACATTTGGTTAATGTCCTAGTTCAAGTGTAATCTAGCTATATGACCTTGAGAAAATGTCTTATCTGCTCCAAGCCTCAGTATTCTCATCTGTAAAATGGACACATTAGCATATACCTCACCGAAATTTATGATGAATACAGGGACACATTAAGAGCTTACCATAACCACATAGGTATTCCAAATTGTCTATATCAAAATGGGTTAGTCACTGGAAAGTCACTAATTTTGGACAAACATAGCATAATCTTTCACAGAACTAACTTCATGGTCTATCATTTAATAATTTACTTAGGATAGGGGTGTGGGGGGATGGGGTAAGCGGGTGATGGACCTTAAGGAGTGCACGTGATGTAATGAGCACTGGGTGTTAAATAAGACTGACGGATCAGTGAACTCTGCCTCTGAAACTAATAATATACTATATGTCACTTAATTGAATTTAAATTAAAAGACATAATAAAAATAATTTACTGAGGATAGAAATAAAACTTTACAACAAAGCATGTTTTGGGGATTTGCTATAACATGGTTAGAGACATTGTCCAATATGATATTAAGTAACTTCTTTTAATATTCCATAAAATAAATATAAATAAATTTAAAATAAATAAGTAAATTTAATAAAATAAATTTAAAAATTTAAAATAAATATAAATAAATAAAAATAAATTTTAGCATATATGACCCCCGAAAATATTTGTCTTTCTTGGAGAACTGATATTTTTTTTCTTCTATCAGATAATGAAAAAATAGACTTCTTTTTTGTTGTTTTTTTGTTGTTTTGGCTGCTAGGAAACTCAGATTATATTTATTTATATTTGTTCCATACTTTTTTGAACACTTTTTTCTATGATAAATATTGCATAAATATCATGTTAATAAGCTGATTGAAATATCTGATCCAGAGAAAATTATTTTCAAAAGTACAATGTGACTCTAATTTATCCTATGTCACAAAAATAAAATATATATTTTTTTATTTTTTTAAAGATTTTATTTATTTATTTGACAGAGAGAAAGAGATCACAAGTAGGCAGAAAGGCAGGCAGAGGGAGAGAGGGAAGCAGGCTCACTGCTGAGCAGAGAGCCAGAAGCGGGGCTCGATCCCAGAACCCTGAGATCATGACCTGAGCTGAAGGCAGAGGCTTTAACCCACTGGGCCACCCAGGCGCCCCTAAAATATATTTTATATCTTATGTTAAATATACACTAAAATTATTTAAACTGATATACTTTCAAAAACAATAAACAAAGGATGCTCATTTATAGGTGTGGAAAGAAAAGCAGTCTGGAATGTGGCTTAGTGATGGTGAAAAATCCACTAAAGAATTTGGCAAATCTTTATAAGTGGCCTTAAATAGGTAAAGCTAATTAAAAAGGAAATGTTGTCTGTAGAAAGCTACTATTTCTTTTTTTTAATTATTTTTTTTTATTAACATATAATGTATTATTTGCCCCAGGGTACAGGTCTGTGAATCATCAGGCTTACACATTTCACAGCACTCACCACAGCACATACCCTCCCCAATGTCCATAACCCAGCCATGCCCATCCTTCCTCCCTCCCTCAGCAACCCTCAGTTTGTTTTCTGAGATTAAGAGTCTCTAAAGCTATTATTTCTAAGAAAAGAAGCATAAATAAAGATAAAAATTTATATATAAATATAATCACTGCAGCATAAAATTGTAAAAATATATTATGCAACTATCTCCAAGCAAAGAAAATCATGAACTAATGAAATACATAGAATTTCAATTTCTCATATATTTAAGGGAATTGTTTTACTTAAAAGAATAATGCACAGCGGAAAAAAGCAACAAGAAGTAATTCTGCTTAAAGTTACATTGAAAAATCATACTTAGACAAACAGATATAATATTTTAAAAGACTGGAAGAAAACGCACCATAATGTTAATATTTATTTTAAATATTTATCTATTTATTTTAAAGAGAGAGAGAGAGAGAGAGGACGGTGGAGGGGCAAAGAGAGTGAGAAACTCAAGCAGACTCCACGCTGAGTGCTGAGCCCAACCTGAGGTTTGATCTCACGACTCTGAGATCACAACCTTAGTCTAAACCAAAAGTCAGACGCTTAACCTACAGTGCCAAAGGCGCCATATAATGTTAAATATTACTTAAATCTTGGCAATAGGATTACCAGTGACTCACTCAAGCTCACTTAACAGCTGCCACGTGTGGAATCTAGACTCTAACTCACACTAATTCTTTAGGGAAATCATAGGGCAGGAGACTCACTGTTTTCTGATGTCTTTTGTTTATGTCTTTTTCTCTTTCCCTCTCCACCCCTACCCCCAACCCTCTCTTTTCCCCACAGTGCAATATTATTTACTTTTCCAGAAAGCAGTTAGATTAGTGCCTGGAATCCAGAGTACATGCTGTATTTGTTAATTAATAAAAGTAAGACTTTTCATATTGGCTTGAAAACATAGGACTCTGGGTCTCCTTTATGAAAGAGTTGTGTTCATTTACCTTTCCAGGAAAAAAAAAAAAACAACCAGACAATACTTTCCTTGATTAAAAATATATATATATATTTTTCTCCAATAATTCTCTCACTTGCATATGAATAACAGGATATACTTATGTTCACAATAACGGAGGCCCAGGTGCCTCTCATTCCATTTCTGTCAGTCATGCTGCCTAAAACCAGACAGAAGTCAGGTACTGATTGGCCGTTGTACGAGGTACACTCTGCAATCCCGTGTACTTTGATGTTAGCACCACCGCAGAAGGCCCTCAAAATTGGCCCTGTCACTTTAAATATAATAGACAATAAATCATCCCTCTGAGACAGCCCCTAAGGAAAACAGGGAAAAAATAGAAATAGCGTTTAAAAGCCCTTTTCTATTACAGTGCCTCTAGGGAGCTTTTAAAATTGGAGCTTTTTAAAGTGAATTTTATGCTTTTGGGGGCTTTTAAAAGTGTTTCTAGAATCAACCTTGAAATTCTATGACCAACTCTTCCATCAGATCCGTTAAGTTAGGTCTTTGTTATGCTAGTATTGTCATATTTGCTCAACGTGGTTCCTCAATGCTTTCCATACTTTATGTGTTTCTTGCTCCAAATCATTTTGCCAGTATTTCTTGCTGGGGCTTTCTTTCTTCCTTTTCTTTTTTTCCTTTATCAAATATACTTTTAGTTTCCTCTCCTCTAAGATAGCCTTTGGTCTCTGTAACTCGAACAGATAATCCTAACTAGACAGCCATGCAGATGATGCAGAACTTTTCAGTTGGCGGGATGGAGTCACTATCCTCCTCCCACCTCAGAATTTTCCAAGGCACAACTGAACCCCATCCACCCCTTTCTCATAAACCTCCACCTCTCTTACGCCTGTGGCTCTGTTTGATAAGAGAACATGAAGATAATGAAGAAATCTGACTTCATTTGGTTAAAAAAAAAAAAAAAAAAACTTAACCAAATCCTGACAGGAATACATAGTAAATAGAAACACAGAAAGCATAGCATTATAATGAAGGGTCAGGGTTTACATTAAGAATAAATGATCCAAAAATCACAATGTGTAAACAGTATTCAGTTACGACTCAAGCAAGTCCGTGTAGCATGATGTGGCCCAATAAAACAGTATGGCTCCATGGCCTTTATCAGTCTTACAAATTAAAAATCTGTACTGAGTAAGACACAGTTCATCTTAACATTGAAAAACATGCATGCTCGAGTAACGACTGACACAATATGGTATGTCTTCTTAGAGCCTCTGCTGTATGAAAAAAGGGAGGAGAAATCCAACTCAATACGGAGCTGGTATCTTTTGATAAATTGGGAAGGCCGAAATATGAAGCGAAAAGCAGCGAGAAAAGATTATTCTGACACCTTTCGGATTTATAGACTTCCCAGGCTCCTTAATGGCCATTCATCTCACCTGGCCTGCCAGAGTCACTCCAGCCACCCTCTGGGTGAGTGCTTATTACCTACAAGGCAGCAAATTATGGTAGGGAATTTACTGAGTGAGATAAGTAAAAGCTGCCTCAGTCAGTGTTTCTCACGGTGCTTTCTCTGGAACATAAGTTTCAGGAGAAGCTCTAAAAATGTCCCAGAGACCGTAAGTGTGGTCAACGCTTCATGCCCTAACATGTCTGCAGAGTCCTCTAGCATAGTAAGAGCCCTGAGAAGTGCTACCAGAAAGAAAACCATTTAGCTGTTTCATTCAGCATTGAACCAAAGTCCATGGCATTCTTACTTTAAGTAAAATTGATGATCATTCTTTGAAAACTTTAGAAAGCATAGAGTAGGCACTTGCCTAGCAGAAGATCTCATCCAGGAGAACTATTTTGGGACTTGAAACTTGGTAATGATCGTTAAACCAAATGATGAGATGAAGAAAAATAGTTAAGAAGGAATGTTGCAGGTTTGAATTAATGATTTCCACCACTCAAAGAGAGAGAAATGTACCAGCAGATCACAGTCATTAAAAATGACCCATCAGTGGACAGCAAATTACATACTGGGGAACCAATGCTGGAGAAAAATCAAAGAGGTGGAGGTCATGTTTTCTTTCACTTGTAGCCCTTTTCAAATTCAGTCCTAACCAAACCTGATTAAAGTAAATCCGTTTTTTACAGCCTGTGGAGTCTATAAGATTATGGTGTTAATGGAAGAGCGATTCGATCCGTCAGTAATGGTGCATGTCGGGACCCTGGCGCCTCTGACAAGTCCATTTTTTAAGACGTATTTATTGTTTTTTTTTTTTTTTTCTCTCTTCTGTTCTCTGCATTGCGGGGTTTAATTGAACAGTTTAAAGTGATTCTTCTTCAAGGCCCATTAATTGATTTTATTTGTGTATTCTCTGGGGGTCAAGGAAAAGGGGAAAAAAAAACCAATAAAATTGCAGCTCTGGTTTTCACTGTCCTACTCTTCCTGGTAATTCATAGCTCTAATTTTTTTGTTTCTTTTCTCTGCCTCCATCTTTTTTCTTATGATTTTCACAAGGTGCAATTTTATGGGTTTGTTTTGCTGCATACCATGAGTTTGTTCAATCCTGATAGTGGTTCACCATGAAGAAAATAATAAAATGCATCCAGATTTGATAAACCATGTAATATCTAGGAGTTCTTCAAGATAAATCCTAATGAAAGGGGAAGCTTTCCTTGAAACAATCATAAAACCTTCCAGGCTTATGGTGCAACAAAGCACCATACGTCTTCTTTCTGTCATAATAGGACAGTCTCTTGAGTTTGAGGTCATGACCTGTGTATACATATATACACACAGTGTGTTCATATTTACTCACAGAACCCACCACTAGACCTGAATGGCTTTAGGTCTGTTAAGTGGGAGTGAAGATGATATATGGATTGCAAAATAGTATAGTCAGAAGGTGGACATGGTAGATCGAAACTGAGATTCTGCCAAGGGCAGAAGCTATACATGTGTGCACACGTGTCATAACATCATATCTCAAGAGCCTTTGCTCTATTATGCCACAATGTTTTATAGCACAAAAATGATCTGTACCATTCTGGATGCCTCTTTCTATCAAGCAGTAGCTAATCCTTACACTGATGCTGTGAAGTAAGGATTACTAGCATCATTTAATCATCAAAGTCTGAGACTCAGAGATATTAAGTGATCTGTCAAACGTATAGATGGGGTTTAAATATGGATCTAGTTCGCTCCAATACCTATACTTTCCCACCATTTGTATATATGATTGTCTTGGAAGCTTCTTTGCAGTGGCTTTTGTTTCGTTAAAGATGGAAATATAATAAAGCCATTTAGAAAGATGGCTTTATTTTTTTCATACTGCCTCCCCAGCATAGGCCATAAATAAACACCAGTTGAATGCCTGAATAAGATACCTGTCCCATCACTATCATATTGCTCCTGCTTTGAGTCTCACTCCAAGACCAGTCCTTTGTGGACATCATGCCTACAGGGCTGACACAGAAGACAAGAAAGTGACAGGACAAGTAAACACCAACCCGTACCCCAAAACTTCATGGACAAACTACCTCCAAGCCTCTTGGTCACCTATGTGTTTCTCCTCTGCCCATATGCTTCTCTCTGCTCAACTCCTGTCCCTTTACCCTAGTTCCTTGGATAACGCTCTAAGAGATTCTTCAGCTTAGGTCTTTCACTAAAATGCAAGTCAAATTTATCTTCAACACAGACTAGTAAAAATATGCCATTGGCTTCCGTTTCCTAATCATCTTACCCTTGAAAATTTTGAGATTGAATGTTTAAGACTGACTGACATTGAGAGAAAGGTGGGGTTGGGGTGAAGGGGTTATATAGGAGATAATATATAGGAAGCCTTCTTTTTTTTTTTACTTGTTATCATTTTGTCTATAGGGGAGAGGGGAAAATGACAAGTTCTAAATTGACTTCCAAGATATCAACAGAACATCTTCAGAGAAGAGGAATGTATATTTGTGAATGTATTGGTAAACTAGAAATCTCAGAAGCACAGCCCTCTTGTTGAAGGGGTGCACTCTATGCTCTTGATGATCCTATAGTCCAGACAAAACACTATCTTCTCTCTCATCTCTACACTTCCATGTCCCTTCTGTCTTTCCTCTGCCAAGGATATCATCTTCTTGGAACCCCTTTATCTCCATTCACCTTTGGCAACTTTCACAAGTTTATGAGACTCTTGTTATCACCTCCAGGATTTTGTCTGTTTTCTGACAGATACTGGCAGTGAAATCCTTCAAAGGGCAGGCAAGGGAGTGGTGCTAGGTAGAACTCATGCTCGTCTGAAGCCAGGTGTGACAAGTAGGGATTGTTGGAAAGGGTGTTTCCATACTCCTGAAGGGGCAGTGCCAGGTGATGACCACTACAGAGGGAAAAAAAGCAGCTTTTCTTTTTGGGCATTGTTACAATGAAAGAGAACATATTTGTAAATATGTCCTACAATGATGAAATGGACAGACTGTTGTACAGAAGATCCATGCTCCTGGACGTGTGCTCTTTTCTGGGTCTCTATAACCTGCCAATGCCCCATCAAAATACATGTCACATTCTAGCATAAACTTTGGTTTGCCCGGACCTGCCCTCGAAATGGAATTGAGTCATCTTCATCTCTATATTCTTAGCCCCTCCTTAAGTACCTGGTATACTTTTTTTTTTTTAAAGATTTTATTTATTTATTCGATATATATAGAGAGAGCACAAGTAGACAGGCAGGCAGAGAGAGGGGGGAAGCAGGCTCCCCACCGAGCAGAGAGCCCAACGTGGGGCTCGATCCCAGGACCCTGAGATCATGACCTGAGCCGAAGGCAGAGGCTTTAACTTACTGAGCCACCTAGGCACCCCAGTATCTGGTATATAAGAGATGCTCCATTAGTACATTCTAGCACAAATAAAAGAATGAAGAAGAAGAAATTCCTTTATAAGCACTATTACACATTGTGAAGGTAACACAATTTGGCAATAGTGAGCCAAAAAACCCAGTGAGGGTCAAGAACTGGCCTAGTATGAAGATATGGATGAATTCTGAATTTGTATTATTAAGGTTAAATGAAACTCGTGGTGACAGAAAAACAGTGTTCGCGAGGGAATTTATTTCAAATTCCAGATGACGAGTTTACAAAAGAAGCTTTAGAAGGCAATCTGCACTGCTTATGAGTAAATAGCCATCATTTCAGAGGGCTTACAAGCACAAATAAACATTCACCTCCATGGGGTAGCCCTAAGGATCCCGAACCTAGATAACTAGCTCTAGCATGATCTTCACTCTCAGAAGTGCCTATCACAATTGTTCCGCATTTGAAACAACTGTTTTGAGGGTGTGTGTGTGTGTGTGTGTACAGTGGATTGGAGGGAGGAGAAAACTGTGTCATCAAAAGGCCTTTTACAAAATGTACATATTTTACTTGGGAGAATGTAAATATTGAACCAATACATTTTTCTTATTACTACATTAGCAGAGCGTACCATCTTCATCTTCATCAGAATGCTAACGTGTCAGGTGGTTAGAGTAGAGCAGTTTCTTTTCAACATGAGGGTAACAGAGAAAATGCTGCCTTCCACTTCTGAGGCTGCCTACAAACTCACTGTGATTCGAAGATTCAAACTTTGCAAACACCATCTGTCTTCATTTTTATTTTTCTAATTGTCTTCTTGAGATACTAATATGATAGTAGAAGATAACCTTCCTGGAAGAAATCTAGCCCCAGGAAAAGTGCACACAGGCACACATACACACACAAAAATGACTGAACTCATTTTCATCTAAGAAGAAAGGTTCTCTAATGGCATTACTTTGGCCTGAAACTATGATCCATTTCCACTGAAACTGTCCCTTATTACAGAATTATGTAATCTCTGCAGCCTAGGTTTTCAGTGACAAAGGAATTTTTTTTTTAAAGATTTTATTTCTTTGACAGAGAGAGAGACAGCAAGAGATGGAACAGAAGCAGGGGGAGTGGGAGAGGGAGAAGCAAGCTTCTCCTTCTGAGCAGGGAGCCCGATGCAGGGCTCGATCCCAGGACCCTGGGATCGTGACCTGAGCCAAAGGCAGATGCTTAATGACTGAGCTGCCCAGGCACCCCAATAAAGGAATTTGGATAACAGATTCTTTTACTTGCATTTACTGGTAATGTCAGTAAACACAATCTTCTCCCTGTCTTGTACCCTGTCTCCCTAAATGGTCAAGTTTCCAAGCAGATCAAGCATCTAAACTTTCTTCTCCAGATTAAAGAATTCCTCTCATATACTCATTAACATCCAAATTTGTTCTAAAACCCTATGTGAGGCTCCCCTTTCATCTGCTCAAATTGGTCAGGCTTCATTTTAGCTCCCAATTAAGTAATTTCAACCCAACTAGATCTGTCCAATCCAACAAAACCAAAGATTCATTTTTTCAGTACTTTCTGCCATAGAAAAATGCAGCACAGTCTTTTAAACGAATACATTGTTATGAAATCATACAGGCACACACTCAGCAAAATTATACCTCCTTCATAATAGAGTGGATGCTAAGGTATCTGCATCCCAACTTCGTTTTGCTGCTGTAAGTAAAAAGCAGGCAACATCACTAGTGGCTAAATCAATACAACTATATTAATAAGAGCAAAATGAACACATGTCCCTGGATATTTCTCTTTTAATCACTCTCGGTCCAAAGCTCTCTAATTTTAGCTTTAGTCTTGAATGACCATCAAAGACATTGTGCTTGAAGAGGGTCACTGCCAAGCAAACATGTGTGGGACCAGATCAGAAGAAATTGCCCAACAGACTTGTGGGGCTTGTCAGGGCCTGGTGGAAGTCAGATGATTATATTTGCATTGCATAATTGGCAGAGCTTGTCACAACACTGCTGGAGCCAGCAGCTGCTCTCTGCTGAGAACTAATTCCACCTGATTTCTTTAATATTGTAATGAATTTAATCTTCTCCACATTCAACCAGAAGCCAAAGAGCACAGTTTATGGCTAACCCTGCATTTGCGGAGAGATGACAAGAAACCTCTCTGATGATAAGAATTAATTTAGAGAAGGGTGCTGACACAGTTACTCAATCCTTCATTTGGTTGAGGTACATTCCCTCTTCCAGGGAGCAGGTGTTTGTATGGACTGAATTTCCCCTTCTCTCCTCAAGAAGAACTCTAAGAAATGAGAGGTGAACTTAGAGACTGTTATGGGCTCAACTGTGTCCCCCAGATTCAAATTCGTATGTTGAAGCCTTGCCCCCCCATATCTCAGAATGTGGCTCTCATTGGACACAGAGTCTTTAAAGAAGTCATGACATGAAAATGAGGCTCTTGGGGAGAGCCTTGGTTTCCTTAAAAGAAGAAATTTGGACACACAGAGACACCAGGGTTGCACGCATGGAGGAATGACCACATGGGGACACAGGAAGAAGGCGCCCACCTACAACCCAACGAGAGAGGCCTTAGAAGAAATCAAACTTACTGATACCCCAATCTTGGGCTTCTAGTCTCCAGAACCCTGAAAATATAAGTTGTGGGTGATTAAGGCACCTAATCTGTGCTATTTTATTATGGCAGACCTAGCACACTAATAGAGATATTATCCAGCATAACCCAATGTAAGATTTTCCTCTACAGAATCCCTTAGGTTTTCATAGAATAGAGCCAGGAAGGGACACCTCTCTAACACAAGGCAACTGATTGCATCTAAAAGCAGGTCATTTTGTTAGGAAGTACTGGGTACTGAGGCAGGATGATCCTCCTTATTATGATTGCCATGCCACTGTCCCAATTCTGTTTTCTTGGTTTAGAAGCAAATCAAATGTCTTACTGGGCAGGTCTCCAATTACATGAAGGCAGCCATAGTGCCTCCATGTGTCTTTCTTAAATCTTCTCTTTCAAGTGGAACCTTTCTTAATGCTTTCAAATACTCCCCATGCTCCACTGTTCTGAGTGCGTTATATAGAATGTCTGTCCTCCTTTAAATCCCTTCCACTGGGTCATTGCTTCTTTTCAACTAATATATGGCTAAAGTTACTAATTCAGATGTTATCCAGCAGTGCGAAGTGCTTTAGGATCATTCTTTTGTTTTCACCACCATATTTCAGGATCCTTTCCATTAGGAAAGGAGGAAACACAGAGATCTTTAAGTCCCAGAATGGAACAGACATGTGGCATGGTCCTGAGGGGACCATGACAACTTCCAAATGTGACCAATGGGAACTGAGGGCTACTGACTAACTTTCCATCAGCTGAATATGTTTAGAACACATTATTTTAAATATTGTTGGGAAATATTCCCAGTAGTATATTTTATTGATATATACTTTGATATATGATATATATATATATCCAGGTTCAAGTAGCTTTACTCATATGGGTTCATATAACTGTAAAACTATGAATATACTGTGGTGCCTGGATGGCTCAGTGGGTTAAGCATCTGCCTTCAGCTCAGGTCAGATCTCAGCGTCCTGGGATCAAGCCCTGCAACAGGCTCCCTGCTCAGTGGCAAGTCTGCTTCTCTCTCTCCCTCTGCTGTTCCTTCTGCTCATGCTTGCTCTCTCTCAAATAAAATCTTTAAATTTATATTTACATATATGTAATATATAAAAATACATATGCATATACATAATATATGTATATATATGTATATACATTATATGTAGTATTATATAAATAATACATATTTATATATATTTATACATATATATAAGTATTCTTCCCAAATATTCAGAAATCCCAAAATCAAAAACAAAAGCCTCAGTATTACAATGGTGTCCACAGGAGTGAACAAGTTTCTACAGCACACTAAAGATGAAAATTACTGTAAATATCCACTAAAGTTAAAAATGCCACTCAATTGAATCTGCAATTTGCAGCTTAGGAGGAAATGGTCAGAAATGATGGAGCCCCCAGGCATTAGTACATGAACAGAATTACAAAAATAGAACAAAACATTGTATATTTTTGGTTTCAATTTGCTGATCTATGTATACTGTAAGGCAATATCCAACTTCGAAGACTTTCATACTTGCCCAACAGGTGTTGAAAACAGAACATAATTAAAACCTTTCTTCCCTAAACACTACGCACCTCCTTAAAATGTTGAACATAAAATCCACCCAACACGGAAATAGGCTACAGGTATACTGCTGTCTGTCATGTCGACTTTCAACAGTTTTCCTATTATATAAACATATCAAAAATACCCGGAGGCTAAGGCAGGGCTATAAAAATGTTTGGCACATGCAGGAGAATTTGAGAGCTAGCTCAGAGGCACAGTAAATAACAGAAACATTAGTTATTTCAGTTACTGGAAAAAGGGTAACCAATGGCTTATTCTCCCATAGCAACTATTTTCTCTATTCCATTCTTGGAATAATCTCTCTAGAAAATTATGAGTCCTGATATATTTGGGCAACTTCCTCAAAAATGTAATAACGATATGGATATACCTTTCAAATTCCATTCTAAAGAGAGAGGTCTACTTTGCTGTTGTTGTTCACCACTGCACAAGACTCCCCTTAATCCCAAATTATTTTGCATTTAGCATTTGAGCTGCCAGAAGGTAATGTCAAAAAAGACAGACTGCTTAATGGAAGAGAAAAGTTAATGAACTAACAAGGGAGCCATAATCACTCCACAAATCAAGGGAAAGATGGAATGGTTTCCAAGGGGAAATGGATGTATCAAAATGTTTTTTCTAGGAACTCAAAGCACTCTTTTTAAAGGCTAAACTTTGGGGGGGCAAAGATGTAATGTCTCATTATCACATTACTACCGATAACCTCAGAACAATCACATCCTATTGTTTTCCTGACTAGAGGAAAAGTGATAGAAAAAAGAAGAGGTCTAGTCTCTTCCCTCAGGTGAATGGCTTTTCTATCACGTGGCATTAGCTGATACAAAAATGATGCCAGTGAAGGGGGGGCTGGGGAGGGGATTGTGTGGGCCTTTTGGATGAAGCACACACACCTGCCTCACACCTGTCACACAGCCCAAACCCCAAGCTGGCCTATGTACATCTAAATTAGAATAACTTAACCTTCATTAGCCCCTATCCATACTGACGAAGGTACAAAGAGTTATTTACAATTTGGGGGCGGGTGGGGATGGGACTTTGATTTTAGACTTGGAATTTCTGTGAGTAGGTCTACCACTGCTGTGTCAGACTTCCATGCTGTCGGGCTTTATGCCCAGAATTCCATTTATTTGGAGACTTGGAACCTGAAGTCAAGGATACCTCATGCTCTAGTGTTTTCAGTAGAAAAATAAGATGAACTGTCAATTGACAGATTTTTTTATAAAAATGAACAGTCTGGGATTTATGGGGCAAATAAATATTGTGCCAGAACAGCTGGCAAGCGTGAGTAAGAGCACAAACGGCTGGTGTGTTATCTGCAACCTCCCACACACATACTGTGAGCTGCAACTCAGTAAGTGGATGATTACAGAGGTTATAAGAAAAGTAGAAATAAATATAGTGAAGTTTAAAGAACACCTGGTATGAAAGATACCTTGGTTTCCAGCAGAGACCTTAGTCTCATGGGAAGCAGTTTAAGAATAGTAGTTAAGAGGGCAGACTCTGAAGATAGCTGGCCTGGGCTCATAATTGGATCATAGCCAGTTATGAGCTGTGGGACTGGACCTGGTCATCAGCACTCATGAAGCCTCAGTTTCCTAGTATATACAGAAGGTTTACACTGCTGCCTGCCTCGCAAGGTTGTAGGGAGAAACAAATGAATTACTTCTCCTAAAGCTCTTATTATAGTGCCTGACTCATGATATATGCTTAATAAATGCTAGATATTAATATTACCTTTAATAGTGCATATGATTTGGCATATTCTGATTTATAATGCCACTATTTTCTTGTCCCCAATACTGTCTATTTTAATTGAAAGCAGAAATACAGCAGCTTCTCAAGTTGGAGCCCATGCACAATAGTTATAGGATATACTATAGTTTGCGATTTATTAACACTCCCAGTGAAAATATTTCTTTTCAAGAAGATAATAATGTTCATGGAACGGTTTAAACATTGCTTTTAAACATCTCATTTCCAGAGACAAATGAATTAGATCTCATGTATATTTTTGAATATGGTACACACACAAAAAGGATAGTTAAGCTAATCTGATTTATTTATTTCATTAACCTTTTATGTGTGGTCCCAATGGAGTCATGCTTTGTCCTAGGTCTGTGTGAAAACTGCATTGCTGACTTGAACTTTTGGAAAAGGAAAAAGCATTCTGTTAAGAAAATGTAAGTTAAGCCATTAGCTAAAGTGCTGTGAAAAAATTTACATAGATTCATATACACATTAATTACCTTAATAAAGCATTTTAAGAAAACCACATCTAGTGATCTAGTTTCAGCCAATAGCTCAAAAGCACCATAAGTTCAGTGTCCCTAATTATATTGCTTACCACCAGTGCCTAGCACACACTCTGCTCCAATGTCAATGCTCCATACTAACTGGTAAATTGAGGAGTTATTGGTGTGTGCATGATATTGATTCCATCTACAAAGTTCACTTTATTATACTTAGGGTATGTTCCACTAATTACAGCTACTATTCTGATGAAATACCTTATGCCAAACCCTTTAAAGATACTATTCCTAATCTGTTTCTCCAGATGAAGAAATTAAAGCTCAAACATGTCCGAGCTGGTGGGGTTCAAGGCTAGGAAGTGCTAGAATCAGACCTGATCAACATTCCAATCTCTGTTCATCCCATGATACTTTCCAACTCGTTCACATTTCAGCTCCTCTGTGCCTACATATGTGTTATGAGCTAAGACATACATAATTATCCCTTCTATGTTCTCTTTTTATCCCTATGAGAAAATTAGTTATGCAACAGGGAGTACTAATTATTCCCTTTCACACCCCCAATTAAATAAAGATTTATGCTAGTATGCAGCAAGGATAATTCTCTTTTAATGAAATAAGCTTTTTATATTCAATGAGTTCCAAGGAATAAATTTACTATTTCATATACATTAGGTTTTACTATTTGCATAGTCCCTCACTCAGCTGTGTTAGCTTCACCAAAACAGTTAAACCCTGTTCACGCATTCTGTCTCAGTATCTGCTGTGAAAGCCAAAGGTTTTCAGCTGCAATGGGTCTTTGTTTTTATAATCTTTTATCACTCTAAGGAATATTATTAATAATTCACTATCTCTCTATGTTGGAAGAAGGCCATATTCTTTTGGATGTGTATAGGTAAACATTCTTGGGTTTAAGATGTAAGTAAGGAGGGCTTTACCCACCCTTTTAATTATAAGGAAATGTGGAATTCAGTGGTGCAGAAAACCCATCTGCAGTCTTGCCCAAAGGGGATTCTTTTAGGTTATTTTGTTAAACCTGGATCAGACAGTAAAATCTCATTCATTTTTTGGTCACAGCAAGGCCAAATTGAAGTCCATTTTCTGAAAATAGTCACATAGTTAAAATTCTAATGGTAAGAATAGTAACATTCAATGAAACTACAACCTTCCTGGAAAAGTATCTCACCTTAAATATATAAAACATAGCAACAGTTTCTCAGTATAAGAATTAATGAACTAGTAGTGAGCCTCCATAAGATAAACTAGGTTTCCAAGCGACTGACATAGTTTAAATAATCAACACATATATTTCAGGGGGAAAACAACAACAACAACAACTTACCATTACTGAAAAATTAAATAATATTATTTTAAAACAGTAACAGTAATTATTATATCTTCAATTTATTGGTAGGTTACTGTGTGTCAAGTCCTCTGCTGAATAGTTTACATTTATTAACTCAGTTATCTATACTTCAATTCTACAAGGCGAATACTTCTCATACACTCAAATTATGTTATTTCACATCAAAACAGATTAGGATTAGCAAGGAAAAGCAACTTGACTAAGGTCTCAGAGTTAGTATGTGACACCCTAATGGCACTGACTCTTGACCCTCATGCATATTCAGTGGTATAGGTCAGTGGGTTGTTTTCTAAAATCCAATGTAGGACAGGTGCTAATTCTTAAACTTTGAGCAGTCTTCAAGGTAAATGAGAAAAATAAGCATTAGAAGGAAACATTTCAAAAATCTAACTTTTTCAGTTAGAAAGGAATATATTTTCCATGTTTTTTTGAAAGAATCATAATTGCACGGGGTGATCTAGTTTTATTTTGCTTTTATATATGCTTATTTGGAAAAATTAAAATGTTGGCAAATAAGTGTCATTCTTCCACATTAAATAATAAAACACACTTTTAGGAGTTGAAGGAAAAAAAAAATCTTTGAAGCCATTTCTGTGTACTGTATAGGTTTGAACTGTTGCCTGAATGAGGAATCCCTTACTTGGATGCTCAAGGGTGACGGTGTTAAAGATCAGCAAGAAGAGTAGATGGAGAAAGGTAACTGTATGAATAATAGCAGGGATGTGGGAAATACTGAGGCGAAGCAGAAAGAGCAAAAATTGTTATGAGCCTAAATGATTTGGAAAATTCAGAGAAATAGGAAACTCTGGGGGAGACGGTGCTATATTATATGGGGACATGGTGGGTTGACTATTAACTTGCTCCTGAATGCGTTGAGTTTGTGGTAATGGATTCAGAAGGGAAAATATCTGGCAAGCAATACAAGGAAAACTGCTGGTTTCCACATCAGATAAAAACTGAATTCTTCAAGGTAAGCAATGTGGTCAGTCTCTGTAATAGGTTGAAGGGTGGAAAATGGTTAATCTCTCATCCTTGATACCTGTTCCTGTGATTCATCTCCCCCTTGGAGATTTATCTTAAGTGAATATTGCCACTACTGCATTGGCTTGGAGTGGGGCACGTCCTTTCTTGAACATCCTTGTCTGAGCCTATCCTTTCTCTTAATTTTCCAATTCAGCGTTGAGATCAGGCAGGTATATTCCCCAATGGCCAACAGCTCAGAGTAACAAAATGGAAATTAACACAAAGTATGTAACATATAATTAGGTCAATGACATTTAACCTCCTTGGGTAGCTTTGAGAATTTGATGAATCTCCCCATAAATATACATGATTTTTCACTACCATGGAGAAACTCCTTCAACATACCTAAACTCCTCACATCTCAAATCCAGGAAAGAAAAAGAGACTTGAGATGTAGGAACTCTATCTCTGGCTGGTTAAGGCCAATTTTCATCTGCAGATGATTGACCTAGGGAATATACATTCCCTTCAGTGGTATTTAACCTGCCTTTTTCCTCAGTGATATTTAACCTGCCTTTTTCCTCTGATGTAGGGGTTGAATCTTAGTTTATGACTCCCAAAGGTCAACCATATAAAACACAACACAGTAAATTCAACATGGGTACAAGAGACACACATGTGCAGTACAAGAGTGTACTTTCATCATAGAAATAACCTTAATAAAACAGGGCTTAGTAACCCCACGATCCCAAATGCCATATCAACTCAGGACACATTGAAACTAAAAACCAATCCACAAATCTACTTCCAGAACTCTGACTAGCACTATATTTCTATACTGAAATTTTTATTGAGAGAACAAGAAAGAATAGGTTATACTGACAAATACATACACAGCAAAGATGTCTTAAAATCCCTCCTTCCCCACATCTCTCTTCCCAAAGCTCCATGAATCCTGGCATTTACTTGAACCTGTTCAAAACATTAGTCTCTGCCCCTTTTGTCTTTCTCTCTCATTTCTCAATGTACTCTCTTCCTTCACTTATGTTCCCTCCTCCAGGTTCTCGCTTTTTCTTTCCTTAGTGAGTCTCCCCACGCTCTTTCCTTTGGAGAAGTATCTATTTATTTCCCTCTGAAGACAAGCAGCTATAAGAGATGCACACAAGACTATCTGGAGGAACAGAGAGAGGACACATTAGTCAACCTCAAATCTATGAAAAAAAAGAAATTATATTTGTTTTTTGCATTCAATTGTAGTTTGAATACCTCACACAGTGCTTGACAGTTAATTTTTCAGTATATTTGTTGAATAAATAGAGAAGTTCTGGTTGGATTTCAGTTAAAGTTCAGCATTAGAAATCTTGACTTTCAGAAGTTCACTGAATGTCAAAATTCTAATGGGCCATATGCATAAAAAGGAAACCTTAATAAGATATAACTAAAGAAAAGTCATCAGAAGAAGAACATATAGGAAAAGAGAATACACAGTGTCCCAGAAGTGGATCTTGGAAAGAGGACGGAAAAAAAAATTAGGAATTAGCAAATGAAAGATCATTTTAAAAGAGAGAGAGAAGGGGAGAGAAACCATAGGAGAAATGAGAATGCATCATCATGAATCCATGAGAGAGAGTTACAGAAGAAAAATTCCAGGTCAACAACATATCACCGAGGAGAACCTAAATAGCATAATCCCTCACATCAGCGTGCAATTTAATCAACAGGAAGAATTTTCTTTTGACCTTCTTAATCAAAGTTTCTTGATCTGGTGTACTTTGCAAAAAAGGTTGGTAGCATCACTAAATTAGTATCTGAAACTCTGGCTGATGAAGGAAAAAACAATGAAAAATAACCTGGATTTGCTCATAGCCCTGAGGACTAAATGGAATACTTCATTTTATTTCATGTGCATATGTGATTCCAGGCTATTTTTGGAAATAATTCATATGCAGGTTAGCCTGGAAAAGTTGTTTTATAAAAAAAGAACAAAAGAACTCTAGAAAGTCAAAAACTATTCCAATTGTTAATCTACATTTTAATAAATAGTATTGTGAATTATGCTTATAAAGTTCAAGTATTCAAGCTGTTGAGGACAAATCTCATTACTAGTAATAATTAACCCATATTATGAACTAATCATCTTTGAAATTTCAATTAAACTTATGATTTTAAAAGTAGACTATTTCAACCAAAGACCTTTGTTTCATTACCCCCATCTTTAAATGATTAACTATTTTCCATTACTTAAAAAAAAACTTATCTCTAAAAGAATGCTTAAGTAACCAAAGACATTAGATATTTGCACCTCATTTTATCTAATCACAAGGCTGATGTTTCAATTATCGTAATATGGACATACAGAGAGACACACGAGCATAGGGCAAGAATTAAAAGGCTGAACTGTGTGTTTGCAGAGAGGGTATTTGTTAATAGGAAGCAGGAAAGAATTCAAGAAATTCTGTCCTACAAGGCTCTGCAAGGAGTGGAGAATAAACTCTTATTTCCCCTTTTCTTCCTTTATTTTGAACCAGCCTCAGCCACAACTTTAAAATTAATAGAGCCCTTTGGTTATTAATACTTACATTTTTCCAGAGACACCTAACCAGGGTATTCTCAAATGAATGCTCACAGTAGTAATTCTGAACCCAATATATGAGAATTGAAATCTTTATCTCCATCGTCTCTTGCTGAGAACAGGTGAAAATTTTTAGTGGTTGAAGAAACCCTAAAATGTAACCTTCAGAAATCCCTCATTTACTTTAGCCAAGCTTCAGAGTGTGTTCGCTTAACTTTGATCATTACACAATACTCAGATCCCTAGCAACCCAAGACATGGCTAGTTTTTTCCTACCTAGAGCGAGTGTCTGCTTGGTATCCAAGATTTTGCTTATAAGGCTTCAAGGGAGTCAGTTTTATTCTGTCTTACCACCAAAAAATATATATATCTAGTTGAAGCCTCTTGTAAGTTCTTAAGGGAGACTGCATGACAGTGTATATATAGATCAATGAAGCTACAACTACTCAATAGCAGAGAAACCACCCAAATAACACATGGATTATCAATAATAAGTCACTGGAATTATATCTTGATAACTATGTACCAAGTAGATACAGTGTTTATGGAACCTAACAGTCTTGGACAACTTTCTTAAAACTACCGCGTTTATTTTTTGGAGTATTTTACAAAACTGGCCTATGAATTTCTTATCAAGCAAATCGAAAAGTGTTCTAAAAAGATAAATGAAAATAATATTTCCAAAGTACATTAGATATTTGCTGTGGATATCATGGATTAGTGTTCAAATTGCATTTGATATTCTTTGTAGCATACCTTCCTGAAACACCAAGATGCAACAGTTAAAAACTGTATTTCCCAGACTTCTTTGCAGGTACATGTTCAGATGTTATTTATGTTGTCTAATTGGAACATTTCAGTTAGATTTGGAAAGGAAAGGAGACTCGAGGCATTTGGTTACTTGGCAGCAGCGTTAGCAGAGGTCATAGGTGCTGTGAAGTAGGGCGAGGAACATCCTCTCTTTGAGACACTCTTCCATCAGACTCCACATGGAGCAGTCAGCAGTAATGGAAACTTCCTTTACGTAGCAGCTTCTGGAGTCAAAGAAGAGGCACTATTTCCTTTGGGATGATGGCTTAATGCTAAGTCTTTGGGGGTTCCTCATGTCGATCCAGTCTAAAACCTATTTCTGTAACCCATTCTCGGGTTCCATATATTTTTTTTTTTCCTATGATAAAGTACTTCTTGCTTAAAAAAGCTGGGGTAGATTCTATTCTTTGCAACGGAATTTGGATCAATATAATAATGTTTAAAAAATCCTGGGTGGCTCAGTCAGCTGTCTGCCTTTGGCTCAGGTTCTGGGATCTAGAATGACCTGATTCAGACTCCATGCTCAGTGGGGAATCTGCTTCTCTGCCCCAACCTCCTGCTCACATGGGAATTCTCGCTCTCAAATAAATAAACAAACAAATAAAATCTTCAAAAAAAAAAAAAAAAGCCTACATTCAGATTAAAATTACTAATCCATTCTTTCTTAACACTTTCTCTTGTGTTTCTAAGCATCTTATATGTTGGTAAAGTGGCCCTTTCTATTCAGCTACTGGTTGGGCTATTTGGGGAATCAACTTGTAATAGTCTCCTCGGACTAGGCGAAGTAATGTTCTGCCTAAAGGGGTAATCAGGGCATTTAATCAATGTACAAAGTTTTCAGGTATGTAGACTTCAGTTTCTCCTCCAATTTTAACTTTTATTTATTTTTTGAATAACATTATTTAAGGTCAGGGTGCATGAAAATTAAAAGAAAAAGATGCTGCAGTAGAATATATACTGAGTTGGAAAAATGTTCTTCATGTATTGTTCCTTATAAAAAGCAGGCTACCAAATATCTATGTAGAAGGATTCCATTTCTGTAAATAAAATGCTTAAACATTTATCAAAAGAGACTGAAAAATACAATAAAATATTAACACTGGATATCATTAGGTGGTGGGATTACAGGTGGTTTCAATTGGCCCATTTTGTTCTAATAATAATAATTCTCACATGAAAATACTTCTGATAAAAGGTGATCCAATGTTTTAAGTTGTCTTTAGTGTAGTAGTCACAGATGTGCTTAATCTATTTTATATTCAATATGAAATGATGGAATGGAAGCATCCCCAGCTATGGTCACCAGGGCAATGTTTAATGATGTTACTTAGGAAGAGACAAGGCACTAAAGAAACAGGGAATCCATTTTTCAGTTCAGATCTAGGCAGGAAAAGTCATTCCACCAAAAAGGCTTGAAAAATACCTTTTCAGTATCTTTATCTGACTACAGTATACAATTATCACTGAGAACAGAAAGGAAGGCTTTGGACTCCACAGATGAGAGAATGGGCCAAAAGCCTTATATGGCTTTTCTGTATGAATGAGCTTATGTGGCCCAATACTAAGGATATATTCTGAAACAGTGAATGATAAAAGATTTGAACTTTATATGGAACCCTGAGGAAAGACACAAGCATCATAGTACGTCAGTGGACTGGCTGAGAATCTGCATTTGAATACGATCAAAAAAGCACACAGATGAGGATCTAGATCAAGTAAGAGAAAATTCTCATGTCTCATCTGGTTGTCATTTTTTACTTGTTTCTGAAAGACAAAATAAGACAGTGTCAAAGTCCAAGACTTTTCTGTCTCTGATGTTGTATACACAGTTTTAGAGTAAATAGTGTTTCGAATTCTCCCAACAGTCATTCTCAAAAAATTATTTTGAGATTTTCATGGGATTTCAAGATGAGTATCTGTCTCAGCATTTTCAACATAAAAATAACTAGAATGATTAGTCATTTTCTATCAGAGTCAAAATTTTGTTGTTCCAACTAAGCAAAATGAGGCAAAGAGTAACCACTCCGAATGCTGTTGTAAGAAGGGTTATTTTTCTCTAGGTGTGTTACGTATTACAAGTGTGTTAATTCAAGCGCATTATGTTTCTTGGTACTCTGTGATCCATAACGTTTATTTTGAGGCGATTGGTGAAGAGAAGATAGAGGGATGTTAACAATGGGAATTAATACACAAAGGGACTTAAATATTGAGCCAAAAATGATAAATTTCACAGTCTAACTATGCTAGTCAGCTGTACTTTTGTCACATAGAGGTTATCCTAAAAATTAAAAACAATCCAATAGTATAGACACAAAAGGTCTAACAAGACGTAGAAAAATATTTCCTCTCATTTACTATTAGAGTGTGACTTTTTAGTGGAAAAGTGATGAATTTTGGTAGGAAGTGTGGAAGGTTTCAAAACTTTGAGGGACTATGGCTTTGTGTGTATGTGTGTGTGTGTGTGTGTGTGTGTGTGTGTGTGTGTGTGTGTTTGGAATATATATATTTGGAATTTCTCCAGAAAGACTTTAAAACTTGGAACTTTGGAACTTCCTGAGACTTTGGGGGCATCTCTTCCTAGGATATCTTTTTCTTAGAAATCCCTTTTAACTCTAATGAGTTTAAGGGCACAGGAGGATCCCAAAAAAGAAACTAAGAGTTGGCTTCCCATAAAAGGAATTTATTCCTTTTATACTTAGGTTATAGAGTAAAGGTTATAAGGGTATAAAGGAGGCAGGGATTCAAGGTACTCTCTTACCTAGAAATAATACAGAGCAAATAATTGAAGCTTCCTTGAAATGATATTTGTCAAAAACTTGAATGGGGCTAAATAGCCATAGAAAGCTGAGAAGTCCCTAACAGAGCTGCCGAAATCTAGCTTCTCACTTATAGTCCCATATAAAGTGTCACCAAGCATTACTTCATTCTAAGTGGCTTTCTCCTTTGGGTCTCTTACCATGTTTTCGGAATACAGACAGCACACTCCAATGTGATCCTATGCCTACTATGCCCTGTGTAATGTTTACCTCTTGTATTTCAATTGGGCTTAGAACAAGCCAGTGACAAAAACATTGAGCATGGTGTCAACCTGCAAAACTAGGTCTGAAAATATAAATGACTCACATTTTTCAGGGAAATATTTTATCTCCTTACTTCAACAGCTGACATTAATAAGATCATAAATAACTCAAGATACAACTCTAGAAGACAGAAACATCTACCTTCAGAAAGCCTGAAACAATGACGACAAAATATCAAATAACTTCTAGAATAGCAGTAACAGTAAAAAAAAAAAAAAATCAGCAAAAGTAACAACCATACTAATTATATTAATCCCCTTCAGGAGCTATTCTACTGCCCACTGGGGTAGTATTTTGCTTTTCTCATGACACACCTCCATACATCTAATCCATTTCATTCAGTATAAAAGCATTTGCTATTTTCAAATTATCCATTCATACTGCTCCTTCAATTTTCTGTCCATAAAATTTTCCTTGTTAGCTGCTTGATAGTTCCTTGATATGCTAATTTAGTCCTAAGCTTTTTTTGCCTGCAGAAACTCTGAAAAATGAAAAGATATTCCTTTGGTACTAGTGTTCCTATAACCACGTCATCCTGACTTTAGTCCCAATAGGAGCTTTCCAGACTAGGCATCTCATAGAACTCTGATGGAGCGCAACATCTCAGGAGTTGTGACTTCTGACTCTTCATGACCTTCCCCCATCTCATACATTTCAAGATTACACCTATCTTCGCATTATTTTTTCCTCTGTTTAGTATGTTCCGTAGCTTTCATATTTGTCTATTGGTAGCTTTCTAAAACATTCTCACATTTTACCTCTCTGTAGCCCCTACATGACTGCCTGGAAGATGACACTTCCCCAAGTTTCTACTTGAGAATATCTTCCCCTTCCCTTGTATTGTCCTCTCAGTCCCCTATGCCCTCTCCTGACTCCCTCCAGTTCATTCATGCTTTATTGATCCATCCTTCTCCTCTCCCTTCATTGGCACTTCATTTCTTGTGCTAAGTATAACCACTCCCAGTCAGCTAGGACCTTCCAGATGAAATTTTCTGATGAGGACTGTGGTCTCAGTCCTAAGTTGTCTGGGGACTGCAAAGCTGGGTGGGACTTGTCCCAGCCTTGATGGTGGCAGCCAAATCAAGTTTCCCTAAATAAGGAGTGATGAAAACAGACTGATTTTGCTGGCAGCAAGACGGCACAGGCTAGTAAGAATGCAATAGAGAAACTACTAGTTAAGCCAACCTCAAATGACTGACAGAAAAGCACAGTGAGAAAGATAATATTTCCTTAATAGGTCATGGAGGAGCCATCCCCAGACAGATAATGTGATAAAATATAGACAAGAAGAGAGGCATCAGAAGGGGAGGACTAGGCTAGACAGAGGGTGAGCATGAGTTTGCCTTGCCTATTATCTGAGGACTCCGATCAGGGTGAGAGGCAGATGAAGGGCTCATCACAGTGGTAAGGGATACTAACAAATATAGATTTAGGCAGTGGGAAATGAGCGAAGGGGAAGATTGGCATGAGGAACTGCAGCTTATTGAGGTGCTCACTTGCCAACTACTGTGGATATATGTATCCTCTCAGTTCGTCCTCAAACTTCTCCCTGCAAGGCAGATGCTATTACTAGGTGCATTTTACAGAGGGGAACCCTAAGTTTTAAAGAGGTTAAACACTATTGGGACCACGCGGTAATCGTTGGAAACAGGGCTTGAACCCAGGCTGTCTGACTCTAGAGTCCATACTTTTAGCCCGTCTGTGCTATATGCAATGGCGGTGATTGAGCGAAGTTCATTGAGTGAGAATAAAAGTAGTTGAAGGGAGAGCAGTACAATATGAGCAGCAGAAACAGTAGCAGGAGTGGTGAGTCCTGTGTCTCTGGCTTTCTGATCATGGTTGAGTATTTACTTGAGCACAAGGCCAATCTCAAATGATTGATAGAAAAATGTGGTAAGAAAATCCCTCCCTTATAAATTACAGAGAAGCCATTCCCCAACTGATAATGTAATAACATTTTTATTGTGCCTAACTCCCCCATATACCTCAGTGAACAAAAAATGGATGTGTTGATTTTATTACTTTCTTAAATGAGATACTATATTTGTGTAGCCTTCAATTAGTTCATCAAGAAGATTTTAAAACTGTGCATGTATGATTTTCAATAACACTTTCTAATCACAAAAAGAAAGAAAAATTGGAAATTGTTCAGATAGAAAAAATGTCAGAACAGACTACCCAGCATGGCCTTTCAGCTATGTGCTTGGCATTATCTTCATGGATTATATTATAACTGTGAATATATCACAGCATTTCTAAAACTATCTTTTAAGTGTGAACTCTTTCCCTTCTTTCGCCTTTCATTTACAAAGAAAATAATATGGTGTGTTAGTACAGGATGGATAGAAAAGACTTGTCCTCATACCAAATTGGCAAGCAGAACAAGAGACTAGAGGATAAATGATAACATCTTTTTCTTTTTTCCAAGTGCTATACATCTGATGTGTTTTTTTCTTAATCTCTCAAATTTGCTCTGTTGCTACGTTGGCAAATTCTTGTTAACAAAACTACCCAAGTGGGGAATAGGATTAACAGGAAGGAGAATTGATGGGTCTTCTTTAATTATCGTCAGGAAAAAATAACTACACACACAGTTCTGGACTGATTCCTTTCTAAATAATTCTAACCCTAATCAGTTAACTCCTTCTGGTTGAATGGCATTCATTTAGTCATTCACCAAATATTAATTGTGTGACTCACAATATAAGATAGTATAAGAATATGAAGATGAATATGGTGTAGCATTTGTATGAGGGAAGATAGGAGCCTGGTAAGAAATAGAAAGAGAAGGCAACACAGGTTCAAGGGATATGAGTGAAATGTCAATTGGGATGACTGAAGCAGAATTACAAGAAAGTGCTACGAACTCAGAACATGGTATGACATGGTGCAGTATCATATTATGAGAGAAAAAGTAAGGCTTTATGGGAGAACCAATTTTTTGAGCGGGACTTTGATGAGTCGGTTGAATTTGAATATGTGATTATATCTAGGTGTAGGGAATAGTGTGAGCAAAGGCACTAAGGAAAGAAAGTCTTTGGTACTTTTGAGGGACAACAGGCTATTTAGTTCGGTCTGAGAACACAGTGTGGAAAAGATGAAGGCAAATATGAAGTGAGGTGAGGTCTGATGGTATAGGAAGCTAACATTTCTTGGACCTGGAAGTGCAGAAAGATAATCCATTCTCTAACTTAGGCAACCCAAAGCTAAGGTCATTCACATTATAGTGCAGGTGACAAACTCTGAATGCTTGGTTTCCCCCGCTGCCTTGCCAGGAAGACTTCATCAGTTTTAAACATCCATTGCTAGAATTTTATTTTTCAGGAACATTTTCTAATGACAGTAATAGTGGTTATAGAAAGTACCTTGAGCTGTGATTTGGATTTATTTCAACCCACGTCATTTAACTAATTTCACCATCTACCTCAGTGTTTTTCATTATTACCAGCAGGATGAATTAGTCTGTGACTTTAAAATCACAGGAACACTCAGCTACCAAATGGGAAGACTGCTGACTTTATGGAACTGGGTTCAGAGTATCCAAACACCCATGTCTGGTCACTCAGAAGAAAACAAGCACAGAACCAAAACACCTGGTGGATGGCTAAAGTTTGATACTTAAAATCATGGGTTATTTGAACTAGAAGAGACCTTAAAGATAGTTCTATCCAATGGTGCATCTTTCATTGACTCTTGTCTATTCAAGGGTCTAGTAGGGTAGTCAAGAGAGTCACAGATCTATTCTAATATTTTGAAGGCTAGTAGAAATCAGCACTTATCTTCATATGGTCCTACAGAATCACCAAAATAGCAATCGTTCTATCATTTTTTGTTTATGGTCTTTCCTACTGTTTTTAATATATATTCTATAAAAACATCATTGATGAACAAAAATAGGAAAGTAAATGACTCACTGCAATTTGAGAAACCAAATACTTCCAAATAAAGTCCATGGGAATAAATAAAATAAGTTATTGTGTTGAATATGCCAGAGATCCATGTAATCAAACTGCCAAATTATATAAATGGAGAAATAGACTAAAATAAATAGAGACACCTGCCAAAAATCATATGGTTAGTTAGTAACTTAGGCGGCCTCAGAACCCAGATCTTATAAATGCCAAATCAGTGTTCTTTCTGCAGTAGCACCATACTACGTGGAATTCTCAAAAAGATCCCAGAGTGTAATGCAGGAAAGTTTAGGTCTAGAGACCATAGATTATAAAAGCTAAGATGATCTCAGCTAATTCGTTTTGATTTGTAGAGAATTCCACTCATGAAAACTGCATGATAATGAGAGACATGAAATAATATATTTGATTTATTGTTGCCTTGAAACAAAGTATTCAAAGTGCCTGACATATCTTAAGAGTTTGGTTAATGTACTTGTAATACCTTTGCTAATGTGCTATTTACTTTCCAGCATACCACTGATACTCACAGGGGAAGCGATTTGACCCACTTGGCAACTGTTAAAGCTGAGGCCCAAGAAAGCTGTGTTAGTAGTAGTGAGATGGGGACTGGGCCATAAGATTCCTTTCACTTCATTCCCAATCTATGTTTTTGTTGTTTGGAAATCAGTTTCATCAGTTTGACTGCAAGCTGTTCTTGGGAATGACAGGGGACAGTTGAGGGGAGAGAGAGGGGAGACATGAGAGAATTATAAAGCTATGTAAGGATTTTCAATGGGCTACACTTTGCTTTGATAGCTTTCCTCCATCAACTTGAATAATTAAGAATTGCCTGTGAAACACTCACCAATTCCCAGAGGACTTGTGATTAATTCATTAGCAGCCAAAGGTGTTGGGAACCATAATATGCCATATCAACTCTGATGAATATTAAGAGAGAAGGATAATGTATATCCCAGTTAGTGAAGGCTTCATTGGAACTGATGAAAGGGGACTGTGCCCTTTACTCTTATTGTTATTCTGATCTGAATGTCATTAAGGAGAGTGTAGTTCACATGGATAGGTGGCTATGAATTCTAACTCTTGTCAATTCCAAAAAGGGTTTCAGGTAAAGACCACACACTACTTATATCTACTGGAATGAAAATATGGACTTTTCCCTTCTTATTTTCAAAGTATTTTGACACTTTTCTTTAATCTTTCCGTATCACCTTATGTATGTACTTGTGCAGCAGCTATGTATGCCTGTTAGGGGAGGCTGAGGAATAGTTTGGACCTGGATATAAGCTAAGGGAATTGTATTCATGGCCATTAATAACTATTTGTTACCTTCAGATACAGTTACACTAATACACATTTATAACTGCCTGAAAAGTGACTAGGCATCTATGGAACTGGATGATCAAAGAACTATTAGGTGTCAGAAGGTAAGAATATTATTTTGATGAAATCTTCAAAATTAAAATAAACAACACCTGAAATTAATGTAACACTGTATGTTATGTGTCCTGCAATTTAAATTTAAAAAATTAAAATAAGAAGCCTTCACGAAATAAATTCTTTAAATAATTCTTTTAAAGATTTTATTTATTTATTTGAGAGAGAGAAAGAGCTGGAGCAGGGGAGATAGGGAGAAGCAGGCTCCCCGCTGAGCAGGGAGCTCAATGTGGGGCTCGATTCCAGGACCCTGGGACCATAACCTGAGCCAAAGGCAGATGCTTAACCGACGGAGCCACCCAGGTGCCCCTAATAATTCCAGTATATTTTAAGATGACATAATAGGAATAGAAAACAAGAAGACGCCATTAAATTATTTATTTCTGAAAGAAGCACAAGACAGATGTTCTGGAGGAGGAAGGACTACTGATCTTTAAAATATGTTGAAAAAGTAATAATCTATAGTTTGATGCCATCCAACCTTCCAATTAAAAGCTCAGAAGGAGGATAAAGAATCCCAACTTCAATTTATTTCTTTAAAAATCCAGTCTTTAAAATAGCAATTAGCAAGTTATATGTATTTGGGTTGCTCAATACATTTTCAAATGCACAACATACATTATAGAGGCATGTATTTGGTCTTTATCACAATGTCTAAGTAAATAAATTTTCACCAACACGAGAATGTGGTATTTGTTACTGTGGTGAATGTCCTGGAATTAGGAATTTTTAAGTGTGGGTAACTGTGTGTGAATTGTCCATGCTGCACTCAAGAGCTATATTAGTTACAATAACATACTTTGGAAAAGTAAGTATCTACTAAGAGGCAATGGCTATACAGTGAGAACAAGGTTTTCTAAAACCAACTCCCAGATATCTTTGCCGTGTAGCACATCTCATAGACAAGGAAATCCTGATGCTTCTTTTTTATTTAAAAACTCACCAACCTGCCCCAGACAAGTTAAGGGCTAGCTATCAGAATCAAAGTATTTACTTCAACTCTATTATCATATCCATCATCCCCTTTAACAGGTGCTTTGTTCTAAGAAAAAGTTAAGCTTTCTTAGGCTAATGTAATTTTTATTAATGTGATTTTTCTTCTTCTTGGCAAAAGCATCCAGAGACCCAAAGCAGTGCCATTAGTATACTTACGTGTGCTGGCAACATAGTTTCAATTTTAATAATTAATATCTACTCAGCTAGATTGTAAAACCCAACGAAAACCAAGGATGTAATATGGTTTCTTTATTGATGTCCTAAAAAAAAAAAATTAAATAAAATGAGTAGTGCTTTCTTGGCAAAAGTCAAGAAAATATATAACTGAGGGTGGGCTTGCTTGAAACTAGTAATAAAGTATAGCATGATAAATAACATGGTTTGATACATATACTAGTGCTCCATCAATGCAAGGGACTAAGAGTTTGGGCCTGGGAGTCAGATGACCTGTGTTCAATCATGTTTCCACTATTTATAAACTACATGACCTTGGACAGATTACATCACTTCACCAACCGTCAATTTCTGCACCTATAAAGTGGGAGTAATGATAGGATCTAGCACATAGAATTGAGAAAATTATATGTGATGAAATGCATAAGGTACTTAGCATAGCACTTAATCTTCATTACTCCTTAAATATTACATTGTAATATTCACTAATTTACATAGAGATCACATATTCTAAACAAGTGAGCAGTAAAAAAATGTTCAAAGTAGTTAATAACTTCAGGTTCTAGAAATGTTAAAGTCATTTAGATAAGAATTGCAAGGATTTAAGTTGATACATGCAAAACCAGCTCAGATTTATAAAACACATATAGATGCACAAAATAATTAACTATAAAATCTGCAAATGAGAGCATCAGACTATGTAGACTATGTTCAGTTATTCTTGCAACCTTTAGGTAATTTCCTTTGAAAATATTCTGCGCCCTGTGCCAGATAGTAATGGAGCTTCTCTTGCACACATAAACACCAAGGCCGAAGTATCTAAGAGATGCTGGGCATGGTTCACTCTGCAAAAACCTTGTTTTCCAACAGATGATACTAAGATGTCCTCCAAATTGAAGCACTGCTACTAAATATCTGGAGCACATTCCATAAAAATATAAGAACTCAGGACCAGAAAGTCATTGACTGAACCTATAAATATTTTGTCTTTGGCTATAACTCCCACTACTTGGAAACACATTAAAACTTTCAATGTGTAGTCCTCTGATGGATCCACATACCACTACACTTTGGGGAATTTAATCTGACCAAGAAAGAACAGTACTAATAAGAGAAATGGTGTGTGATACCTCCAAATTCCTAAGAATAAGTAACTAGGAGGTAGATACGGAAAAAAAAAAAAAAAAAAGTAGGCTTTTGGATTACAGTTTCCAAATACACAGTGGTAGTTTGAGGCAAAGGGAAGTAATTTCATGCAGAGAGGCAACTGGTAGAAAGCATCAACAATCATTAGCAACAATAAATTCTCTCCCCACCCCCAAAATAGTACAGCGTGATCTTCTTGACTTGCTGTTTTATGACAGACCTCAAGGATTATGTCATTTTACTTTTTTTGTGGGGGGAGTGAGGGGAGTTTCTGAAAAGTATATCTTTGTTTGCTTGCAGAAATAACTCATGCTCTTGAACAAAATCAAACATCTCCCATCCTGCTATAAAGTAAATACTGACGTAAGACAAAAAGGCAGTGTCTGGAGACTCTAAATGCCTCATACTTTGATTAAAAATGCTTTTGTCAATTACAGATTGATTTTGTAGCTCATTACAGTGATGGATGTCGGGGTTGGCGGAGGTGGTATTTTACCACTCGGCCTGAGGGTGTACTCTGTTAGGAGAAGATGGTAAAATTACAATTATTTTCCAGCACTCATCTGTGTGTCTACACTGACCCAATAGGTACTATTGGGAGAATCTGAAAGAACAGGACGGTGTGGAATGGCAAGAGAATAGTACATCAGCCCATCTAGAAGGAAAACATTTTAAACAAATATTTCCCAACAGCCTGCTAAGATTCCTGCCACCTGATAAGGTAATACCGACCCACATTAACTGGGTTTTGAAGTAAGCCAGAGTGTTTAACGGAGGCTGCAGCAAGGAATATGCAAATGTCTCTGTGTGTATAACTATGAATATTAAAACTATACATATTTTATATAACATATGTAGGCATATTCATCCATACATATAAATACAAATGTACTTTTTTCTCCCCTTAAATATCGGAGGTTATTGGGAGCCATGGGGAAATTAGAGGATATGGGGAAGAACTGCAGGGGAAGAAATCAATATTCAGTAGTGACTGAGAAATGAAAAAAGGAAATTCATCTCAGTTTGTAATACATTCACATCATGCTCTGAAGTGACCCATATTTCTGGAGTCACTGTGTGGTTTCTGACTCTGCTGTCCCTGGTTTCTTCACAGGGCATCCTCTGCTGGTAACCTATGCATGACTACATCTCTATGATAGCTACATGGTGAGTTCCTGGGTGGCTCAGTTGGTTAAGTGACCGCCTTCAGCTCAGGTTATGATCCCAGGGTCCTAGGATCGAGTCCCACATGGGGGGGGGGGGTCCCTGCTCAGCAGGGAGGCTGCGTCTCCCTCTCCCTCTGCCCACCACTTCCCCTGCTTGTGCTCTCTCTGTCACATAAATAAAATCTTAAAAAAAAAAAAAATTGCTACATGGCCAAAGCAGTAATATCCATCAGGGATCAAACATACAAAGCTTGTTTGTTTTATACATATCACCTATTCCAAAATTAAAGTGACTTAGCCTCCAATTAAAATTTTAAGACCATCAATGTCCAATATTAGGGAAGAAGGTATTATATGAGCTTGATATCAGCAAGACTTGAGATTAGGAAAAGAAGAAAAAGCATTTCAAATTGAAGATTAGGAGGCTTGGTTACACCATGACAATAGCAATATTGGCCATACATCTATACAATTGCTTTTTGTAACAGTCCACCATGAACACAAGCCTATTTATGGCCTGCTGTCATGGTGATATATCTCTTTTCTCCTAGTTGCTTAGAATCCCAATACTGTGAAATGGAACCATGGTGACAAAAAAATAATACTTCATATAATGAAATGTCAAGAAATTTAAGTTAAAGTAAGGTAACAAAACATAGGTTTGAGGCATAAAACCTGATCTATGCTTATAATCCAAGCGGAAATGGACAGTGGAACATCGTTAGAACATCTGGATCGTTTTAGACACTGATTATGTTTGCCATCAAGGACCAAATCGAAATCTCATTTTTCTTACCTATTTTATTAGAGTGGTGGTAAAAATATAGAAGGAGCAGGTGCTCACAAAGTCTGAAAAAAGGTATGAGCTAAGTACCAAAGCTCTTTTTTAAAAAAGCAGACAATATACTATCTACAACAGATATGGGACATCCAGGAGGTAAACAAGCAAACGAACAAACAAACAAAACTTATTTAGAAATTTAAAATTAACTAGAATTCTAATCATGACAATGAGATTTCAAATGGCTTATTTTAGCCCCTAGGGGCCAAAATTGAAGTAGAAATGATGCTGTACAAGTAGTGTTTGTCATAAACAATCCCAGACAAGTCCTGCTGATGGGATAAAATTTCAGAGGGAGGAAAAAAAAGAAAGAAAAAAAAACACTGTCAGCAGAAGAAAATGCTTAGGGAAGCAATGGTGGCAGCCGTCTTAATGGTCCAAGGCCTCTAGCTCCAAGTGTTGCATAGTGTCTGTCCCATAGGCAAAGATGATTTTAAGTATTACTTGCAGGCAAGAAGCAGATATCACTTAAAAAAAATGAATACCTTACTTAGCGTCCTACTGTCATCCATATGGAGGAGAAAGCTCTCAGTTATTCAACTCCTAGGTTACTGACACCAACGGTCTATCTACACTTTCTGCAGAGAAGGAAGGAAACCTGGACGTAGACAGTAGTGACATCGCACGGTATCTGTTCTTCCATATACTGTGGTCTTGTCAGACCATTTGAAGATCTCATTAACTCCCCTCTCTTTGGCTAACATTCCCGTGACAACTCTACCACACTTTTACACTCCTCTCTCTCAGGGCTCAGCTTCTAAACAACTGAAAGCATGTGCTTGAGTGCATCAGAAGTTTAGAGAGAAACACAAGCGTTCTTCTGCTCACTCAGCCTTTACACTTGGTTATAGGTGGGGCTAGAAGGACCCTGTACTCTGCCTTTGTAGCAAGAAAACCATGAGAACATACCATATGGATAAATTTGAGTTGCCCTTTTTATTTCTCACATGGTTATAATATCAAAAGATAATCCAGGACACCATTTTGAAATCATGCCCTAGTATCTAAGAAACTGTCTGCTGCTTGACTTTATAATAGCATTTGTCATGCCACATTTATTTTCTGTTTACTGGTCTCTCTCCACTTTATTCTCCACGAGCTCTGTGAAAAGACTCTATTTTTGGTTTTGTACTTAAAACACCTAATACATTACCTGGATTACAGGAAATGCATAACAAATGCTAAATTCATAAATTTATATCTATTTGAATGTCAATCTCTAACTTTCTTACCCCCGAAGCATCCACATAATCACCTAAACCAGAAATTTAAATCTTATTTAAAACATATATATTTTTAATTTTAGATTTTTCAAGTGGCGCCTGGGTGGCTCAGTCGGTTAAGCATCTGCCTTCAGCTCAGGTCATGATCTCAGGGTCCTGGGATTGAGCTCCTTATTGGGCTCCCTGCTCAGTGGGAGTCTGCTTCTCCCTCTCCCTTTGCCCCTTCCCCCACTTGTGCATGTTCTCTAATAAATAAAATCTTAAAAAGAAAAGATTTTCAAGACATCTTAAGACATGTAATATAAAGAAAAATTAGAAATGATAGAAATTTAAAGAACATAGAAGGCATATTAATGATGTTGATAATAAGAATGTAAAAATAGCAGCCGAAATTATGCACAGTGGTGCACGGTAGCACCGACAAAAGTCAGAGGAAACCAAGTTTATAGTGGAAAATGACAATTCTAAAACTCCTGCCATTCTTCTATGACACACAAATCCAAGACAATTGCCTCAGGACCAGATTTATGCCTCACTAAACTAAGCCTGTCACAAAACCTCCTCAGCAATAGTCCCTCCAGTTGCAGTAATGGCTGCACAAGTAATGAAAAGACTCAGATTAGAGTTGAATACACCTGTGTAATTACTATATACCATAAGCTCACACAAACCGTTTTACTTCCCCTGGATGTGCCCTAAAGCCTGAATCAGAAGACAAGTTGACAACCCTTACAAGTGAATGGCAATTCTCTACCCAATAAAATGTCTACTTGTCAGCAACGCTGAATATTTGTTGGGTAATTTCAAACCAGAAGACAATCTGACCTCACCTGACAGAAGATTTTGATTATGTGAAATACCCAACTAAGTGTACTAACAAACTAGTGGGGGAGTATACGATTCTGCAGAAAGGTGTTAGGGATCTCGTCTAATGGCACTTAAAAATGTAACAGAATGATCCGAAAATCAGCCAAACCCAATGTACAAATTCACACTAACATACTAGGATTTGTAATTTGCCTCCACTTTGACATTTGAGTCTAATTCTAGCATAATATCAATTCAGAGGGAAAATGGGAAGTAGGACTAATGCTAGCTGACTATGATCGAATAGCTAAAACCCAGCGTGCACGCCCTACATGTTTACACAGACGGTAGTGTGTAGCACGTCGAGTGCAGTCTGGATCAAAATGCTGGCTTCCACCACCCACACATTATGATTTGTTGTGAAAAATTACCATTTTCCACCTCGGTGTTGTCATCTGTAAATCAGGGAAAAAAATCACCTTCTCACGGGCTTATCTTGTGCCTCAAGCAATGTTTGCCTTGTTAGTGATGGGCTGAGGACAGCATAGTGGGGACTCTCCAGAGCAGACAGTAAGGGGGTGTAATACACTTCACGAATGCAAGGAATTGTAAAACATAATACAATCAACTAAAAGTCTGTCTCCTCTTTATTATAACCATGTGCTTGGCAATTCAAAACAAAGCCAAAAAATAAAAAATAAATAAAAATATTCCTGCCCCAGGGCTACTTCCAACCTTTTTCTCTCAGTATAACACTGAATAAAGCCTTATGGTAAGAATATCCTAAGAATTAAAATGCACTAGACAAAGGAAATACATATCCTTTCTAATGTATCATATTAACACATTTGGGGAGAAAACCATAGATATTTGCAGACAGATAGAATAGTCTCAGCATTGCTCTCATTTGGAAATACACGATCTCTTTCATAGGAGTTATCCCCCAGCTAAATTGTGTGCACCAATCTTTGGCTTTGGTTGCAAACACTTACTTCTAGTTGCAAACATTTACTTCTTGGTTTACAGAGATATAAAGAGGATAGACATAGTAATGTTATCCTTTCATATTATTTTCCACTGCTAAAATGAATTGTACTATGTATGTAGAGTACGTTTTAAGTTACAAATAACAAAGGCAAAATACGATTACATTCTCTCCATGGAACTCATGACAGAAATAAGGGCACCTCCATTTATTTTGTCTAATACTCTCCTCTCCCATCATTGCCTTGTTAATTATTCTCAAGATCACTTACTTTTTACTTGGTATTTTTTAAGTTGATGAGATCATTAAATTTATCAGCTATCCAAATACATCCGAAGTTTATTAAGACTCCATGCTGCCTTTGAACTGGAAATAGAGGAGGAAAAGAACTCACTTTTAAAGAAATTAAAGTAATAAAGCAAAATGGGTACCACTTTATTTTAAGTACCCATTAACTAGAGCATAAGAGATAGAGTCAAAATGGAAATCTCAGAGAAATAAACATGTGAAACGCATGCTGTTCTTCACACACAAGCACGGAGACATTACTCCAGCAATCAGCCACTCAGAATGCATGTCAAAAACATTCCAAAGGGGAGTATTTTAAAGATGTATTTTCTATTATTAAATATGGGGTCTCGTTGAAATCTCAATTTGTATGAAGAAGTCATTTAAGTGATTGAGAAAATGCTTTCATTTATTGATGATCAATCTTAATTCATTTTTACCATTAAGCGATGCAAGACTTTGGGTTGAGGATGACACAAAGTACTTTACACAAAATGATGTGATTCATGACATTTTTATTCCCTGTAAATTGGGTCGACACAAATTTTCTTTAACTGTGGATATTATTCTTGGTGTCTTGGAAAAGCTGCTAGTTGCTTCCTAAATCTTCAAAACTTGCTTCATTTAAATATGTTGGCCAATTGGGGGAGTTAATGATGATGAATGAAATCAGGATTAAGTTTTTAATAAACTGGATTGGCTCCAGCCGAGGCTTAGCCCAGCTATGTACATGCTAGGATCTGAATTGCCTGAAAAGGTTCCTACGTTAAAAATATTCTCCTATTAGGTGCTAAAGTTCCCAAAACTTTATTTAGAGTTATTGCTTTAAACCATTGGTTTCATAAAATCACATTAAAATACCCATCAGGGAGAATATATAGTAACCCTCCTTATCCCCGGTTTTGCTTTCCACAGCTTCAGTGATCCACAGTCAACCACGGCCCAGAAGGTGATGATCCTTCTGACATATCGTCAGAAGGTCAATAGTAGTGTAACATTTTATCATAATACCTATGTCATTCACTTCACCTCATCTCATTACATAGGCATTTTATCATCTTACATGTTCAAAAGAAGGGTAAATACACGTATAGTAAGATATTTGAGAGACCACATTCACATGATTACATATTATATTTATTACAGTATTTTCTCATAATTGTTCTATTTTATTATTAGTTATGGTTGTTAATCTCTTACTGTGCCTAATTTATAAATTAAGCTTTATCATAGGCACGGATATATAGGAAAAGATATAATATATATAGGGTTCAGTACTATCTGCAGTTTCAGGCATCCATTGGGGGTCTTGGAATGTAAACCCCCATGGGTCAGGGGGGACCACTATAATGAGGTAGCACTTTAGTAGCTATTACGTTTTTTCATTGACTTCTCACACCACATAGTAGTTCTGTCAAGCAGAGGATGCTGAAAAACATGGGGTACTGCTTAAGTCCTAGATGGGAGTCCTGGAGGACCAACTTAGACCCAAGAAGGAAGGCTATGTGATGAAGAAGAATCACACCTACAGGAGGCTGCATCTACCTCGAAATCCTTTCCAAAGCTGGCCTCAATGCTAAACTAACAAATAAGAAATAGTTTCATCAACAGTCATCTTTTCCTCCCCTGATCTTTTCATTCTGCTTTTCTTTTAGATATTAACAACACAGGTGACCTAAATGTGGTGAAGATTCACTTGCATAAAAGAGAACACTTAAATTCTGTCACAGCCTTGCACAAGGCCTAATTACAGACGTATGTAAATGCAAGATAGCTGATGACTGAAAGTTTAAGACAAAAGATGACCCTCAACTTCTGTAATTTATGAAATGGAGCTAGGAAGCCACATTCTCATGTACATTTATTTGTTTCTATTAGGACAATGGCTAAAATTTAAAACAATTTAACAACAACAACAAACCGATATCAACATATTTAAAAGTTGTAGAACCTCCCCCCCCCCCCCCAGGAAGACATCTTCACGTGTTTATAAGATTTTAGATTTATATCTGGAAATATGCTTCCAAATGACCGCCATTTAACTAAAATATAATCATTTTATTTGTTAGACATTTGTTGAGATGATTACTTCATGCAAAACAAAACCAACCAACCAACAAAATTAATGCACTACTGTAGAAAAGGAGGCATTTCAAATCTTGTAGTGATCATAGGTGGGGTGTTCTGCATGCAATAATTATAGATGGGTTTAATGATTATAGATTATTTGCTGATTTCTTAACTGATCCTCTTCGAGCATAGGTGGAAACCTTACTAGAGTCTTGGTTAAAGACCCTGTGGCTACCATGTGAAGCAAATCTGGGAGCAGTTTCTCTGGAAGCTATGTGGCCAGTGCAGCAGCCCCCCAGAATTAGCACAGCATAGAGAGGAGAATCCATAGAAAATCCCCTGTTTGGTAGTCTGTGTCCTACTGGGGATTTCAAGTAAACTCAGAGGTTAGCAACCAGGAGCAACAGCCAATTCTGCTCTTGTGGAGCATACTTATTTCTAATAAACTTAGGTAGGCCTTTCTTCAATGAGACTCTTAGATGAAGCAACAAGAGTGGGGATAGGCATGTGACGATTGTAATGTGGCTACTGTTTTCTCTTTTGTCCTTGATGTGGTTCTACATAAAGACTCTGGTCTGTGAACTGCCCACCCTGGCCTTTTCCCTTAAGTAAAGAGCACTCAATAAATGTGGTCATATAAAAGAATAATTTATGATGCTCAGGATTAAAAACAAATACCAAACCAAGATTGGAATTAAGTCAAAGCCAAGTTTGATATATAATAGGTTACAGACATAGGAGACATGATTATAAATCAAACACCTATACATATATTACTATGTTAATTTTATTTACTTAAGGTACTTTTTTCTTTTCAAAATAGTAAACTGTCTCAATTCTTCAAAAACAGTGAGGAGATATTATTTAAATCCAATAATTACTTAGTGAATATATTTTAATAGAAAAAATGCACATTTGAGGGGATATAACCTCGTTTCAGATAAGAGAGGTCAAAATAATCAAGGTCTGATGGCAAGAGACATGTGGCATATATTTCTATTTTTGCTTCGCAATATCTGTTAGATGTATAAACTATTTTTCTCTAACAAGTCTCCAGACACATGAAAAAAAGGCATTTAAAAATGATATTCTATTCCTTATGTTCCTGAGGCCTAATGGCATCTGAACAAAGTTCTAAGAGAGCTGATATGGAGTATAAAATCAGAAATTTTAATATGTATACTAAAATTATGTTTTAAAAGTTTTCATTACAGGAAATCATACACAAATGCTCCAAAGATCACAGTTGTACAGCTTCACACATTTTTACAAACTTGTAAATACTACCAGATCTGGAAAAAAAAAACAAAAACACTTGCTTACTATCTCATGTTTCCTTCTAGTCATTATGCCCCACCTCTGATTTCTATCAGCATAGCTTAAATTTGTCTTTTATACACTAAAATAAATGGAATCTGTGTGTTTTTTTGTTCAGTGTTATGTTGCCAAATTTATTCGTATTATTGCATGTGGTTCTAGATCATTCTCAGTGCTGCATAGTATTCTATAGTGGTAAATATAACCTAATTTATTAAAGAATACATTTTAAATTTATATATTTGGCAAAAAGAGCCCAGGAATTTTTGAAGGGGGCCCCAAATACCTGAATATAATACAAATACATAAAAGCTTCAAAAATTAAAATCCTATTTTTAAACACAAGAGGGTTAGGGAGAAGCCACAAATGTACATTCTTTCAATCCTACTGTATTAAAAAAAAGATTCAATATTCAACACCAATTAAGAAACTTTAATTAATATCTGTAAACACTCTGAAATGATTTTTAAGTGCGATAAAGTCATATCAAGTTTTCTTTGCTAAATAAATGAGCAATGACATGGATATCAGTGAAATTGGTAAATATTAATTGATAATTAAGTTGTTGGTGACATTAAAAAAAAAAGTTAAGAATTATGATGTCAACCTCAGCAGCGGAAGCCCATAAGAATCAGTTAATGTCTATATTAGATAAGTCCTTAAAAATTAAAAATAACTTTGGTCTATAAGAAGTCACAATAACTCGACTTAATGACCAACAAAGTATTTCCAAAGCAGAGATGGTGCTTTAATTTATTACATAAGGAAAGCTCATGTATAAGCAGGAGTTGAATTTCCATATTATGAATATGTTAAAAATTCTTAAAAACCATTATCTTGAAAAACTTATAAGAGGTCCCATGATAATCTTGTTTACAGTGTTAATTTTCTAAAGAAACCTTTTTTTAAATGCTCCGATCACAAATTTCAAACTAGAGCTATGAATTAATGAAATGTGAGAAATGCATTTGGCAAACCTTGTATATTTCCTCTAGATCTTTATGAGGTTTGGGGAATTTTATGAAACAAAAAGCCTCTTGACCCCCTAGATGCACCTAAATGCATCTAAATGTCTGGGCTCCACTGAGACCTCTGTTACTATTTCTGCAGAATCTCCCTCCATTTCCCACTCACCTTGCCATACCTTGTATATATCCTGCTGCCTTAATTGCCTTTGATATTTCCTGCCTTTATTCTATAGCATATCTCCATAAAATCGTCCTTCCCCTATTACATTTCCACAGAGAAAATGAAAAATGAGTCTCTGCCAGTAATCATCCACCTCACAACTATTAGAATAGATTCAAGAGTCTTCGGTATTTCCAAGAGCTGAGTGTCATTATCACAAACACACAACTGACACTATAAATTCAGCAAATGCAGAGAGTTTTTATTGATTCAATTTTGTATTGAGGTTTCATGCCAACAGCATCGTCTCTTAACAGTCAGCAGCAAAATGCCCAACTTTATGTAGATAATGAAGAACTTGGTCAGATGGGGTACCTTTGTCAATGACATTAGTGAGCCCTCTGTACCCATTAAGCACAACAGTGCAGGGAAAGAATAAATAGTTGCCTCCCTAGGGTCACTAGACTTCAAAGGGGTAGTACAAAAAATCAGTTTTATCAATGGGACAGCTAATGACTTGAAGGGATTTCCAGGAGAAGTAAATCATTCCTATGGCTAAAAAATTCAATCCAATTACTGGCAATTTACCATATATAAAATACCATGGATAAACAATAACAAAAAAGTCAACTTTGTTCACTCTTGCTCATAGTATGGGGAAGTTTATATTTGGGGTAAAGTGCAATTCTCACCAAAAATATGATTGAAAAACGTGTAACAGTAGGGAAACAATTTCTAATTCTAAAGCGTGACACTTCTGAACTTCAATCCTGAGATGTGATGATTTCTGATGAAGCTAATTTGTGCATTTTAATTACAGCATTTACTGGAAGTGCTCATTGAGAAGAGAGGAAAAGGAAACTCAAGAGTCTTCCGTGAAAGTGTGTCCAGAACGAAATTGCTTTGGCAGCAACAATCAGCTAATGAAGGGAGTTGAAAATGAATGAAAGAAAAAAAAAAGATCTCTAACTAGAAATGTACTTCATAATCACAGAAGGCTTTTAGGTAATGTCTTGGTCATAAAATGGTCCAGAAGCAGCAGCAAAGGGAAACTGTTATTGCTCTTTGTTTAGTTTTCTGAAGCTCAGCTTATGTGAAAGGGAAGTTATTGGTTTGGGGATGAGGAAAAAAATATCCTCTCACCTCTGCCCACATTTAAAATATATCTAGGAGAAGAATAATGACTTTTTAGAATGTCTTCAGCTCAGCTTGAAGCTGCCACTAATGGCATGGCAAACGGAAATGGAAAAAAGCATCGGTGTCATTGAACCTGGGACTTTCTAACCTCCTGCTTCTAATTGGAAGAACAAGCTGAGCCAGGTCCAGCCAAATAAACCTGAGTCAGGTAGTAGGAAGGAGGAGAGGGAGTGAAAGAGGAGAGAAGTCAAAGAAGTGAATGACTGGGCCTAAGGATTGCTCTGGTGGCTGGAGAGACCCTAGAGATTTGGCTGAGGAGTCTTGAAGAGTTACCTACTGTGCTGTAAATGCCCTGGATTTGTAGCCCAGGTTTCATGTTCAGTTTCCACCTGCATGTCTGATCCCATGTCCCATTTCCTGCACCACCTTCTCCTATTGGTAACTCTCTCCCTCTTGCATTGTCAGTCTCTCGGGTTCTGCCAGCTACTTCCTTCTGCCTGCAGGTTGTGCTTATCTCAAAAGATGGAATATAAATTATTCCCTCAGCTCACAGCTGACTGAAATCCTCCACAAGCAGGAGTCTAGGGCAGTGGATAGGGCTGAGGTCTGGGGTGCCTGAACTAGTTATGGGTGTTGAGGAGTGGAATGCAATGGGGAATGGTGGGTGGACAGCATACAGTCTATACTAAATGGAGCTGAGCTAATTCTAGGGGCAAAGGGACCAATGAACCACATGCAGACTACAGCGTGAAAACATAAAAGTGCCACTACAGCATGAAAACATAAAAAGAGGACAGAATGAAACACGATAAAATGCTCTGGAGCTTAGGGTAGGAAGGAAAGCTCAGAGAATTCTGAACCTACTGCCAGTTTTCCATAGGCATATTTCTCTTCTGAAGATGCTACTGGTCCAAAGGTATGCAGGGTGTACTTGAACCACCTTCTCTTGTCTGCCACTCCCTTCATCACCAAACTTTAGAAAAACAATTTACTGATGGTTCTCTTTTGTCGCATAATCTGGAAACCTTCATAAACTTGTGTCTTTTCCACTTTTCCTTTGAGATTGCATTTTTCAGTCATTGGTAGTTCCATAGTAGCCAAATTTTGTGATCCTTTCTTAGCTTTCATATTCCTTAATATTTATTTTTTTTTGGCAACATTCAATTTATGTTGCTTCTTTCCATAGATCTTCTCATGAAAACCTTTAGTACCTTGATTTTCTATATATCTCTATGTTCACTCATTCTTGACCTTCACAAAAGAAAGAACCAAAGGGGGGGTGGGAAAAAAGCAAAGCACACATCTATTAGGAGTTTGCATCTGGACCTAAAACGATTAATGCATATTCTTCTATGTTGAACTAGATCACTGACGGCTCTGTTGAGAGTAACCTTAGAGAGTCTAGAGTTAAGACAGAGATGCCCATTAGGAAGCCCTTGCAGTCCTGCAGACAAGTACAGATAGCAGCTCAGATAAAGATGGCAGCAGTAACAGTAGAGAAAGGTGGTCAAATTTTGGATATACTTTGAAGACAGAGCCACAAGATATGGTGGTATTTCTCACAGGTTGTATGGGGGGGAGGGCAAGAGATCCTAAATTTGGGGTTATACAGCTGGAAGGGATTTACCACCAAATGTGATACAGAGCCAAATGGAAGAAGCTCTAAGGAGAAAAAGAGTAGTTCAGGTTTTGGTATTTTAACTCTGAAGTATTTATTAGATATTCTAGCAGGATATTAAGTAGGTACTGAAATATAAATCTGAACTTCAGAAAGAAGTCTAGATTGGGGATTGTAATTTGGGATTCACTGGCTTTTAGATGGGGCACATGAGTCAGACAGCAAATGTCAGCATGAAAGATCTTGGAAGAGTTATTTTATATTATATCAATAAATATTTATTAAACATCTACTATATGGCAATCTCTGTGCTAGGCTCCTTCAAATACACTATCCCACAGATTCCTTAAACAAACCCTGTGACAAAGTTTTGCAAAAGAAATGAGGAAATGGGGTCTTGAAAATGTGGGACTAAGTTTTCTAAACAACAAAGCCAGTAGGCTCTAAAGCCAGGATTTACCAAATTATTTATATCACTCTGGGGATATTTATACATAGTTTCAGCGATAGGCTCATAAATTCTGGGTATTTGCCCCACAGATATTTGCTTCATGGCATGGGGACTGAATCTACCCCCAAGTAGCCTCAAGACCCTGTAAAGGGCAAGCCTCAGGAACATTCTGCCTCCAGTGTGCCTGAGCACCCCACGACATGGATAAGAGGCCTCTTCCCATTTTATGTAAATAGCTTGCCTGTTCTCAAAGTGTTATGAAGTGCATCAGGAGACACTAATTTCCCTCAGCTGCACCCACTTAGGCTGACTTCAGAGTTTCAAGCAGCACATGACCTCTGAGGCTTTGGTGCCTCAGTATTTCTGCAAATGGCTCCTCATCAGCCTTTTCTCTTGAGTGTTGGATCTTGTTTTGTTTTGTTTTGTTTTGTTTTTCTTTCAGTTTTCTTCAACTGAGAAGGAAGCACTGTCATTAAAAGAAGCAGATAAAACCTGAAATGATGGACAAAGATGAGAGGGGTATAAGGAGGAAGAGCATAAGCAGCTTGACCATAGTATCAGGACAAAGGAAGGCAATGCCAGGTAGCTCCTTTGGAAGATGGAGCTGCCATTTTGATGTATGTTTAAGTCTTACTTTTGGCTTTTTGCCATAATATTTGTGTTCATGGAGCAAGAATATGAATTTTGGACTCTCCCATTCAGTCTACCATTTTAATGTCTCTGACCTAGAGGCATATCAGCCTTCTCCTCTGAACTTCTGAAAATTAATTTCCTCAAGTCTTTCAGTCTGCCTTCCCCTCTTCCTCCTCATTCCTAATTCACCATTATATGCAATTCCCTGAGCCTGGTATAATTTCCTAAATGTTGTCTATATGTCTATCTTTTCTCCCACTAGCTTCTAAGTTCAAGGACAGGACCCACTTTAAGTTCTCTGTGTCCCCCAGAACCTAGCCCAATACTGGGACCTCAAGAAGCATCTCAGTAGTACCTGCTGACTCATTATATTTCAACACTTTCTGTGGGTACTGACATGGCCAGGGGCTGTGGGTCATACAGTCAACAAATATCCCAAACTGGGGGACACAGACTGACCACTGAAGGCACCCTCTGCATCTAAAAGCAGAGGACACAACCCTTCTGGCTTCCTGGACCTTTTCCTGAAGCCCCAAGGGCTTAGCTCTCCTTCACCAGGATTCTTATTTCAGTTCTTCCCTGATCTTGATGTTCAGACCCACTTGCTTCTCACACAACCTCTGCTGTCTACCTGGTGCTAGAAGGAACTACCATTGCCAATTGTCTACTCCATATGTCACCTTTTCCTCGTGCTTTATATACTTTTTATTCAAGTCATCCTCATGATAAACCCTTCTTTGCATATAAAGAAACAGGTTTGGAGAAGATAAACCATTTCCCAAGCTTCTACAGAGAACAAGTGGTAAGTTGAGAAACAAAGTCCAGGTCTGTCTGCCTCTGAGCCACTCCCCTCTCCTGAATCCACACTGCCTCAGTTACCTAAGCTGATGTAACAAAAAGTGAACCCTACTTCCTTTGCATTCTAGTTCTGTGATATGCTCTCCGTACCTGGCTTCAATCATACTTTTTTGAGCTTTTCTTCTATAATCGATTCCTGTTTCACATCATATTTCCCTCGTCCCCTTCCGCCACTTGCCCTTCAAATAGTGGGGTATACCAGAGTTCTCAGAGTCCTTATCTCTTTTTACCTCATGGGAAGTCCACCCTTGGTAATGCCATTTTCTACCAGAATTGCAACTGCCACCCATAAGCTGATGATTCCCAACTTTGTGCCTCTGCTCCTGCCCCATCTCATGATTTCCACACCTTCCTACTAGACCCCTTACTTGGATGTCTCACAAACATCTCAAACTACAAATATCCACAACTAAATTAAGTGTCTTTTCTCTCCATATGTGAGTATTCCTTCCTCTAGTGTTGTAAATTTCCATCAAAAACATCTGCATGCACCCAATTCTCCTAGCCAGGAAATCTAGGAGAAGTGACCCCATGCCTGCCTCTTTCTCACCAATCCATTCAGTGCTCAAGTCCTCTCCACACGAGTCTGCAAATGTCTCTGGCCTTTTTATTCCTCCTGTCTTCATCCCTCCTACCATTCCCTTCTTTTAGAACCACATCATCTCAACAGATTAGTTTCTCTGGTTTTAGTCTTTTCCCTCAATCTGGTTTTCTCCGTATGCCATCAGCGTTATGCAATCTAATATGGCGTCCCCCGTCTTAAGAGATTCATTGGCTGCCATGTGACAGGACACAGACAAGGATGCTCAGAATCCTCCCGTGCTGCTAATCCTCCACCATTCATTGCAGTGACAGCACTTTTCTGTTTTTTTCTCTTATTTCCCCCATTGCGTGAATGCTCATACAATTTGTCTTTGTGCCTTCCCCTCTGCATTCTTTTTGCCTGGACTGCCTCGTCCTACTCTACACTCTTGGAAAAATCTTAAAACATCCTTAAAAGGCCAGCTCCAATTTCATTTCTGTGAAGGTTTCCCTGACCCATCTGAGTGGAATTAATTACTCTCTCCCTTTCGTTTCTATAATATTTTTTTTCATACAGCCATTCTAGCATGCGGCGCATTCTGCCAGAGTTAATTTCTGAAAGGTCTGATTCTCCAGCTAGATTGCTAGCTTCTTGAAGGCAACAGCTGCATCTCATTCATCTCTGAAGCCCATACATTCAGCACAGTGCTGGGCATGTAATAGGCCCTCAGAAAATGTTTGCTGAATTAAACTTAATTTAAATGATACATAATGGAGAAAATAATATTTCATATATAGAATTGGCAAAACTCACTTTACAGACAACTGTTTAGAGTCATATCCATTCCAAAAATGAGATGCTTCAACAATCACAGTGCAAAAGGAAATAATTAGGTCTGCCATACACACAAACTTAAGTTCTATACTTCCGAAATGATTTCAAAAGAGAGAGATTTTGCACAGAACCATTTGTATTGAGCCGGATGTTGTTTTCCCTCCAGTAAGCACGACAGGGGGAAAAAAAAAAAAGCCTCCAGAGTGTTAGTAATTTGTTCTTATGGAGGAAGGTGGCTGGCACTCCCTGCAGCAACTGTTAGGTGGGCTGCAGACATCTTGACATATCTATAACCTATTAGACTTGCTTGTCCCTAGGGATGTCACTCCTAATATGTAGCTGGAGAGTGTTGCTTAGAAATCCATAATGGAGACTGGCTTAGAGGTTTGTATGGAGTATCTCACTAAGTGACTAATGATCTCCAGAGCCCTGATGCTTGGCACATCTGCCTTTCCCTGGGACCATGCATTATTATACTTGCCAATCTGCAGCCTCAGTGAAAGAACTATGGCCATGCAGGTGAGAGGCTTTGAAATGGGACTACATTTTAAAAAAATGACCTTCTACGGGGTGCCTGGGTGGTTCAGTGGGTTAAAGTCTCGGCCTTCGGCTCAGGTCATGATCTCAGGGTCCTGGGATCGAGCCCCGTATCGGGCTCTCTGCTCGGCAGGGAGCCTGCTTCCCCCCCTCTCTCTGCCTGCCTCTCTGCCTACTTGTGATCTCTCTCTCTCTCCGTCAAATAAATAAATAAAATCTTTAAAAAAAATGACCTTCTAGCAAGAACTATCAAAGCATTAAAAATGAGATGACGCATGTGTAGAATCATACATAAAATGTGACACAAATTATTTTATATAAATATAAATATAAATAATTTTAATTTAAAAGTCTGCCTTACCTTTAACCTTGATTATTGTGGTAAAGTTTGTATGGTTATCCCTATGTTATGTCAGCTACTCCTGCGTCCTCCATTTTTTGCTTCATATCTGTTTTTAGGTTTGGGGACTAGCATGAGTAATCAGGTCTCCTAATCCCTAGCTGAGGGCTCTCTGCAAGGGCTCAGTCCCACTCATTTTCACTGTCATCCCAGATCTAATTGATTATATTCCCAAAATTTTTACCAGATCCTGATCAGAGAGAGAGAAGAACAAAGTATTTCCTTTCAATGTCATGGATAGAGAACGCAGAAAATCCAGAACTGAACTCACCTCTCTGGGTGCCCCATCTAGTGCTTCCACATACATTTTGAACAATGAAATAAGGAGTATAAAGACATATGCCAGGGCCAATGGGATGAAACTTCAAAAGGGGTGTGTGTGAAGGGAATGGACTGAGAGCTGAAAAAAGAAAGACTTGATGAGGAAAGCAATAAAAGCAAGCCACTCTCAGGTGGCATTAGCCATAAAGAGCAATCTTGCTGGTCAATCCACCAGTGGTACTTGAATGCTGGTAGAAGATGATTAAAGGGAGTTTCAGGTGTGTAAAGAACTCAAGTGGAGGACATAATAGATTTTAAAACCAAAAGTGAATTTGAAATCAGCTATTTTTTTTTTTTTTTAAGCACAGAGGGAATCTGATTGAACGGACATCTTAGCTCGTAGCTCAGCCAGGAGTTCACAAGGCCCTGAGAAAACCGTCTGCTTGCCTCTCCCCGGGCCTCTGACGGTTCCACAGGCTCTGCAGCTGACAGGAGAGACTGCTGGAATATGAAGAGTGGTGCCAAGGCTGTCAGCACTGGCCCAGTTAGGGAGACTTGTGTTCATTCACTGTCTCAGCTTAAAGGGCCTTTGTGGGGAATGGCAATTCGCAGTGTGAATTTCAATAGGATCTTTAAATCTCTTGAAGATTTTTCTCTTTTCCAAGGAAATTTCCCACTGCCAAACACTTGTAGATTGACAGCCCCACGGGTCTCTCTCTAATACAGTGGTTCCTTTCTTACTCCTTACTGTACCTAGGGCCTCGTTTCCTAAAGGTTTAGGTATACATATGTATTTTAAATTTTATTTTGATGGATCTTTCTTTTCTAACTGGCATCCGTCTTAGATTAAAATGAATTGGACCCTGGCACCATACGGAAATATTGTTTTTATAGGTTTCTCAAAGTAGGATGTATTAAAGAAGACATATCAAGTTTCTAGGGCTTGTGTTGCCATAGTTACCAGTTCAGACCCAATTTAGAGAATGGGGATGAGGGGTGGATAAGAGACCACCGAGACACGCTTTCTTTAACCATAAAACCTCTGAGTGAATTAGGTTCCCACTGTTTTTGTGGTTTTAAGATGCACAACGAGCAGAAGATAGGTGGGTGAGCAGATTTGCATGTACTTCTTTTTTTTCCTACTGAACGAGGCAGAGGTGAATTACAAATGGGTACAAAAGTGTTCCAGTGTATTGCACAGGATTATCAAATATTAGAGTTTGGAACACACGAGGAAACAAGGCTGGGAGAAATGAAGTAACTAAGCCATCAAGAGAGGGCACATCTGGGACACAAAATAAACAACCTCGGCTTCTCCACCAAATCAAACAGTTGTGCTCCAAATGCAAAAGGTGTACTATTTCTTTTCAGCAGCTACAACTTCTTTGAGGAATACTGACCCAATGGAACAGCCACCCCCATCTAGAATGGAAAAGTCAACAATAACAAATGTAGTAAATATAGGCACAATGAATTCTCTCTGAAGAAAGAAATTGAAATTCTGTAGGTGAAATCATTTGCTTAATTTTTCTTTCACCTTATGGATATGCCCTGTGCAATAGAAAATGTGCAAAGTTCCACATTATCCATTCCCCTTCTCCTCGATGTAGCTAACCATGGGCTCTGAAGTTGGAGAAAGTATATCTCAGCTAATTAGATCTGTACGATAATGGTGAAGAAATCCCTTTACCCTCTCCCACCAAGTTGGAAGCTTGACCCCCCACCAAATCCACAACAGAAATGTTCTGACTCTTTAACACCATCACAATACAACCTTCCATGAGGTTCTATGTCTAGCCCAGTACTCTCAAATAGAAATATGTACCTAGTAACCAATGAGAGGCAGGTATATAATTTTAAATTTCCTAGTAACAAGACTAAAAGTAAAAATACTCAAGTAAATTAATTTTCATAAACCTATTTTATTTAACCTAATACATATCAAGTATTATTTTATTTATTTTTTAAAAGATTTTATTTATTTATTTGACAGAGAGAGAGAGAGATATCACAAGTAGGCAGAGAGGCAGGCAGAGAGAGAGGGGGAAGCAGGCTCCCCGCTGAGCAGAGAGCCCAGTGAGGGGTCCATCCCAGGACCCTGAGATCATGACCTGAGCCAAAGGCAGAGGCTTTAACCCACTGAGACACCCAGGCGTCCCTCAAGTATTATTTTAATATATAATCACTACAAAACTATCAATGAGGTAGTATAAATTTTTATAGGAAATTTTAGAAATCTGGTGTGTATTTTATAGTTACAACACATCTTAGACTAGCCGTATTTAAGTACTTATTAGCAACATGTGGCAAGTGGCTGCTGGATTGGGCAGCACATTTGGAGTATGTAAGGACAGATGGTCTATAGATCCCCAGAGGAAGAGGAAAAAGGAAGGAAATTCCCCCCCTCCCTAAAAGTTCCTCCCCCTACCATAACCTTGTCTTCTCTCAACTTTACGCTAGATGACCTACTTCAAATCAAAGAGGAAGATAATTTACCATGTCATTCATAATTCCTATTCATCCAATTTTGTTTCTCTATACTTAAGTGTATGCAATACAAAGCTAAAATTGAAATCTATAATATACACATACAAACACAAACACACAAATTATATACACATGCATAGGTCTTCTTTTCTTAAAACCTGGATTGTTTACTTTTCTGTTTTTGCTTGCATAATCAGATAATTACCTTAGTTTCTACTCTAAATCCTCCCTGAAACAAGATGGAGTATAAATAAATAATAACTTTATTTTTGTATCTCATTTTCCCCCTATAGTCACAGAATTAATGTAAAAACTATTTACCCAGTGAAATATTTCATCAGAATGTAGACACCCTATTTTATCGGAGGAAATTTTTTTTTAGCCAAAACACCTTATGACTTTTTGTTATTGAGTCATATATTAATAATATAAAATGTTATAAACAGAATTTGAATCCATGGATAACGAATGTCTAAAGCATTAGATTCAGGCTCACAGTCTCACCAGCCCAGGTGTAAGTTTGAGAGAGGCAGTTTGTCTTCTGTGCAAACGCTATTTTTCTCAACGCCCAATTTCCATTTTTTCTTCTGCTTCACATTTCAACACCTCCATATAACTGGCTAATCTGATAAATCCATACCTGTTCATGTGTTAATGAAAAAAGTCTAGAAAAGACCATTTCTTGGCTCTCTCAGTCTTTCTAGGTCCTAGGTGTGTGTGTGTTGTGGAGCCATTTTCTTCAATAACAGTGAAGAGACACCACATGAGAACTGCACTCAAAAAGAGAGAAAGGTTACACTAAGATGGACCAGAAATGGGAGCATCTGGGAGTCTTGTGTGAGCAGTGTGTGTGTGTGTGTCTGTGTGTGTGGTCTTTTCACCAAACCTCCACCTCAATGTCAAATGTGAGTAATTTTTTTTTCAAGATTTTATTTATTTATTTGACAGAGAAAGACACAGTGAGAGAGGGACCATAAGCAGGGGGAGTGGGAGAGGGAGAAGCAGATTCCCCGCCAAGCCGGGAGCCCAATGTGGGGCTCAATCCCAGGACCCTGGGATCATGACCTGAGCTGAAAGTAGAGTCTTAACCGACTGAGCCACCCAGGTGCCCCAAATATGAGTAATTTCATGTAGGATGTACACAAACTCTGAATCATGACATATAACTCAGTGGCTTAGACCAGAGTCATTTATTTGCTTCATCTATCTTTCCTTTAAAGATTTTATTTATTTATTTATTTGATATGTATATATATATATAGAGAGAGAGAGAATATAAGCAGGAGGAGGAGCAGGCAGAGGGAGAGGAAGGAGCAGGCTTCTGCTGAGCAAGGAGCCCAATTCGGGGTTTGATCCCAGGACCCTGGGATCATGACCTGAGCTGAAGGCAGACTCTTAGCTTACTGAGCCACCCAGTTGCCCTGCTTCATCTGTCTTTAATGCATACAAACAGACACATACCCCGCCCCCACACAGAAACTAAATAAAGGAATATTTTGTAACAACGTATGAATAATCCTCAGTTTGTAAAATAATTCTGAAAAATACCATGATGGAAGTTGTTTATTTGGAAAGTGGCTCTATATTTTCCCATAGAAGTAGTCTTATAAAAGCATGATTGATAATAATGGTTAATCTCCACTGAGTATGCATATGCATATGCAAGGCATATTACCTCTTTTTGTCATAACAATACTGCACGGAAATTATCTCCACGTAGCAGATGAGAAAAGTTAATGTTAAATGACTTACTTAAGGTTGTAAGACCAGAAATTGGTAGGATCAGAATTTGAGAGGAAGTCTCCTAGGTCCTCATGTTTATATTTTGTCTGTAGAACCAGAGGCTTTCTTGGGGTTGCAGTTCTTTCCACAGCATCTGATTTAGCCCCTTCCTGTCATATCACTGAGTTACAATGTTCATGGAAACAGAAATTCTAAAGCGAATTGTACCATATTGATTCTATATCAAACTCATTCTCTGTTCTAGGCGAAGCACAGAAGCACATCTACCTTTGGGGCAATCCTGGCTACACTTCCATCACAGAGAAGGAAGGGGAGGAGGGTGGGGAGAAAGGGAATAGTTGTGGTGGAGAAGAAAGTCAACGTGGAATTAAAGTAGAATCAAAAATAAGAACATACCCAGCTGTGATGGGAAGCAACCAGTCTACTGGGACTTATGAATTAAGGAACTCTTCCTACTTAAGAGATTTTTGTAGGTAATTTGGCAATTCATGAATTGGAAACTGCTTCTATTTCCTACTGTAAGAAGGCCCAAATGATTTGCCATAGGCTTGAACTCACTAAACTTGTTCATTCTGATCACTTTTAACTCTAAAAAAATTGTAATTCAAATCTACAAAGTGTCAGCTATTCAGACCAATTTGCTGCCACCATAGAATCCTTTTCCCTCAGGCCTGGGAAGGACTAGGAACTCTCTACTATGATAGTTATACTGCCTGGCAAGAGTAAGCTTTTCCAAATTATACAGCCCTCCCCTCTGGTGATATTGCTCTATGGGAATAATATCACCACCTTGATCACAGAGGTAGAGAGTGAGAAAAACAGGGGGCGACATAATTTGAAAGGCTTCTGAATAATTAGTACGCAAGCTCTCTGAGGCCACCCCCACTACTGCCTCTATACTCGCTGAAAACACTGAGATCAGCATCCTCTACAGTGGCCAGGAGTCTATCTCTAGAACCACACCGCCTAAGTTTAAACCCACTTAACTAGTAATGAAACCTCTGTGTGTCTCCATTTCCTCTTTTTTAGAATATGTATAATACAATATATCCATAAGGTGATTAAGAGGTTAAGTAATCAACATAAATAAAGTCCTTGGAATAGTGCCTAACACAAACAAGTCATTATCAAGGATCATTATTACTTAGAGCGAAAAACGAGGACTGTATAGACCAAATGGCTTACCTTTCTTAACTATGAGTCCAGAATGGAATGCAAGTGACCTTACTTGAAACTTAGTGTTATTTTCATGACACCAGTTGACCCCCAAACTGAAGCTAATCAGTGTTGTTTATTTTCTTAGTCTGTTGCTTATTCAATCTTATGCGCTTAACAGAATCTTTAAACCAACATTGCTGGGAGGCAGATTGCCAAACTAATTTTAGAGATTTAAACAAACATACTTTCTATTTCACAATATTTTAGGATTTTTTTTTTTTTTCATCCAGCAGCACGATCAAGAACATCAAATGAAAGAGCGACCTGCGTCACTCAGGAGATACTATTATCTGGGACGGGAACCAGTACTTTCTGCCTTTCAACCCACCTGCTTCTTCAAGCTATAAAAACTGCAAATGGGGGAGCCAGTCTCCTGAACTCGTATAAGCAATCATTTATTTAGCCATGAACAACAGAATATGGCAGGGGGAATTTGGGAGGAGTGAAATGAGTGTTGTCAGACTAACAGTGACAAATGGGATGCAATTGTTCTCCACCAGGTTGGAGCCAAGGGGTCTTCCCTTTCCCCTCCCCTTAATCCCCACTGCTCCCACTCAGCCTGCACACAGAGAAGGTGGTTAACAGAGGAAAGCCCTGTGAATAAGCCATGACAGCCGTACATTCAGAAACTGATGTCATTTCCCTAAATACTGTTTGTAAAATGGTAATTATCTGCCAAGCAATGACAGCTGGCACTTAGCATAGAGACACAGAGAGACAGAAAAAGAGAGAATGAGAATAAAGGGTCCCTGCGTAATTTACCAAAGGGCTGAAAGAGAGAAGGAAACATAATCAGAAAAATAAAATGATTACCAGTGTGTGATGGGGTGAAAATTGCTTTGGGCATTTTTTCTTCAGAGAACACAAGATTGAATTGGAAGGATGAAGCTAGAGCTTTATGATATACACTGGAAGAGAGGAGGTTGTTGTGAGGCTGTGTTAGAATAGAAAAATACATCAAGGGTCCTGGACTGTGACAAAATAGCACACAAACCTTGTATACACCCCGCCTCCCAAATAGGGACTAGTCAGTCCACCATTATTAGATACCATGTCCAAGATTATTGGCCACAGTTCATTTGGGTCTGAGGAATAATGTAGTTACCTCTTGCCTCCCTTCCTGTTACGTACTGTGATGGACAGTTTTTGTGTCAACTCGCCTATACTATCATACTCAATTATTTAATCAAACACTACTCCAGGCATTGGTGTGTGGGTATTTTGTCGATGTGATCAATATCTACAATCAGTTGGTTATATGCATAGGAGATTATCTTGGATAATCGAGGTGGGCCTGACTCATTTAGTTGAAGGCCTTAACAGCACAATTGAGGTTTTCCTGGTCTACAGGTCTCCCTGTAGACGATAGCGTCGGCTCATGACCTAGAGTTTCCAAACTGTCCCCTGTGATGGCGTATTCTATGGATTTCAGACTTGAAGACAGTTCTTATAACCGTATTACCAATCAATCAATCTTTCCCCTCCCTTTTAATCTGTGTGTGTGTATATGTGTATGTGTATACACACACACACACACACACTACTGGTTCTGGTTTCTCTAGTGTAACCTTGACTGTTAGACTTATCAAGTACACATGCAATGATTTGCTTAGCAAAGAGGGCATATAACAGATTGAATTCAGGTTGAATTATAACCCCTCAAATTCATATACTGACCTCCTAACTCCCAGTACTTCAGGGTGTGACCTCATTTGGAAACAGGGTTGTTACCAATGTAATTTTTGTTAAGATGAAGCCCATTAGGGTGAGCCCTTATCCAATACGAATGGTGTCCTTATAAAGATGGGAAGTTTGGACATAGACATGCACACAAAAAGAATGCCACGTCAAGATGAAGGCAGATATCAGAGTGATGCTTTTACAAGCCAAGGAATGCCAAAGATCGCCAGCAAACCACAAGAAGTTTGGCAAGAGGCATGGAACAGATTCTCTTTCATAGCTCCCAGAAGGAAGCAAACCTGCACACACCTTGATCCCAGAAGGAAGCAAACCTGCACACACCTTGATCCAATACTTCTAGCCTCCAGGACTGTGAGACAATAAAATTCCATTGTTTAAGCTACCTGGTTTGCAGTACTTTCTTAGAACAACTCTAGAAAATTAACACAATGCGTTAGCAGGAAAATTAAGGGAACTCGATTGGGGAAAGTTAAGGAAAGGACAAAGTTAACTCTGAGAAATACAGAAAGCTTCATTTCCTTAATGTCTTTGAAATGCAAATTAATTCTTTTTTATGCTTAAATATTTTTACTGCCAATATCCACTCAGGATGAGACCTGGGTAAGGAAACTGATAGTCACAGAGATGCACAAATGTTCCAGCAATTTATGAATACAGTCCTTCTGTTCATTCCTGCATTGTGGTCTCCTTTTGGATACTGGATGTTATGGAACCATCCATAACCATCCATCCCTCTGTGTGACCTTGTCCTTCTCTTATAGGAAAAGCTACCTATCACCACTTGGTGCCCTTTCCTCTCTTCTAGCAAGTGATGTTAATAGAGATCCTGTAAAAGGGAAAGCAAAAATTGTTTCCAAAGTTTCCACAGATAGTTTAAAATATGGCATAACTTGAACCCAGGTCTTTTGATGTCCCATCCTGGGATGTTTCCAAGGCATTGTTTCTATTCAGTTATTGAATTGGCACTTCAGATAACTCCTCTCAAATTCATCATAACATATCAGGTTTTAGAATAAGCATTCCTTCCCTAAATACATGTGTCTTCTCCAATACTCAGGAATGTGGCTTTGGATGAATCACCCATCTTTTCTAGATAGGAGTTTCCTCATTTATAAAATAAAGGGAAAATTCACTGCATAGTCTACTTTTGACATTCTGCAGAAATAGAATCAACAGCAGTGTAGTGAAAAGATCTAGATTCAAGTACAGCTATTGTCAGTTTCTACATAATTGTGGTCAAGTTACTTAGCTTTAGTGGACTTTGTTTACTCATTTGTAAAATTGGAAATGGGGGTAATATCTCTTTCACTGGGCCATTATGAAGATGAAATGAATAACATACATGGGAACATGCATGAACAATGAATCTTCGAATGCTGAAAAAATTAAATTAAATTAAATAATAAATAAATAAATAAATAAACAAACAAACTCTGAAGTGTATTAAAGAAGCTAAAAGTAAAGTACCAAGGTAACATTCTATAATATTACAACCTCCTTTCCCAACCCACATGGTAGAGGATAAATGTTGCAGAGTTTCCTATCAGGTTTCAACAGACTTGTTCAGAAAGTTATTTTTCGCCTGGGTATATCAGTTCATTATGTTTTTACAAACTCAGAGTCTGACCTAGCATAAACATTAAGTACATCAAAAGTATTTCAGGACCTCATAAGTCATGGATAAATGTGGGTATCCCCATTACACATTGCTAAGCATTTACTTAACTGTTTTTATCACTTGTTTATTTGGTTCCTTCACTTCACAGTAAGCACTTATGACAACAAGGACTATTTGTTGATCACCCTATATTTTAGCATCTGTCTTTTGAATGTATTAATACTTAAATACCGCAGTCTTGCTCAATTCCACCTTGGCTATAATAATTTTTTTAAGATTTTATTTATTTATTTGAGAGAGAGAGAGAGGTCACAAGTAGGCAGAGAGGCAGACAGAAAGAGAGGGGGAAGCAGGCTCCCAGTCGAGCAGAGAGCCTGACGTGGGGCTTGATCCCAGGACCCTGAGATCATGACCTGAGCCAAAGGCAGAGGCTTTAACCCACTGAGCCACCCAGGTGCCCCAGCTATAATAATTTGTAATAAAAAGTTTAAGACCAAAACAAAACAAAACATTGACTTAAGGTATCATTTAAATATAATACAATATACATTTAAAGCAAGTCCGTTTCTAAAAACAGTTGACTATCACAAGCAAAAATATGTAAGCCCTTTAGAGTCTATTTACTATTAGCTTATTAATTTACATAATTCTCTCATGTCTAGCAGAATCCATTGCTTATAAAGTAATTTACAGACATCAACTTCCCAGGCTGTAAAGGCTTTTGAAATTATAAGGAAGAGACAGTTTGTGCCGAAATTGTGTGGTGTAAAGCTGTCACAGTTTGAAATACAGTTATAGATTTCAGAATGTAAATGGTTGTCATCAGAATAAGATTACAAATTTCATGAGCTCCGAGAAACTTAGCTTATTTAACACTGACTCAATGATTTCACAGCCAAAGTGAGTTAAAACACTTCAGATTTTGAAAGAATATCCTCGTTAAATTTATCGAGCAGGATTTCAAAATGTCCAACATATTTGCCAAGGAGTAACACAACTATTTTGAGAACATGCAGAGTAGCCCAGTTTTTCTCAAATTTCATCCGATTTTCCACAATTCTTGCAACATTCACATACCATCTGCACTATTTAATATTTTCTTTTAAATATATACATTTTTACCTAACTGTATTTATTTTAATTGAAAGATATTTTTATTATTATGCACAGAAGTATCAATTGTTATACATAAACAAACATGAAAATACTCCAAGAACAAAATAATGGGATTATCATCAGCTTAGGTTCTGTTGGAAGCTCTGAGCTTAAGGACTATGCTGCATTGGTTGTTTTCCCTTTCTAAAGGGAAACCAACTAAGTGTTTATAAAGGTATCAAAGCCTTATTAGCACCAAACCAAGACGCAGCTTGGTATAATCAAATAGTTGAAATCGCATGAAAAGAGAGTAACTCTTTTACCATGTGGTTTGGGACTACTGTCATAGTATGGTCATGTGCCACTTGGGGAAAAGCTGGAGTCATCCACTGCAACAGATTGAACATTTGGGCCTCTGAGAAATTCCTTTTTTTTTTGGAAATTCCTATTTTGAAACCTAATCGTCAATGCGATGGTAGTAAGAGGTTGGGTTTTTGGAAGGTGACTAGGTCATGAAGGTGGAGACCATATCAACGAAATTAATGTCCTTATGAAAAAGACCCCAAGAGAGCTCCCTCATCCCTTCCACCATGTATGGACCTTACAAGAAAGGGCACCTGGGTGGCTCAGTCATTAAGTATCTGCTTTTGGGTTGGGTCATAATCTCAGGGTCCTAGGATGGAGACCCACATCAGGCTCCTTGCTCAGCGGGGAGTCTATCCCTCCCTCCACCCCCCCGTGCTCTTCTCTTGCTCTCTCTCTCTCTCAAATAAATAAATAAAATCTAGAAAGAAAGAAAGAAAGAAAGAAAGAAAGAAAGAAAGAAAGAAAGAAAGAAAGAAAGAAAGGAAAACACTACAAGAAGATGATCATCTCTGACTCAGGAAGCAGGCCCTCAGCAGACATTAAATCTGCCAGTGCTTTGATCTTGGACTATTCCCAGAACTGTGAGAAATGTTTGTTGTTTAAGTCAGTCTACGGTATTTCTGTTACAGCAGCCCAAATGGACTAAGACACACACTAAGTATTTGAACTCACACATTCAAGTACACATGTACTTAAAACATTTACGCATTGTGTTGAATGTCCAGGAAGTAAACTGGAGAGAGAGACAAGCAGATTATTCAAACCTAAACACGAGACTGGGATCATGATGGTATACTAGAGTTTAGAAGAAAAAGTCTTATCAGAGGAAAAAAAAAATCTTAAAGGCCATCTGTTTCAAAGATGGGCAAACTGAGGCCCAAAAGTGTTAGCTCTGTTGTTAGTCTTATTGGCAGTCATAGAGCTAAGAAGTGACTCAGGCAGAACTGAAACTCAACTGTTCGCAATGCTAGGCCTGTTCTCTTCACCCACAGGATCCCGTTTTATTCACTTATGATGGAAGCAGTTAATTTCATATGATATCATACCTTTGTTATCTACCTGAGAATAGGAAAAGTCTTAAAACAGAAGCCATATGAAGGAAACAAAAAGTCAAACATCACTATAAAATTTTTAAACATTGTGTTGGAATAAGAGACTTAGTAATGGCTTAACAAGACAATGCTGGTCGACGACCTTAGATAAGAAAGACATAGGTCCCGAATTATTTTTTAAAGATTCCCCTGATCCTTCTAATGAATGGCGGATAATTTAAACTTCAGTAAGTGATAAGTTTTTAGCTGTCCTTGGAAAGACATGTACTTTAAAATATTATGTGGGGCGCCTGGGTGGCTCAGCTGGTTAAGCCTCTAACTCTTGGTTTTGGCCTGACTCAGGTCACAATCTCATGGGTCGTGAGATCAGCGAGGCAAGCGTGGGCTCCGTGCTCAAAGGGGAGTCATCTTGAAGATTCTCTCCCTCTGGCCCTCCCCCAACTCCTGCACACACACTCTCTCTAAAATAAATAATCTTTAATAAAATACTATGTGTCATCTGACTTACTGTACACATATATTCCACAGGGTTTTTCGTGTGTCAACAGTTTATTAGATTTCTTCACCAGATACTTATCTTTGATGGGATTTTGTTCTCATTTGAGTTGCTTTATTCTGCAACTGATCTGCTTCATTTTTTAAAAAGTCTTATTTTTGTTTTCCCAGGTCCTCCTCTTCCTATTCTTCTTCATCTTCTTCCTCAACCACTGGCCCATCAAACAGACACTGGCAAGGGGATGACTACCACTGCCTACCTCATGGAGAGAAGCTGGAACTACACACTTTTATGATCTCTTATTGCAAAAAGGAGTTGTAACTGTAAAGCATTTTGATAATATAGAGTGCTGCAGAAATGGTAACTGAGAGTAATGCTAGAGACAGTGGTCACTGGCCAGGATCAACACTTCATTTCTGGTTTTTTCTCACACAAATGCTAGTTGTGCTGACAACTTCTGCCCCTCTTCCCCTGAATCCAATGACTCTAAAACAGAATAGAAAGTAAGCCTATTTCTAGCAATTCTAAACAAATAACTTTCCATGTCCAATTAGTCAGTTTATAGAGCATCATCCCCTTTTTAATAAATTGGCTCTGTTTTCCTATTTTATTTTATTTTACATTTGAATAAGGTAGACTTACTATATGACTACAAATGCATTTGTGTTTTCTTCTCTGAGAGCACAATCTATACAATTTAACCTATTATCCTATAAAGCACAGCCTAGTTCAGCTGCAAACTATGATATATAAAGAGTATGTATCAAATATTATGCCCTATAGCCAAGTTACCAATCAAATTTTTGTAAGAGTTTGTATCAATGAAACCTTGTTAAAAAAAAAAAAGAAAGAAAGAAAGCTTGTTAAATATTAGGCTGAATTGTCTTCATGTCAGAGAAAAAAAACAGTGTACAGAAAAAAAAACACACACACACACACAAAATAAAAACATTCTAATTTAACCTTCTTTACTATGTTGCTGTGTGAATTAAGAGAACTAGTCAGGAACTCTGTTCCTCTATACCTTTATCCCCCAACCTCAGAGAATACTTAACTATCTCAAGGCATTTGTGTGTGTGTATGTGTGTGTGCATTTAATACATAAAAAATATATAGTATATATAGATACAAGTTAATATTCCTATCACTATTGTTTGGGGTGAAAATCACCACTATACAATGTTTTGATGAATTACATACTGTATGTTTCATCAAAAGCTTACTAAACTCCAGGGCTAAAAAAATGCACAATTATCTACACAGACACTAGAGTTTAGGATTCCAATAAGCTCTTATCATGTTTAAACAAAAGCACTGATTTAATATTCCAGGTTTTGATGTCAGAAGTAAATTACAGAATAGAATCACGGTTTTCTAAAAGTAATGGAATACTTTGATCACAAAAAAAAAATATTTATGCCTTCATACTGAATATGGAATAGGACATCGCAGGGGATCAATAAAATAATTATCCCTCCAAAGAAGATAAAAACCATAATTTAAATGGATACACTTCTCTAGGCTAGGGGAATTTAGGCTGGATCTAAAATCATATTAAAATCTTAGCATATAAAAATTCCATTAAAATCCACAATTACATTCTACAGAACAAATATTATTCTGAAATTTACTGAAGTACAAGTTAAATTTTGGCTACATGCATAAATTTAGACCTTCATAAATCACATATGTCATTTTATTTAACAAATAGTTTCATTATCTGCATTTTAGTTCTCAGTTGCTGTGTTAGAGAGTAAAATATGCCTATATTCACTACTGCCTATACCATATCACCCCTTATGCCAGGAATTATCAGAGCACTTCAGTGGTCTTGTTTTTTTGTTATGGTGCTGGTAGTGGTGGTTTATGCTACAGTTTTCTATTTAAAGTGAATGACATAAGAAATGTTTATGTATGAACTAGGAGAAGGGGGGGAGAAAGTGACTTGCAAATTCTGTCTTTTAAGTTTTATAATCCTCTCTACGTGATAAGGAAACTCCTATGGCATCAGTTCTTATTAGCATTGATATTAAACTGTTTTATATCTGCAGCTAAATTTGGGAGTTTCTGGTGAGAATGTGTTCTTACTACAAAAGAAACTGTATCAGTTATACTTACTGTAATTTGTGAATTATGAGCCAATCAGAAAGAACCTGAAAAATTAATAAGGCTAGTAACATGAGTTGTAATTAAAAAAAAAAATGTTTGGAGAAGATGAATTATTTACTGAATCTAGGTTACGTGAGTCACCTCCACTTTACAATTAAGTTGAAAGCTCTATAGTAAAGAAATAAGTCCTTAATTAATGAGTAATGAATTTTTGAAACTAGGTGAGACATAGAGTTTCTTACTCTTGGTTTGGGTCAACTCTGTTAGAGAAAGCCCAGTGAAATCAGAAATGAAGAAGCCCAGTGTGAACAAAGAATAAAACAAGTCTTAACAGACAATTGATAATGGTTTAGGCACACCAAATAGGCTAGAGCCAAGGGCTCAGTTTGTGCGGCTGAGTTTCAGAGATTCTTCAGTAATCAAGACATATATTCTGTACTACTTACTAATAACTAGACACTGCTCAAGGCTCTCTACATACAGTTTTGCAACGGAAAGACAGAGACCTCCTCCTTATAGTTTACAGCCTAGCAGAAGAGGCTGATGACAAAGAGGATATCCTATCAGTAAATACTGAACCTACTCAATAAAAGGTATTAAAATGAAAGTGGACATTTTTGTGCTGTGCTAACAATTAAAAAAAAAAAGGTTAAAAAAATTTTTTTACCTTTATCCAAAGATAAAGGTAAAAAAAAAAAAAACATTTGATAAACGAATCTTTAATCTGAATCTTAAATGATCAAAAAGGAAACCACACAAAAGCCAGAAGAGAGCATTCCAGACAAAAAGTAAGAAAGCACATGTTAGACCCTGAGATGGGAAGAGCTGTGTATGTTTGGAAGACTTAAGGTTAGACAGTATGTGTGGCCCTTTGGAACCAATGCGGGGAGTGGTTTTACTTAAGTTTGGATATATGAGTCAAAATGCAAATGATGAAGTGATTTTATGCTATGGTCAAGAATTTGGATTTTTTTTTTTAAAGGAAATTACTGAAAGGTTTTAAACAGAAGAATGAACTAAGAGCTCTGGATGTTTTGCAAAGAACTGACGATAGTTGGCTAAAGTAAAAACAGGGTGACCAGCAAACAGTCCAAGTTACTGTAAAAAACCAAGCCAGGAAGTGGTTCATTTTCCACCTGGCTTTTAATTCTCTCCCTTCCCTTCCCTCCCCTCCTTCTCCTTTTAGAGATTCTTATCCTTCCTTGAACACTGAGCCTCAGCATTCAAAGAACTTATTCATAAACTTGTAGAATTTCCAGGTGTTTGAATCAACCCTTTGGGGTGAGTAGGACTGACGACATACTGTTAGCAGATTGTTGAGAGGCCAAGTATGATTCTCAAGGGTCATAGAAAAGGGAATTTCCTTTGGAAACAACATGGGAAACTCAGAGTAACTGAGGCAGCCAGTCAACATCTGCTGGGAAATCAAAGTGGAATATAAGAAAGACAAAGTCCCAACACTGATTTCAGAGATCAGAGATGTTGGTATTTAAATCTTATAAAGCCTACAATCATAAATGTGCATTCTCACTGCTCCTGCTGGCTGTACACAGTGAAGGAGCTTGGTGGAATACTGAAGTTAATGTCTTTAAGAGAATGTGTATAAGCACGGTGATGGAAAAATTAAGTGACCTAAAAATGTCACCTAAGTCCTGTGTATAAGCTTCCTGTGTACCATCTGTATGCATAACTATATCTTATCCTGTTGGCCATTCTTCAGCAACCTGCTCTCCACACAGTTCTAGGTTTTGACTATTTTAAATATGGCCTCTACATCGTTAACAAAACTATCCAACTAAGAAGCAAATAAACAAAGACTGGAAAGGAAAAGCAGAGTCAGGTTGTAGAAGGCCTTGGAAGCAGCTCCAATGAGACTGAAATTTACATGGGAGACAGAGGCCACTGCTGAGTTTGTGCAGAGAGGTGACACTCAAAATGTTTTTAAAGAAGGATAAGCGGAAAGGATAGTTGTTTATTAAATCTCAACTCTATGCCAGGAACTCTAAATCGTCTCATTAAATGCAGGTGTTGTTCTCCTTTTATTAAAAAAAATAAGGCAATTGACTCTCAAGCTGCCGAAGTAATGTCTAAGTTCACATCGTACATGGTGGTGCTTATTTAATTCTATATTAATCATAAGTATAGCGAAGGCTAATATAAAAGGCCTAATTGTCTTGCGTTTGGAAGCCCACGACCTGCCCCTAATGAGTACTTTACTTACTTTAGTTCATTGAACCTGCTCAACCGGGAAGTTATAAAAATAAAGCAAACCTCATTATACAGTTTTTTGACTCAGAACGCCTGCTCACATCATTTAGTACCATTATATTTTTATCAGAAACTGAATCTAACAAAAGGAAGGTTACGAAGAAGAGGAATCAGTGGGAAAATATTAAAGAAAAAAAAATCACTTCTACCACTTAAATTAAGTCAAAACATCCAGCAAAGTAAAATGTTTAAATAATAAAGAACCCCTTTTAAAAATCAGATTGGTTATGAGTCTGTCTGTAATTATGTGAGCAGAGGCACGGCGTTATAGGGCATATTTGTAAAACTGTGATATAAAACAGGATTGGGGATAAGCTGAATTGTGCCCTTTTCACTGACTCGAAATTACCAGGGGATAATTCCAAGTTTGACACTTTGAAATCATTTAATAAGTAAGTTTCATAATCACTAAGGGCACCTTGTTTCCATGTTAAACTGCTCTTTACTCACAAAATTGTGTCTAACATTTAAACTAGGTTTTATCTCCTGCAGCCCAACCGTTACTTAACTCTGAGTGACTGGCGGGAATAAGTGATCCCTTCTCTCATTTACAGTATCTTTCCTATGTGTTAGTAGTTACCCTGCTTCTCTGTTATCTTTCTTCTAGTCTGAACATGCCCAGTTCCCTTAATGTTTCCATACAGATCTCATTTTCCAAGGCTTTTATCATTTTTGTTGCTCTCTTCTGAACTCATTCAAATTTATCTATGATTCTCTTTCAACGGAGGAACAAATACCGAACAATTGAGGCCTAAAGAGTGCTGGTAGAGCAAAATAATTACCTCTCATTGCATCCATGCTCTCCCTATTAATGTACCCCAAAGCAGTGTCTGGGATTTTATATGGCACCATCATATTGTTGACTTATACTCAATTTATCATTCATTATACCTTACATCTCTATCCCCATGGAACGATTGTTTGTGTAGTTTACATTTGTTTTTACTGAATCCCTTTTTATTGATTTCAGCCCCATGTCCTATTTATCAAGATGGTTGTTTGCAGTACTAACCTCCAATTTGCCTCCAATGGCACATGATCCCCAAGTTCTTAACTGTGTAAATGATTAGCGCATTTCCTTCTTTATCTCACCAACTCTGAGTACATAGCTGAATGTGTGTGCTTGTGTGTTTGGCAAGTTACATTAGGATTTAAAATCTCTCCTTCTTACTCCTCACTCTTCTAACCTCAAAAGCTATGATTTATTGAGTGCCAATTATATTGCCAAGATTGTTTTCATTATATTAACCATTATAAAAATATCCTTAAAGTCTGATTAACCCAATTTACAGAAAGAAGAATAAAACTCAGAAAGATATAGATGTCCAGCAATTTTTTCAGTGTATAAATAGGAAGGGGCAGAGCTGGAATTTGAACTGGTCTATTTGACTGGAAACCAAGCATTTCCAGTACACAAGTAAATAAGGCAATTAAATTCATATACAAAAGCTTGTTGTGTCAACAGGTACTTCAATCTCTGTGCTACTAATAGACAGGATAGTATGAAAACCACGGTAGTGTCTTCACTCCGGGAAGTCTTTTAGAGGAATGATGCTGGTGCTAGGAATGATGAGGCCATTGTTCCTAGGGAACAGAGATGACACCAGCAACAAAATTATTGTTTACGATGTTAAAGCTCTGGTATCTGAGAGCCTACTGAATACAGTTGATCATAGGTTGTTCTCCCACCTCTTTTTTCTAAATTAAAGAAAGCATCCCAACTAAGGCAATATGATAATTAACTTGACTTCTATTTGTTCCCTTATTTCAAAGTAATTGAATCCAAACACTATCCATCCAAATCACTGGCCTAAGTCAATGGTTGCTAAATGAGGTGCTAAGGATCTGTTGGGTATTTTAAATGTTCCTGAGGGATGCTGTAGATTTTACTATACCAGAATTAAGAAAGCACAATGTTTATTTAATTAAGGCTTTATGAGCTGACTGTGTGACTTGCCCACATCAGCAACTTAGCCTCAATCTTTTCAAACCCAAACTGCACATATGTTCTTTAACTAGTGAATGCAGAATTCAACTGCTTCAGGGAATGGGTACCAAGACCTGTCCAAAAAATGGGCTTCTTCATGAGGTTAGTATAAACATGTCTATTTCCAAGAAACAGATACGTGGATCAAATTGTAAGGGACAAGAACAAGTGATGGATAATGATGATAGAATTTTATTACTATTGAAAATTTTAGGTAATTGAAAATAATTAGCAAGAATAAATGAACTTGCTATTCTAGGACAGTTGCCTACCAGTATGCTTTCCTTAGGATCTACACATACTTCATCCTTTCCTTGAACACATTATTGAGGAAAGAGCATGTATTAAATGTTTGGTTTCCAACACACAGGTGAGAAAATTATCTAGTAAATACAGTTACTCTCTAGTAGACCAATTTTGAAGATTGAGTTATGAGTTGTGATTTTGTTAAAAGCATGTATCTGTTGTTGATGGAAGATAAAGACCCTCCTGAGTTCAAGAACACTGTCAAGGCACTTGATAAATAGGAGGAGGCCAAAGAATGAAATCCTATGCCATGAAGAAGTTGGGTGGTTTAGGCCGAATGTGTAAGAAGAGCACTTCTCTGCAAGGACATGTTTCTTGAGGGCCTAAATGAAGGTTATGGGCAGATGCAGACTTTGTGGTTGGGAATGGTGCTATTTCCCAAAGATATGAGAGTAGTGTACACATAAAATGAGAGAATCAAAAACCAAAAAGCACAACAGAAGGGAAAATAAAGGACTCATTCCCCTTTTAAGAAGAAGGAACACTTCCACATTCATTCTATGAGGCTAGCATTACCCCGACACAAAAATCAGAGAGACACTACAAAAAGTGAAAACTACAGGCCAGTATCTCTGATAAACATAGATGTTTATATAACATTCTCATCCTGTTTTATAAACATCCTCGATATTAGCAAACCAAATCCAACCATATCATTCACCACAGTTAGGTAGGATTTATTTCTAGAAATGGTTCAATATTCACAAATCAATCAATGTGATACATCATGTCAATGAGAGAAAGGATAAAAACCGTATGATCATCTCAAGAGATACTGAAAAAGCATTTGACAAAGTATCCATTCAAGATTACTCAACAAAGTAGGTTTAGAGAGAACATGCTTCACATACTAAAGCCCATTTATGGAAAATCCACAGCTACCATCACTCAATGGGGAAAAACTGACAGCTTTTCCCATAAGATCAGGAACAAGACAATGATGTCCACTCTCACCACTTTTATTCAACATAGTACTGGAAGTCCTCGTCACAGCAATCAGAAAAGAAAAAAAATAATAAAAGGCATACAAATTGTAAGGAAGAAGTGGAACTTTCACCATTTGCAGATGACATATATAGAAAACCCTGAAGACTCCACAAAAAAATTGCTAGAACTGATAAATAAATTCAATAAAGTAGCAAGATACAAAATCAATATACAGAAATCTTTGCATTTCTATACACTAATAATGAATTAGCCAAAAGAGAAATTAAGAAAATAATCCCATTTATATTTATACCAAAAATAATAAAATACCTGGGAATAAACTTAATCAAGGAGGTGAAAGACAACTAAAAAGTATGATAAAAGCAATTGAAGATGACATAAACCAAGGGAAAGATGGTTCATGCTTGTGGATTAGAAGAGCAAATGTTAAAATGTCTATACTACCCAAATCAATCTATAGATTTAATGCCATCCCTATCAAAATACCAACAACATTTTTCACAGAACTAGAACAAATAATCCTAAAATTTGAATGGAACCACAAAAGACCTTGAATAGCCAAAGCAATCTTGAAAAAGAACAAACCTGGAGGTATCACGATCCCTGATTTCAAGATTTACTACAAAGCCTTTGTAATCCAAACAGTATGGTACTGGCACAGAAATAGACACAGATAAATGGAACAGAACACAGTGCCCAGAGAGCCCAGAAATTAACCCACGGTTATGCAGTCAGTTAATCTATAACAGAGGAGGCAAGAATATGCAATGGGAAAAAGATCGCCTCTTTAACAAATGGCATTGGGAAAACTGGACAGCAACATACAAAAGAATGGAACAGGAACACCTTCTTTTACCATACACAAAAATAAACTCAAAATGGATTAAAGTTTTAAACGTGAGACCTGAAACCATAAAATTCCTAGAAGAAAACATAGGTATTAATTTATTTGATATCAGCCTTAGCAGCATTTTTCTAGATATGCCTTTTTTGGTAAGAAAATAAAAAATAAGCTATTGGGACTACACAAAAATAAAAAGTTTTGTTTTTCATTTAAATTCAATTAATTAACATATAATGCATTATTTGCATCAGGGGTACAGGTCTGTGATTCATCATATGATACCCAGCGCTCATTGCAACACATACCAAAATAAAAAGTTTTTACACAGTGAAGGAAACCATCAAGAAAACAAAAAGGCAATCCATGGAATGGGAGAAGATATTTACAAATGGCATATCTGATAAGGGAATAATATCCAAAACATATAAAGAAATTATACAACTCAATGCCAAAAAAACCACAAACAGTCCAATTAAAAACGGGCAGAGAACCCGAATAGACAGTTTTTCAAAGAAGATGTACAGATGGCCAACGAACACATGAAAAGATGTTCAGCATCCCTAATCTCAGGGAAATGCAAATCAAAAGCACAAAAAGCTATCACCTCACACCTGTCAGAATGACTAGAATCAAAAAGACAAGAAACAACAAATGTTGGTGAGGATGTGGGAAAAAAGGAACCCTCAAACACTGTTGGTAGCAACGCATGCTGGTGCAGCCACTGTGGAAAACATTATGGGGGTTCCTCAAAAAATTAAAAACAGAAATACCATATGATCCAATAATTCCACAACTGGGTATTTACCCAAAGAAAATGAGAACAGTAATTTGAAAAAAAATACCTGCACCCCTATGTTTATTGCAGCACTACTTAGAATAAATAATATATGGAAGCAACACAAATACCCATCAATAGATGGATGGATAAAGAAGATATAAACACACACACACACACATATACATCAGCTATAAAAAGAATGAAATTTTGCCATTTGCAACATGGGTGGATCTAGAGGGTATAATGCTAAGCGAAATAAATCAGTCAGATAAAGACAAATACCATACGATTTCACTCACATATAGAATTTAAGAAACAAATGAATAAAGAAAAAAGAGATAAACAAACAAACAAAAAAAACAGACTCTTAAATACTGAGAACAGATTGGTGGCTGCCAGAGGGGAGGTGGGTGGGAGGATGAGTGAAATCAGTGAAAGGGATTAAAAGTGCACTTATTGTGATGAACACTGAGGGATGTACAGAATTACTGAATCACAATATCATACACCTGAATTAAAGGAACACTGTATGTTAATTATACTGGAATTAAATAAATAAATATAAAGAAAAATAAAAGAACCATTTCCCTTTTATTTCTTCTCTAAACACCTCCAGCATCATTCTTTTCTTACTACATGAAGTTTGTTCTCATCTGTATTAAGTTAATTTTTAAAAAAATCGATGCAGATATAACCTTCCTAATATTGATAATTTTCACTTACATTAAACATGGCAAAGTAAGTTCCCACTAGGTAGACTATATAGTATTCTTTCTGGGATTAAAAATAGTTCTTGTTTAAACACATTTGATAGGACTGAGATTTGATTTCAATTCTATTATTCTGTTTTCGTAAGTTTTTCCATCGTTCTATCTTTCCTTTCCCCCTCTTTTAACACAGATTCTCTCAGGGAGAGAATTTTGTCCTCCTGGTTCGTTGGTTATTTTCCTTTTCAGTAATGTGTACCAGAAAGTATATTAAGGGACCAAAGTTGTTACAAATATCTTCTTGAACCTTTAAAACGGAACAGATTAATCAAGGAAATACCTATTGTAAATGCCAAAAATGGTTCTTTTGACAGCATGCATGTATTATGTGACAGGAATATTAGAGAGAGAAGGGCCTGTAAAGTGAAGGTAGGACGAGTAATCCATCATAGGTGGAAGATGAGGATAGTTAGCATCCCCGTAGCTTCAGTTAGAAAGCAGATTCATGAGAAGTAAGAAGGGTCAGATTAAAAGGGAGGGTTCCACTTGTCCACATATAAGGGCCATTTAGCTAATGAGTTAGATATAAGAGTTTCAGTTACTAAGTAAAAAACACTAGGAAAAAGCAAAGCAAACAAAAAACAAAATTAAACATCTCAGCTACTTTATTTTGAGTCTTATGGGGGTAAACCAAGCCAAAAATATCAAAAAACACCCTTAAAATTTGAAGTTGTATTTAATTTACAAAAATATATTGCTGGGATTTTCAGCAATAAACTTGTTTCCAAATAGACTTATTTCTCACATAATTCTATTCAGTGGTAAATTGGTATTGCTATTTTATTTGGCTTTCACTTAGATTTTCAAGTGTGCTGGGAATTAGAAAGTATTTTCTGTCTCCTAACTTGGGACAACAAAACATTAAATGGCCATTTTTATTCTGTTGACAAGAAAAGTCCACTTCATGGTTTTATAAATTGCTTGAAGGCAAAGATAATTGTATAATTTCCTTATCTGAGCCAATGCTAATAATTTATTACTAAACATTATTTTTAATTTGAATACAAGTAGAAGGCATCCTAGAAAAGGAAGTATTGTGAAATATTCAGAAGGAAATTCTAATTGCATGAAAAGTGGAAATTCACTGTACCCTTTCTGGATTTTTTTTTTTTTTTGAGCTCAAGAGAAAACAGATTCAGTAGAGCATTTACTATCTCATACTCAGCTCTTCTGTTTTCCATTTAAATTAAAGATTTATTTTCTATTTGGAAAATTATTTTTTTATTATTATTAACTGGCAGTATGCTGAGGAAGTGTGTTTCATTACTACCATCTACTATCAGAAACAGTAAAACATTTTCATTATTAGGCCATTTATTTTTGGTAATAAAAACTTTGTTCTAGTTTTGTAGCCAATTACACATTCTACTGATGCATTGGCATGTTTAACTGATTGCATCAAATCATGCTATGCAAGAAAATTAAAACACATTCCATTAATAGGAATGAATATTTAAAGATCAGTCCTGACCATCTTATCAAAACTTTCGGAAAGTTCAAAAAAAAAAAAAAATCAGATTTTGTTTTTCTTTTAAGAAGTGGATGTCAATAGATAGAAACAGATGAAGTAGAATATCAGAATCCCACCAAAATGACATTTAGCAAAACAAAGTTGAATTTGATTCAATATTGTACAGATCTTCAAATAACAATAATTGCTAAGCATACAGTGACTTACAGACGTATGTTATATATATAAAATGGGTTCAATCTAAATAGATTTTATTATACCCATTTCTGATAGGTAACGTTAGCAAGTGCCAACTGCCATGAATTACTTTGGATATTATAATACTACTATGTACAATTAATTGTTGAAGGATATTCTTTAAAATGAGAGTTTGTACTAGCTCCATTTACTGCCAGCATGGCAAATGCACATTTAATTCTAAAGTATTTTTAAAAAGATGTACATAGAAATAAAGTATTTCTCAGGAATTTGAATGGTTTATTTATTGTTACTTCTGATAATACTTCATTTTCGGAGCCAGACAAGTGAAGTCTGTCCTTAATATTTCCCTAACTGTGACCTAACTGATTTTCACTTAGACTCCAGGTCCTGCAGGACAGAGGTCTACTTTCTTCTAAGTTGCTTTTCTAAATTTCCTTCCCTGAAAAACATCATAAATAATGCTGAGTATTTGTTGAATTGAATCTAACAAATGTCTGGAATCATACTGTCTTCCATTTACAGTGGAAGGTTAGGTTTGTCAAATAAAAGACATGCATCTATGCTTAAAGACCAATGAAATAATGTCTTTTGACATTTATTTCGGCATATTTCCACTGTGTTTTTGTGGGACACATACAGCTGTCTTCCATAATCACCAAGTATGTCCAGGTATGTAAATAAAAACATTATTTTCCCTCACAAAAAGCACTTGTAATTCCTAAGGAAAAATGAAATGCACTCTAGTCTGACAAATTTAGTTCACTGTTATCGGTAGTCTGTGGTTAGTTTGTACTTAGTAACTTCATGTTGGATATCAGCAATGGATATTCTTCACAAGAAATTGTTTGGTAAAAAAAAAAAAAAGAAAAGAAAAAAGAAATTGTTCGGTAAAAATGCCCAACTGTATATTTTCAGTTGTCAGCACAAATAACTGGCAAAGAAGAGAAAAGCATGAAAACACCCCGGTAAATAGTTATGTATGTTTCCAGAAATCATCAAAACTAGGCAAGGGAAACCTGAATTTTTAGACCTAAATAGAAATTTGCTTCCTTATCAGGTTTAGTGATAAAGAAGTCCTACTGCTTTATGGGTGTCTTGTTCCTGCCTGGGCCTGGAATTTAATAGGAGGCACATTACACCTCTATAATCATTCCTTAATCAGGCCATGCCTTTCCATGAAATAAACCACAAAAATTGAGCACTTTTCTCAAGACAATAATGGTAGCTGAGTTTTCTACAAAATCGGAACATTTTTAGTTCTTTTGGTAAAAAAAAAAAAAAAAAAGCACAACTGATACTAGGCTTGCTCTGAAATAAAGTGCTCCGCCAGGGAAAGAAATGGTTGTCGTGTGCATGCAAGACAGAATTCTGTCCACCATCCCCACGGCAGAGACGTGGCTACTTTGAAGATGATTTCAATGAAACTGAGTTCTTTGAGGGTGAGGATCTTATTTATTCAAGTGGTATAAACACTGGTGCAGAGAGAGCACTCTCATTTTTATTAAATCAATAAAGAAGTGTAGTGAAGAAATTAGGTACGTTAATAAATGTTTACTCTTTGTACAACAGTATTATGTAAGTGCCTCCAGCAGACTTTGGGTGTTTGAGGTCTTAGAGACATCCCTAATCCTTGTCTCTCCTCGTCCTCCATACCTCATTCAATATCAAGTCATAGGTAAACCTTTAACTGAGCAACTCCTCTCTGTATGGTCTGCCAACACCTTAAGTCCAAGCTACTTGCCTATAATAGTCTTCTGTTTGGTCTCCTCATATCTACACTGATACCCTCCCACTCATTTTCCATACTAAATCAGAGAGATTTTCAATTACAGATGAAATCATTACCTCATCTTATCATCATCACACCTTTAAAACCACTCAATGGCTTCCCATGACTCTTATGATAAAGAATGGAATCTTTGGAGTAGCCTAGAATACACCTTCTGTCTCTGCCTCCCTCTTCCTTCTTATCTTAGACCACATACCTCCATGGTTCTCATGTCAGGCAGACTGGACATTCTTCTGGTGCAGAAATGCACCACACTGGGCTGCTTAGCAAGTGCCCACTAGCCTCCTTCTCTGAGTCCAGTGCTGCTCATCAGGATTGCAGCTGATCATGCAATTCCTTGGGCAAACCTTTCCTGACACCTCACTGATATACTTTGCTATCAATTCTTATAGCACTACATTCCTCTTCTTCAAACCACTTAACTCGATTTGAAATATTGAATTCATTAGTGTGATTATTTGATTAATGTCTGTTTTCCTTTTAGACTATAATTTTCATGATGGAAGAGAGTGTGGCTCATTTTGCTTGCCACTACGTACCTGGGACATGGGAGAAAGTCTGGCATGTAACTCTAGCTCCTAAATAATGTTTCTTGGGTGAATGAATAAATGAATGAATGAATGAGTTTCTGGGTCACTTTTCCAGAAGTGAGGTTGGGCAGTAAACATACCACATGCAGATTATTACCTACTTTTGTGACCAGAACCATTTAAGAAAGTTTGGGTAGGTTACTATATTTTATTAGGAGACATTACATTTTTATGAGATACATATAACATGGATCTTTATTAACCCAAACTGACTATATTGAAATCTGTTTTTTTTTTTTTTTTTAATTTACTTTAGCTAATACCTTTACAAAATCAGTTTGATTATCCAGCTAAGCTCACTTACTGCAGCAAGTATCTATTGTCTTGGGGAAGATGCTGATATTTCTAAATAGCTTTCAACCACTTACTGGTGATATAACAATTCCTACATTCATATACCACTTCTAATTCCAGAATGCCTTTATAATTATTATGTCATTTATCTAGAAACAACTAATGAGGTGGATGGGCATCGGTGTTATTATCCCCATTTTATTACTGGCAAAAAAATAAATAAAACATACCTTGGAGGACAGCTTGAGATATGAGTTTTTGTTTGTTCCGGATTTTTGTTTGTTTTTGTTCCTCCCTACAATGCACTCTGACAGTCAACTCACAAAGGCTGTTACACAACAGAACACTGGCATACAATATTGCCACCTTGATTTAGAGCACTTTGAAGAAATTGAAGAGTAAGGCAGGAGTAAGCATGCCTATGTACCCTTTTCAGAAGCTTAGGAAAATCACCAAGGAGCTGACTTGGTGTTAAATGAAATGAGGGCAAAATGTAGCACTGTGAGTCAAAGTTCTGAGCAAGAGGCTTATGGAAATTGAGGCCAATGAAGGGCTGACATAATGAAGGGACACTGATCCTTGCTTCCAAGTATTAAAAATTCACTCTCTCATAAAACTAATCTCTTCATTTTAAAAGAATAGTCGTACTAGCAATATGAGCCATGTATTCATGGGTCCTATATTTTATTCGTGTGTGTTGACTTGCTCCCTTCCATGCTGCCTCACGGTTAGTAACCTGAGTTCTGCAGTTACATGGTCAAGAGTTCTAATTCCTGTTCCATCTGTTCCGAGTTCTTTTGACCTCAGATTATGTTTCCGTTTCTTCATTTGTAAAATAGGGATTCCAAGTACCTTTCCACTTTTCCAGAAGAGACTCAGGTATTATAGGGACTGAGCTTATGTAACTGTGGGAAGGATGTCTCTTTATAAACAAGCAGATACACACAAACATATACACAGCTTAGACCCCAGCCTGGGTCTTGGAAGGAGGTAGTACAAGTGAGGACCCTGAAGTTTAAGCTTCAAAACTGTCACTTCTATATTCTTTTTTGGGTAAAAAAAAAATAATAATAATGAAGACTGAACAAAATAAGCCTATAGCACATAATGACAAACAGTAAACAGTAAGTGTTAGTCCTCATTCCCCTTATTATTTGTATTATAACTCACAAAGGTGTCAGAATAAATATCATCCCTTTCCCGATCCTCAAATTTTAATTTTATTCCTCTAATGCTAAGTGCTAGTTAGGACTAAAGAGATTAGTAAAAGAGAGATGAATGTCCACAAACTAGTTCATTCATTTATTCATTTGTTCACTGAACAAAGTATATCAAGCCAGGTATGGAGTGGGGAGTGAAACAGGCAGGGAGAACACGTAGGAAAATGCAAACCAAATTTTAAAAATGAGTAATAATAAAGATCTATGAGTGTCATGGGATAATAAGAGGATGCTGGAATAGAGAAGAATGGGGAGAGATATGAATTGGATAGGGTGGTAGAGGAAGACCTATCTGGAGGTGGTAATCAGTAAGTGGAAATTTGAATATTCCAAAGGTTCCTATAAAGAGAACCTGGGAATAGCTTTCCAGACAGAGGATATCCCATTCGGAGGCTCTCCAGAAAAGAATATGAAACATTCTAGGAACCCAGGCTCTGTAAATAAATTAGACATTGCAAGAATGACGTGAAGGTGGTGACTAATGCATCAAAGATTCTACAGTGAGAGAAGTTCTTTAAATAAAAAAGATATGGATAAAACCAATTTTGATGAAGACAAGTATATAAAGTTTGGATGTGGTCTTCTGGAAAAATGGCTTCCTTCATGTAATTATGAGCTTTTAGGATAGACCCGTCTTAATTTACCTTGTCTACTGTTATTGAAGCAAGCTTGAACAAGGAGCCCTCGACTCAGTTCTAGAGCAAGAGTGTCCACACCAATAGGCACATTGAAATGGGCTACATGATACCCACCAAACTAGCACTTCTTAAGTATAAAAGAAGAGAAGAAGGGTGCTTTGAAGAAATTTTTAAAAGTTGGGGTTCTATTGTCAACAGTGATTAAGGACAGTAAAAATACATAAAAGTTATAAAACTAATAAATATTTCATTCCAGCCTAGAAGAGTGCATAATTGGTGGGTATCATTAAAGCCTTCTGAGAAAAGATGTGCCTAGGAAGAGTTAAGAGATAGAATTGCTAGCAAGAACAGAGAGGGGATATAGAAGATACCTGTATTTAAGACTTCCAACATTTCCATTTCAGCCATTAGGCTATCCAGAAGAGAGTCTGTCCAAGCCCCTGACTAGTACTCTTTACATTTTGTACTCTTTCTCACACAGGAAGTCTCCTTCATCATTGTTTAGGAGGAAATCCTAAAAACAATTTGATACCCATCTCATGGTCTAAACCAAAGAAAGAGAGAGTCTGTCAGTGAAACAGCTGAAGGTACGGGAATGACTAAACCTTAAGGGATAAAACTGAACATCCTTCTTTTGTTCTTCAGCTTGTGTCTTCACACCAAGGAAAATACCTATGAATGTGTTCTCTGAAATGATGACCCAGTTTCAGTCGCCATTTGCTATAGACTGAATTACATCCTCCCACAAATTCCTAAGTTGAAGCCCTAACCCCCCAATGTGATGGTATGTGGAGACTAGGGCCTTTCAGAGGTATCATGTTTAGATAAGGCTACGAGAGTGAGGACTTCGTGATGGGATCAGTGCCCCTTTATAAAGAGACACCAGAGAGCTTGCTTCATCTCTCTTTCTTTCTACATCAGATGATGACACAGTGAAAAGGCAGGAAAGGGCTCTTCTCGGGATCCAAATCTGCCTGCACCTTGATCTGGACTTCCCAGCCTCCAGAACTGTGAGACATAAATATCTGGTGTTCAGGCCACTCAATCTATGCTATTTTGTAAGAGCAGCCCCAGCTGACTATATGGTGTTAAATAAAAATAATATAGGCCTATGGCACCTAGAGACAATCTAACACCAGTAATGTCCCTAGTTATTTAAATAGGGCCACAGTGGCAAGTCCATTGATTATCTGTGTCCAGAGTTACTCGGAAGATCCATTAAGACATGAAGTGTATTTTGGGGCCGTGTGAAAAATGCATTTCTTCTTCCCTCTCAAATCTTGGCTTTGAATCAATGACGAGATTCAACAAGGAGATTCTAACTGTAGGCAATAAGGTTCCTGCTCTTCTCATCATTTCTGCTTTCTTTCAGGGTTCACCATCCTTCCAAGCTGTCGAAGGGTCTGCATAAAATTGAGAAGTAGCTGGAACCCTGCTGGAACCCTGATGAAGTCAGGAATAATATGAAAATGTTACCAATTTCTACCACTGCCTATAGTTAGAAAGCCAAGGCTTCCTCTGACTATCCATGCCTATAAATTCCATAAATATGCACGTTCTAGGGGAGTTCCATGCCTGCTCATATCTAGCCTGAGAAAGGACTTTGGGTTACAGCAATAATGAAACGGTCTGGCTCTAAGGAGCAAGGCTACTGCTTTGCTGGACAGAACATTTCCCTGCAATTAGACAATTCAAAGCGATACACTGCCTGTTTGCTCATTTCAAATGAGATCAGGATCTGTTTTTTCCTACTATCTTTTACTTATACATTATAGGTACTCAATATGCTGAATTAAACTCTGTTCCTATGTACTATTATTTCTAGGGAGAGAGCATCAGTAGAGCGAACACACATATCTCTGCATGAGCTATTCTGACCATGAAAACACGGTCACATACACAAACCATTTGGTTCTCAATGAGCCATAACATCTGTGCTGGGTAAATAAACACAAAAATAGTGGTTCGGAAATAAGCACTGCAAACTGTTGTGTTTGCATTGCCTAAAAGCCCCACAGGTCCTGTATAGTTCATTATGAACATGTAGTAGGTCTGATACTGGGATGAGGCTTAGTTGTTTTGTGTAGGTTTTGGACAACAAATTCCATCTTCATAAGTCAGGAAAGCCTTTAGAGGCATTTCAGGTCCTAACATGTTTGCATATATTGTCTTGACGGCTGGACGAGTCATTTTTTATGCCAAACTAGTAAGGGACAGATTTCAATAGATGTTTCACATTCTTGTCCTAGAAAATTTTAATTCATAAACATCATTTTCTGAACAACTTTCCTCTTTTCTCCCTGTGGTCATCACCTGCCATTTATCTGATAATGATTCAAAGGGAAGCATAAATGTGTGCTGATTTAGTCTGCGTGAGCATTCCAATTCCAATCTGAATACATCTATCTTCCCAAATGCGATGTTATGCAGACCTCTTGTCCTCCCCTCCTGCTTGTTGTGGCAGAGATTTATACTGCAATCTCCCAGCACATTTGAATTAGAGATGGGAGTCCTGATGACAACTGTCTACAGGTTGAAACTATAAAGGTAAAAACTTGGTCCGGCAAATCTTCCTCTCTCCTTTCATTTGAGGATTCACTTTCCTTAGCGCCAGAGTAATATTTATGATGCCCTTGTTATTTAGCAGTTTCATTTTATTTATGTTAGATTTATTTTTAACAAATTCTACTGCATTTTCATTAGTTATTCAGCAAAACCTCTCAATAATATAGTGGATAATGATTAATATCTGATACACGAAAAGTGTTATAACTAAGTCTTCAGTTGTCTAATCTCTCCTGTTCTCTCTCTCTCTCTATCACACACACACACACACACACACACAAAACACCACTATTTGGGCCACTAAATAAAAAGTGATTCGTTAGTTTATAGGAGACTTTTCTCCCAAATATTTCTGCCCTTCACACATACTTATTTGACCTATTCAGCTACAATCGACACACATCTTTTTTAATCCACAGTTGTATGAGAAAAAGTTTATATCTCTCTGAAAGATTAATTAATACAGTCATGGCTAATTATCTGTATCTGTTTATATGAGCAAGGCCATTACACACAGTGAACATCATAAAGATAATCAGTTTTTTAGCCTCTCAGCACAGGTCAGGATAAAACCTTATTGTCCTTCAATAAACAGGAACACTGGCCATCACTGGAGGGTGAAATGACTCATTCAGTTTGGTGAATGTTCCTTCAGAGTTATAGTCTCAAAAAGTGTTTATTAGCAAATGAATTCAGGGGTGGGGCAGGGATCATAGAAAGGCTTAGAGAATCTCTCTCTTACCAAAACACCCCACAATATTCTGAAACAGAAAAGTATCATGATGAACTGAGATCCTTGAAGAAGTCCCTCATTGTAATGACCCAAAGGACCGATTCATAATGTTGTCTATGAATTTGTGTGTTCACCTGCGTGTGTGCAGGTGTAGTTGGGAGAGAAGTTCATGTTTTAACAGAGTAACCTCAGTCCACAAGTCAATGTTCACCTCTAGGGTACACAAGATGTGTCTGGAGATGTCAGCTTAAGATTCCTGAAAAATCTACAGCTCTGGCATAGGGTTCTAAAATCTGCATTTTAGTTTATACCCCAAGAAATTTGCCAACTGTAGCTTCTCTTCTGTTCCTTCACAGATGATTAAGAGCCTGATGTTGAGGGCAGTGGTTTGGAAAGACAAGGCAAAGCTCTAATCCATCAACTAAAGCTGTTAGAAGTTGGGGCAGACAAATGCTCAACAACCAGTCTATCTAGTATATGTCAACCCTAATTTAAAAGGTTTCTGAACCTTTGAAAGGTCAATGTATATATTGCAATATATCATGGGAGGGCACCATCCATCATGACCTGTCACTGACTCCCACCGCTTGTCCCTTCAAGGTTTTAAGCTGAGAAGCTCAGAGACCACATTATCACAGGGGCCCATGTTCCCTCTCCATTATATAGTTTTCATTTTCCCCTGGTTCTAATGCCTTAATATTTTCTGCTTCTGTTCATCTTCCTGATCTCCTCAGTCTGGAAGCCTTGTATCTCTCCCATTAACCATATACATTCTTAAATAATCAGAGACTAATGGTGTGTCCTCTTCAGAGATGTCTTCAGCTATCCATGTTCTCCCTGTATAAATTCTATTTCCATGCTTTTTTGTTCATTTTTATAAATGTTATTAATTATTTTCTCTCTGCTATATCTTCTTGGATATAAGAGACACATACATAGTTCCCCAATACCATCTTCAGTAGACACTTTATGAAAATCAAAATAAACAGGTTTGTCAGAGAGGGTTCTATGTACCAACCACAATGGAATTACCTGAAGAACATGTTTCATATGCACATTCCCGGGCCACCCCCCAACCTCCTTCCCTAGACTTGTTAAACCAGATTTACTTTTTAAACTACCAGAAGATACATGTGCACACTACAGTTGAAACCAGTCGGCCTGGAGACACATTTTCCCTAAGATGCCTATGTATAAGAATCATCTGAAGCCCTTGGAAAAATCACGCATTCCAGAGCTCTGTTAGACCTTCTGAAGGAAGGAGACTCTCAGGAGCAGTGGGCTGAGAAGAGGTATTTTTCACAAGCCTTTTCATCCTTGTCCTTGCCCCATCAGATAATTTTAACCATAATTCAAGGCAGTGAAACTTCCTCTAGACTATTAGCAGTGCTTTCCTAAATAGATAAAGGCACATTTTTACAGAATACGATAATACAATAATTATTTTCTCAACATTTTGCTTTAACTATAATCACTTTCATTATTTAAAACCTTCGTAGTTTGAGAAATGGAAGCCAAAGAATATTACATTCGTTTTCTAAATTATTTCCCCCTGACTGAGATAATAGCCTTGCAGCTAACCTGGCACAGCATAAAACCAGTGGAATTTGAAGTAGCCAGCCCTAAATTTGGCATTTATGGACTGGTGGGCATGGGAAAGTTACCTACTTTCAAAAAAACAAAAAACAAAAACACACACACATACAAAAACAAAAACAAAACAAAACAAAACCATGGAGGGAGGACCACAATAACCTAACTTGCAAGCTAATACATGTAGCAGAATGCCGGGTGAGCCACAGAGCATGGTTTATTTATCCATGATTCCAGAATTCTAGCAAAATGAGGAAAGCGCGGAAGGTGCATGGGGTAGGATGCAAGATCCCTTGTTGAGATATGGTTCCTCTTTGCATCAGGCAGAGAGAAGACCCCTCTTCTTCAGGAAGCTGCTGATTACTTCTGTGGGCTGGGTCTGCATTAAGGGTTTGGGATTTTCTACCTTTTATCTCTGCACTAGATACTAACCATAGTGAACGCTTGGTGAGAAAAAAACACTATGAAGGCTAAATTTAAAACCATCCAATGAAAGTAACTGTTACTACTTTTAAGTATGTATTTCTGTTTTTCCTAGAAATATACCTTGTTTTCCTTTTTTTAATTAGTATGATTTTTATAGTGTTTTTCACCTAATACATCGTGCACATTTTCACATTTGTTCAAATATTCTTTAAAGAGTTGATGGTTAATAACTATATGTCTTACTATAACAGTTCCAATATTTGTTTGAATACCCTATTATTGAACATTTAGTTTCTTGTTTTGCTATTATAAGAAGTTTTTAAATGAATATTTTGTACATAGATCTCTACTTGCATCTTCAATTATTTTGTTAGAAGCCATTTCTAGGAGTGAGATTACTGAGTCGAAGGGAAGGAAGATTTTTAAATCTCATGATATGCATCTCTTCCAATTGCTTTTCAGAAATGTTGCTCATTTAGGGACGCCTGGGTGGCTCAGTTGGTTAAGCATCTGACTTGGGCTCAGGTCATGATCTTGGGGTCCTGGGATGGAGTCCAGCTTCCGGCCCCGCCTTGGGCTCTGTGCTCAAGTCTGGTTGTCCCTTTTCCTCTCTCCCGCATGTTTTCTCTCTCTCTCTCTCTCTCTCAAATGAGTAAATAAAATTAAAAAAAAAAAAAAAAAGAAGTAAAAGAAATAAAAGAAAAAAAAATTTTTGCTCATCTAAATTTCATCACCCTCCCTCCTACCCAAGAAGGAATCTCAAGTGTATGGAATACCAAAGTCTTAATAATTATTTAATTAAATATTTGCCCAAAGAATAAACCTTAAGGAAATTCTTTTTTAATTTGTATCTCTTTGATTACTATTAAATAGGTTACTCCTGTTTCACGTACTCATTTGTCCCATTTTATTTCTTCTGCATATTGCTTTTGGTCCCTTTTCCGATGCAGCACCAATATTTATTTCCAGTGACTTCTGGTCACTGGAAATACTATATAGTGACTACTATATAGTCACTACTAGTGACTACTAGTCACTAGCATATTTTGAAAATAAACCATTTACCTTTACTCATATGTGGAATTTAAGAAAAAAAAAAGATGAACATAGGGGAAGGGAAAGAAAAATAAAATAAGATGAAAACAGAAAGGGAGGGAAACCATAAGAGACTCTTAAATATAAGAAAAAAATTGAGAGTTGCTGGAGGGGAGGGTGGTGAGGGGATGGGGTCACTGGGTGATGGGCATTAAGGAGGGCACTTGATGTAATGAACACTGGGTGTTACATGCAACTGATGAATCACTAAATCCTACCCCTGAAACTAATAATACACTGTATGTTAACTAAATCGAATTTAAATTAAAAATTTAAAAAAAGAAACCATTTACTACATTAACCAGACAAGTTCTCCCAGACCAATATTGGCCTTTAAATTTTGTTTAGTTTAAATATTAATTTCTGTTTTGATACCTTATTTTCCTGAAAATGATTTTGAACATTGTATTATTAAATTTTTCAAACATTCAGAAAAGTTGAAAAAATTATATAATGAACACCAGATAAATACAACCTACATTCTGAAATTAACTTTCATTAGACTTGCTTTATTACATATATATCTACTAAAAATAGATTTAACCATTTATAGTCAATTATTTTTATATGATCCCTTCTAGGAATTTAACCTAGGGAAATAATCACTAAACCCTAAGCACCACAGAAAGTAGGTGCTTTTTCTATCTTTTTTCCAGCTGTATCCACAGCATCTAGAACAGGACTCATCCCATTGTAGCCTTCACTGGATATTTGACTGAATGACTTTTCTCAGTTGGGAGAAACTTCTCCTGCTCTAGGACAATACAAAAGACTCTTTACTGTGTTTAGGCCCTAAGATAATAAAATCTGTTTCATACAAAGCAGTATATGCCAAGAGCCAGTCAGATATAACTAGCTTGTTTAATCAATGTGCTAAATTGCTAAAAAAGTATGCTCAAAATATTAGAAACATCAAATATCTTTTATCTACAAATAAGCAAAGAACCTGTGGATAAATTGTCATAAATTCCAGAAAATGGTTTGCAGCATTTAATGACAGCATCTCATATCTGGAAAGGAATTAGAATTCAAAACATTTTCACTTCCTTCCAGAAGATGATGAGCTAATGCCGAAATGTCTGTGGAAGACAGAAGAACAAAAGAAAATGTTGCAGGCTAAGGTATCTGACAAGAATGGGGAAAGTGTGTCATGGATTGCAGAATTTATCTCATTGAGATGGGAAGAGAAAAACGATGCATGAAACTTCAAAAGAGAAAAGAAGTCTGTCATGAATCTTCTGCGTCTAGAGAGCCTGGGTGAGCAGCAATGTAGAAACAAGCTAATTACTGCCTGTCTTTTACTCTCTTAGTTAGGAACAAGAGGAAAGGAGCCATACAGTTACTTCCAACATTCACTACTGAAAAAACTTTTATTGTCCCTTTTTTCATGAGTCTTGGAGCAAGGGTAACTCTGCCATGTGGTTGCAGTTAGAATCATTTCTGAAGCTTTAAAGAAAGTCTAATGCCCGGATCACACGCCAGACCAAAGAAATCAGAATCTCTGCAGGCTTGGGGTGGGGGGCGGGGCAGGCAGTGGTGAGACCAGGGGGAGGGATGGAGGCATTCATCTGAAAATTTCCCCAAGTCATCTTGATATGCAGCTAGGAATGCAAAATATTGGATGAAAGAATAGTTCAAAGAAGGCATGGAAGAGTCAAATTTGTATATAAAGTGCTAAGTTCCCTTCCAAAGTTTGCTCCTCCATGGTGATTACCATCCAAACAGGGGCAAAGACAAGAAAATGATTTCAGATTTTAGCTACCTCTCACCTAAATGTCAGTGCATGCATTGCTTTCTGTGGAAAAGGCTAGGGGAAGCTTTCATTAGGAGTGACATTTTCCACTTGTATTTAGCATAGTATATAGGTTATGCTAACACAAATTTAAGAAATACCTTCTTTACATGAAACAAAATAAACTAAAAACAGGAATGAAAGCATACAGGCTCAAGATAAATACTGGTCTCTAACTTCTCTGCTTTAGATGTCCTCAGGGAAAATAATATTGAGGTCTTTGTAGCTGCTCTGAAAGAGAGGATTTAATTTTGGGAGGGGGAGAGAAAGGAGGAGACATTTCTTTCTATTTACTGACTTTCTAAATATATCACTTTTTTCATAAGTAGTTCACAAATTATCTCCACTTCATAGACAAGGAATTCTTTTTTTTCTTTTTTAATATGAGAGAGAGAGAGAACACGAGCAAGGGGAGAGTCAGAGAAAGAGGGAGACAGACAGACTCCCACTGAGCAGGGAGCTCAACAAGGGCTAAACCCCAGGACCCTGAGATCATGACCCGAGCTGAAACCAAGAGTCCGACCTTAACGGACTGAGCCACCCAGGTGCCGCAGGCAAGAACCTTTTTTAAAAAACAGAACTAGAACCGCCTGAATCCACCTTGCGCCCTTATAATTCCTATTTTCCGCATTTACTCAAACATTTATCCATTTCTGACACTTAGAACATTTCTAATCCCCGACCAGTATAAAACTGGTGAACAGTTTCATGTGTATATTTTTTCCTCCATAGTTAGACTTATTCCTTTGGAACACGATCTTGAAAGTGAGTTGTCAGAGAAGATGAACTTCTTTATGGCATTTCACATATATTGTGAAATTGCTTCCCAAGAGGGTTGGGAAGTTGATAATACCTCCAGAAATACATGATGGGCAAATCTCAAGAGTATTTAATTATTTACAATTTAATAGGTGATAATGATATTTAACCATTGCTTAATTTCCATTTGGTTTATTGATGAATTGGGGCATTTTTTCATATTATGGTTTTTTTGGGGGGTGATTTATCTATTGGAATCTTCATTTATAAACTTTGATATGATTTTATTTATAGAGTTTTTCACAATTACAATGAATATATTTTTTACAATGAATATTTTAAATTATGTTTAGTGCTTGCCTCTCCCTCTAAATAGTAAGCCTTTTGAGGGCAGATGTCCTCCATGTCATATTCAATGTTGAATTCTGGTGCTTAGCATTATGCCTGGTATATAATGTGTACAAAAGTTGTTCATAAATAGATTTATTTACTTTGCACATCTGCTGGAGAAATATGTACAGTCTACTACATTGTTTTGTTTTTTATGGTGTTCATTTTATTATAGTTTTATATGGTTTAGGACAGTACAAAGGAAAGGCACTGACCATCACAAAGTAATCCATTCTGGATAGAATTAACACTGAAGAATCACAGAACAACAACAGCAACAACAAAAGCCATTTGAGTGGGATGGGAATGATCTAGGAAACCTTCTTGGAAGAGATAGATTTCTTTACTGTCAAAACCTTTGCAAATGAAGGACCGAGTTTTATGGTACTTTTCTGTTGGGGGTTCTGTTGATAACATTTTATAAGACGTACTGGGCCCAAATGAAACAACCTGCACTCTCTAGGCTATAATGAACTTTTAATTGGCTCAATTAACATGATGGTTTTAATTTGCAAGACAGCTAATGGTTTAGAGTCTGATTTCTTGGAGATTCACTTCTCTCTGGGATGTGAAACAAGGAAGATCAGAGCTAAAGCACTCATGGAGTGTCTAAATACTGCATTTACTCTTGTATTTCTACCCCCTTCTTTTCCCACAACTTTAAAGAGAAAATAAAAAAATATATATATTTTTCCTCTACAGAACTAATCCTGGCATGCCACTTTTGTTAGAACAACAACCACGAGGAGATCTGAAGTGACTCCTTAGTGTGTTCTTAAGCCCAGTCCAGTGGAGAACCCAACTGGTGGTAGTGTGTGTCCTTGTCGATATTCTAAAATATTTGAGTTTGCCCTTTTCTGTGGAAATAAACATTATTATTATTTTAAAAATCCTAAAGGAAACCATGATGTGTATGTCTGAGGCAAACCATTCTTGTCACACCCTGCTGGTTCCCATGAGCTGAGAAGCATCACAATAAATTGCCCATTGTCACTGCCTGTGGAAAGTCTGATTAGCTCTCTAGCAATTTGATCTATAGAAATAACCCTTCCTTCCTATCACAGCACCCTCTCTTGGAAACAGCAGTTTGCTGTTCTGTTCAGACTCCACTGTGTTTTTTTTCAACCATTTCCCATGGGATTCTGATGGTTTTGAATAAGTAAAGGCACCAAATATTTTCAAAAAGAGCTACTGAACCTGATAGGGGCTTCTTGCCCTTTTGTAGCTGTCATACCTGAAGTGCGAATTCCCTTTTGACATTTACAGACTATTATAAATTGCTTCCCTTCCTTTTTCCTTCCTTTCTCCCCTCCTTCCTTAGCCTGGGAGCATATATTTTTTTAAAAGATTTATTTATTTTAGAGTGGGTCGGGGAGGGGGGAGAAGGAGAGAGAGAATCTCAAGCAGACTCCCTGTTGAGTGCAGAACAGGACTCAGGCTCAGTCTCATTACCCTGAGATCATGACCTGAGCCGACATCAAGAGTCAGGCGCTTAACCTACTGAGCCACCCGGGTGCCTCAACATATATTTTAGACAAGTTCACACAAATAAAATGAAAGCAAAATTGGGAACCACCACCAATAATTTCAGTATTTTCTCAAAGTTTTTTTTATATATTACTGATTAATAAGCTATATGTTTCTCAATGCCCAAAAGTGACATTTGACACCAATGTTTATTCAATGTTTCTAAAATAATTATTAAAAAAACAGATTCTAATCTTTGGGAACGTTACTATCCAATACTAGCTACTGGCCGCATGTAGCTATTGAGCACTTGAAATATGACTAAACCAAACGAAATTGTACTGTAAGTGCAAAGCAGGGTTTTGTAAGTGTAAAACTGTAAGTGTAAAAATGGGTTCTAAACACTGGCTATGAAAAAAAAATGAGAAATATCTCACTACTATTTTTTGTGTTGACTACCTGTTGAAATGGGGATAGTTTTTATAAATATTCAAATAAAATGTACCACAAAATTAATTTCCCCTACTTACTTTTCCTTTTTAGAAAGGTGGCTGCTAGAAAAATTTTAAATTGCATATAGGAACTCCATTCTACTCTGATTGGCCAGCACTGGGATGGAACTTCTTAGGCTTCAGCACTACTGGAGTTCACCACTAACAGGGTGAGCACAACACAGTCTTGTCTCTTGGCTTCCCCCAGCTCTCCACACCTCTGGGCAGCAGCAGAATGTGGGAGGAATTATGCAGACAAACATTTGCTAGCCCACTGATGAGCCTAGACCTTAAGGAAAGTGCAGTAGACCAAGGAAGTAAGTCTGTCAATTCCCATTGCCCTACTGCCTCAGTCCCAAGACACACCATCTCTTCCACAGACCACACCTGAGACTCCAGTGGCAATGGACTGGTCATCGTTGGAGCCCCAACTTTTCAATCTTTAATCTATACCTTTTGACCAACACTTTTAGAAGGGGCTTTAAGTAGGAACTAGACTAGTATTCTTAACATTTTTAAAAACAAAAATCTTCAATAGTTATTGATAACTTATGTAAGTAGGGTTGAATATGAATATAGTATCATTTGAAAGGCTTTGCCATTGGGAAAACAAATCTGCAAATAAGATTCCATCAAAGTGAGGTTCTAATGTAGCAGAATCAACAGTAACAAGTTACTTAAAATGCACAGTCCAGGGACTTCCCACTAGTACTAATGACTTAGTAGCCATAACCAGGGAGGAGGAATCTCAATGTAAACGTCTTTACAGTTATTCTTATGAGTAAAAGGTATGATGCAAATTACCTCTTAAAGCTATTGTGTTTTTTTAAATTATTCTGTTTAAAATGAGTACATTATGTATCAGATACACTGCTATATTATTATCTATTTAGAGACAAGAAAACAGATATACATCTCCCAGAAGCACCACTGTCCCTGTTGGCTACTCACGGGAACTTGAACAAAATTACTTCAGTCACAGTTTCTGCGCAAATCTAAAAATTTACTGGAGATATTACTTATGAATTGAAAATTCTTTAATAAACAGTATTTAATACCTATCCTATTATTTTTTCTTATTAAATCCTAAAAAACTCCAAATTTTATGAGGACATAGATTATTGATTAGGTAAATTGATGTCACTTTTTTGGGGGGAGGGGTCCCAAGAAACAGCCAGTCCAGGGAAGTATATACAGCAGGAATTTCTTTAGTTATACTATGTAAACTGCCACCCATCTTGTCTACTCACAGGTACACTGAGGAGAGAGAGAGATTTTTAAAAATCAGTGGTTATGTGGAGTGAAAAGTGAGATGCTTCAGACAGCAGCACGTGTCAGTAGCATCCAAACAAATCCTAGTTTTAACCTGGAGTCACGTCACGTGACACAAAGAAGAAAGAGTACATCAGCTTCAGCAAGTCTGGATTCTGGTTTGGGGTTAACCGCTAACAGTGATTTGGGCCTTAGTTGCCTCAGCTGAAAATTAAAGCTGGTAGACAAGATGATACCAAGACATCCTTCTGGTTGTGACAATCTGTGCTTTTAATCTGCACTTGCAAGGCTATGGGCCTGTCAGGACAGAGTCAAGACCAGATTGTTTGGGTAAGATTTAGAGCATCTCCAAGACAGGCCTGCGTGTGGTCACCTAATAGAATAACAAGAACTACTGTAGGCACAAGCGTGAGGTTTCTAGAATGCTACAGCTGCTGCAGAATAAGGTTGAACTGTGGGTCCTGGAAAGGTGACTAGTGACGAGGCAGCTAAGCTGTGACTGAGAATGAGGTCCCTGAGAGAGGGTTTCTGAGCTGGGCTGGCGGGAGTGGGGAGAAGACACGAGGGCAGGCTCCGTCCCTGGGCCACCACAAGGCAGACAGCCCCTCACCTCACGAGCACCACCGTTCAAACAAGCACAGAAAAAGGAAGACGTGTGTAAGTGACACATCTTTACATCTCTGTGGGAGAGTGGCTTTCACGCTTTTTTTATTAGTTTCAAAAGAAAACATCAGGAAAGCTGGCCAAACCAGCTGTCTTCTGAGAAAATGAAGAACCGGAGTTCAGAGAGCAAGGATAGCAGCAAAGAAGGAAAAGTCAGAACGTGAGATATTTGTCTCCAACACAAATTGTGTGAAGTTTCTCAAAACTTACATTATAAATAAATGATATCGTACTAATGCTTTTGTTTTTTCTTCCTCTCTGTTGGCTCACCATGAGACTTCAGTCTCACAACTCCTCCACCTTCTGCCATGCTGTTTCTCTCCTCTGGCTGTTCAGGTTCAGAATAAAAGATTTGGCCTATATGGCAAATCCTGCCAGAAGCAAAGGCAAGAACTGTTATGTTACTGGAATATTTAATAAGCCTCAGAGCACGTTCCTGGAAGATCAGTTTCATTCCCGAAATTTCTTTTTACCTTGATCCCAGTTAACTACCTTTTCAACTAAATGGTGTAGAGCCAAGTCCTTTGCATGCTCCTCACCATATGGGGATATGCCTGACCTCTGAGAGCTTATAATTCAGAGGTATTACTCCTTTCTGAAGTATTCTCAGGAAGCCTCTTTTCACTCATGTTCAAATCCAACAATAGTATTAACATAATAACTTACTTCTATATATTGCTTCATGCAGTCAAAGCACTCCCCAAACTGCTTCGTGTATGTTCATTTACTCATTATTCCTTATCATAACTCTAGGTACTATTATCATCCACATTTTACAAATAATGAATCAGACATGAAGAGAGCTTAAGTGACTTGTCCAGCATCACACAAAGGATCAGTGACTGGGTCATTCCATGACATCCTGCTCTTGCCCAAGAACATAAAAGTCCATGATGGTGCCACATAGCAAGTACTTGATACAGAAGAAAGAGAATGGGCTTGGAAGGCAGAGGGGCCTGGGTTTAAATTAAAATTCAGCCACATACTATAGCTGCATGATTCCTGGACACACTACTTAACTTCTTTGCGGCGGGACTTTTTTTTTTTTTTTTTTTTTCATTTCTAAAAATGGAGTTAATGCTTAAAGTAATGTGAGGGTCAAAACTAAGTTATGAGAGGCACGTGGTCCACGGTAGTCACTCAAAGAGTTGTTGATAGTGTGATTCACATCAGTTGACCAGGAAGCACCATCTAAAACTGTTCCTCTTTTTTTTCCTATTGCAGCGCGGTTTCGGCGAGCCCCCCTCTCCATAAATGCGTGGTGATGCAGCCTCGGGGATGCGTGTGAGGAGCAGGAAGGGCCACCCCTGGCCACAGCGCGCATCCGAGATCCCCAAGACAAGCTTTGTGTGCCGCATGGAAGAATGGCTGGTTAAGTTAATCCCAGGGTCGCATTCTCAGTAATGATACATCTCGGGCCATCGATCCATGGCTTTATTTTCAAGCTTATTTAAGCAGGAGCTATAAAAAGCAGCGCATTACACACATGCAGTATGGAACGGAGGCTCACCTTCTCGCTCCTCTCATTCTCTCACATACCTATTTATTTGCCCTGATTTTAGGGAGCAGAACCCAATAAAGTAACAGGGTTGGGAAATTTTTTAGGGTTATAATTTTCCACATAATGATATAAATGGTTCTGTAGAGAATAGCTACCTTGCTAGTGAGAACCCAGAGCGGTTTTCTGGAAGAATGTACCAGAAACAGAAATCGGCACTGCTCCTTGAGGCGATTCACAGTGGCATTATGGCTGCTGTGAATTTCCCTTGCAAAAGTAGGAATGGTTTTAGTTTTCTTTTATCAACAGGCTGTAGGATTAAATGTATCAGCCCTATGCAATATGAGGGGGAATGATCAATGTATTTTGCCATAAGGAGCGAGGGACACTCGAACTTTGGCCATAAAAACATCCTCCTTCCTTCTTCTCCCTTCCTCAGAGCTGCTGTAGTAGGCAAGAATGGCAGTGTGAGCCTGTGCAGCCTGGAAAGGAAGTGGAGGCCTCAGTACAGTGAGGAGAATCGGCTTTTCTTCTTCTCACATCTGCCTTAGATATTTCAGGAACTTTCATGCAATTAATTTAAGCTAGAGGAACCCTATTTTCTTCAGTGAAGGGTGGGGAAGGTGGACTATAGGAATTTCCCTAGAAAATATTATCTTATTCCTTGAATTAAAAAAAAAAGTTACATAAAAATGGTCAGGTTCATAACGTGAATTTTAAGTACATTTGAAAGGAAAAAAGATCAAAAATACTAGAGCTTCAAATAAATTCTTTCTTGAACTCCACCCCCTAGAACTAAATTCTTGGTTCTAAATTTTAAGACTAAGCTCTTAAAGTAGGCTGATGGTGACTTGTATAAAAAACTCTCAAGAGTAGGATCTCAGCTCTACGACATATCAAGTTGGCACTTGCGAAAAGCTGGGCAAAATCAAATCCTAGAATGCTTCCTTGTTCGTAATAATTCCTCCATATCTTCGAAGGGGTTTTGGCTGTACACGTTATGTAAAATGCACATTTTTTAAGAGCTTTACAGGAGTCAGGAGAATTGGCTTCTGTTTCTGTTTGCATTTAACGTTCTAAAAGTTCTTACACTAGAAATGCTCTGAGAAGTCTCTCTGGAACTCTATTTCTCAATTTCTAAATAATCAAACCTATCATCAGCCAACTCTGAGTTTTATCTTCTTTGAGGAAAGTTTAAAATATATACATGTATGCTATAGAAACTAGTTTTTTTCCCCCAAAATTCATTTTATGAACTAATATGCTTGTTTCTCAAAGAAAAATAATGTTTGCTTCCAGGATTTGGGCAGAAACAAACGTTTTCTTTGGGGCTGTTCAGATGGTCAAATGTTTTCAAGTTTTCTTGTTTCTTTCTATTGGGGGGAGCACCCCCTGGTGGAAAATCGTGAAAATGTTTGCCACGTGTTTCGACTGTTCACATACAATAGGCAGATGTGTTTTGAAAATATTATTTTTACACAAAGCACACCCTGAGCCATTTTTCCGAAGTTAATGTTTTCAAAAATCCCTTTACTTCTTTCTAATCATCACCACAATATTTAGAATGTGCTCCCTTGTTTTAGATGCTGCAGAGAAGCAGTTGGAAATGCAGCAGCCTTCCCTGTGGAGCAGGAGAGGGAAGGGCAGGAGGCATTGTGTTCTTACAAGTGGAGGGAGGGGGACCCTTCTGCCCCTCCCCTCAGTTCCTCCTTACTTGCTTCCCTTTCTTCCTTCCCTTCTTTCTCTTTCCCTCTCTCTCTCTCTCTCCCATCTCTCTCTCCCTTTTCTAGTATAAACAAAACTCCTGGAAGGCCTGAGTGGGTGGGACAACTATCTACCATGAGGATACCTGTTAGTTTTAAGATTAAGGTACATCCCTTGTCAGAAAAAGGTCCCTGCCATAGAGCCTGGGGGGGGATTAATAAGATAGTGGTTTGTTGGGAGAACTTCTTGGTCCCCTAATTAAATAATTACTGAAAAAACCTATCAAATTAATCAACGAACCTACAATTACTGCATTTTATATAGAAAGAAAAATAAAGCATTATCTCTAGAGTAAATGGAAAGTGACTTATTCTTATTGCTTATCCTTGCTGTTATGGGTTGAACTGCATCTCCCCCAAATGCCTGTGGTGAAGTCCAAATCTCCAGTACCTGAGAATATGACCTTATTTGGAAATAGGGTCATTGAAGATGAAATTACTTAAGATGAGGAGATATTGGAGTATCTAATCCGGTATGACTTGTGTCTTTACAAAAAGGAGAAGACTGGACATAAACACGCACACGGAGGGTGAACACCATGCAAATGTGAAGGCAGAGATTGGAGTAACACATCTCTAAGCCGAAGAATACCACAGACTGCGAGCAAACCATCAGAAGCTGGGAAAGATAGGAAACAGATTCTCCCCCACAGCCCTCAGAAGAAACCAATCCTGTGAACACCCCGATTAAGACTTCTAGCCTCCAGAATGGTGAGATAACAAAATTCTATTGTTTAAGCCATCAGTTTTTGGTATTCTGTTATGACAATTCAAGCAAATTAACCAACCCAACTGTTGGACCCCTCTCCCCTTAAAACATTTCTGAGTAGAGACCAGTTTGAATGGTCTAACTCCTTCCTGCAGTTCCCTGGCTATCCGTCCTCGAAAACTCTGAAGACAGAGATGGAAGGCTAATGATAAAACGGGTGCTGGGCAATATCGCCAATCCCCCAAGTCCCAAGTGGCTCTTCCTAAAACCACGGCCTAGCAATAATTAATAATTACTTCCACTACCACTACATAGAACCAATATTTAATAGCAAAAAAGTAAGGGAGGCCAGAATCTTTCCTACTTCCTATGTTCCTAATAATGTGGGTATGGTTATTCCAACAGGCAAACAAAATAAAAGAAAACAAAGGTGATAGATAGGTCATCTGGGATGCCTATACTGGTGGGAGTTTCCTTGAAAACTATCCTTCATCTACCCTCACGAGAGTGGTCAGCAATCTTCTACTCATCTTTCACCACACAAGATCATGATCCTTCTACCCACAGGACTGTTCTTCACACTGTTCCCCAAACACACTAAGGTCTTTTCTCCCTTCGATTTGCTCATTGTGCAACCTTTATCCCCCAGTGGCATTCAGCCCCAGCTTTTTCGTGAAACCTTTCCCAAGCAAACCAATCCATATTAATCTCTGAATTCCTGTGGGATGTGTTGCATATTCCGCCTTACTCAGCCTCGGTGGACTTTCCTCCCAAATAAAATAGTAAAACTCAATAAAGAAAATTGTAATTCTTTTCCACTTCAAAGGTACACTTCACAGCGTATGCTACGCTGCTGAGCATAGAGTGTGGAAGCAATGCAGGCTTACTTTCTGAAATAACATGAATAGTTCTGAAAACTGTGATGGTTATTTCTGTCTCCAAATCATATACAAACACGTGAATAATGACTTTAGAGCCTGAACAATATTTTCATTTGTATTATGTCATGGAATCCCACAGCAACCTGCAGAGATGAATATTCATACCCTAGCACCGATGGTTTGGGATCCGGTGATAGTCTTAAAAAGCTCTGGGGTGTATTTCCAGCCTATGGTTCTCAGGAGATGGTATTTTACAGAAAATTCTACTCAGACAAGAACTTGCAAGCCTTTCAAAGTTTGGAGGGTTTCCTTCCCTTTTTTTTTTTTTCCCTCTTGCTTTCATTTAAACTTCTGGTTCACGCAACTCCAGCCTCACTGTGATCATTCACACAACTATGCAGATTGCACTTGCATTTTTCATCACACGCTGTTTTAAAAAAAACCCTAAAAGAAAGAAAAATAAGTCTGTGCCTTTTTTTTTAATGATGAAACAAATCACAAGGAGAAAGAACCACCTAACAAAACTCCTGTTTCCACTCTAGCAAAATGCTGAGCTGCTTGCTGCTACCAGCCAGCTTGATTAAGGTGTCATCCCTCCTCTTTGTTTATATTTATTATTTTTGGAAGATTTTTCTCCCTTTAGTGTTTGTGTACGTTTTCCCATCTTTTAAAAGCCATGAATCATAGTTTGATTTACAGCCTCTCTCGGGGGAGATAGGCAACTCTAATGAGGGAGCGGCCAGCAAGCGTAATTAATACCCGACAGACATCTTGCACATTAGCATGCTGGATCCTGGGCCAGGAAAGAATGGAGTTCTGTGCAGGGGACTGTGCGACTGTGCACCCGGGGCTTCAGCCGCGGTCAGTGCTCTAAAGCGGAAGCAGTGGGTGCAGAGACCCGGGAGCCCAGCAGTCGGCCGGGCAGGGAAGACTGGGAGGACAGAGAGCTGAGAGCAGCAGAGTGGCCGGGAGAGCCGGGTGGGGAGGACAGGCAAGGTGCATCAGGGAGGGATGCGGAGACAGAGCGCTGCGTGTGGCTGATGGATCACTTCCATTTAAAACACAAAAATAAGGCAGCTTGCCAGAGCAGTTTGGGCCAGTTTCATTAAAACTCTTCATTCATCATACTGGAAGGAGGCAGAATTTGTTATTGCGTTGGTGCCGGCCTAGTATCAGAGCTCTTCCAGGATCGGGTGGTGACGCAGGGAGAACAGAGTCAGAGGTGGGGAAGGAGACAGAAGAATGGTCGTACCCAGCTTGCCCTGGCATGTGTCCCATCTCCACCTCAACTCTACCTCCAGGAGTCCACAAGCACAAGGAAAAAGCCCAGAATCTCCACACGGTGAAGAACCAGGAGCCTGGATCCCACCCTCACGCCCCCACTGGGATAAAAGAGTCAGAATTAGCATCAGTCTGCTTTCTTAGCAGGGATCTTATAGGGGAGCACCTGCATTTCCATATGTTGCCTTCATGTGCTCATAGAAGCCCAAGATTCCATATATGTCCAGGAATGAATACAGAGTGGAGCGTGTGTTTGTGCATGTGGGTTAGGGTTCCTGTCCTGCCCTAAGACTAAGCTCTGAGCTACAACCATGAAAATAGTTAAGATGAGAGCATCCCCAAATTTTCCCAATTATTTTTCATTGCCTTCTTTAAAAAACCCTTTTCTTTGTTTTTAAATGGGGCAAGTGGAGCCAGAATCAGATCACAATATAAAGGGCCAGCATTAATAATCGGGACTGGCTCATATAGACATTTTCCCGGACCCGATTACACAGAGGAGGAAAAAAAAAAAACAGTGCACAAGAAAGGCCTGACCGTTGTTTCGCATGCATCACTTGCTGTGTCCCTGGCCACGCTATGCCAATCTTTCCCAGGTACAATACTCACCCTGAGATATTTCTGACAGTCAGATTATGAAAGCTTATGTAGTCGTGTTGTAGGTGCTACAAAATGAACAAAATCCCCCACAGCTGTGAGGACATGACTGGCAGTGATGTTGCAAGATGAGGAATGAACTGCATATATCAAACTCGTCTCTAGTCTTTTGATGGATCCTTTGTCGGCCTCCTGACAATGCCAGGATTCTGCATCTCGAGCCAACATGAGGGCAGCGGCGAACAGGGAGCATGCATCGTTGAATGACACGGGGCGCGTCTGTGGAGGGCTGCCACTTTACCAGCTTGTTTTCCAGGGTTAATGGAGGCAATACCTCAGAATCAACTTCTCAGCTTGGAATACTGACCAGGGCGATGGCCCCTCCCGTGACATAGGAAGAGCTATTTAAATTGTTCTCTAATTTTGTTCCTTAAAAATTCCCTCATCAGGGGTGCCTGGGTGGCTCAGTGGGTTAAAGCCTCTGCCTTCGGCTCAGGTCATGATCTCAGGATCCTGGGATCGAGCCCCGCATCGGGCTCTCTGCTCAGCAGGGAGCCTACATCCCCCTCTCTCTCTGCCTGCCTCTCTGCCTACTTGTGATCTCTCTCTCTGTGTCAAATAAATAAATAAAATCTTTAAAAAAAAATTCCCTCATCATTCATTCATTGACTCATTCAGCTGCCACACTATTTCTAAAGATGAACGGACAAATTCTAGGCAATGGAGATGCAGAGATGAGTAAGATACAACGTCCCTGCCGAGGGTGCACACATGAGCTATGTTTACAAATAACATATCTGTGGTAAGTGACATTAGAATGATGGAGCTTCAGTGCTAGAGGGATTCGATGAAGGAGACAAAGTGCTGACAAAATAGATTCATACACACATACACACACACACACACACACACACACACACACACACAGTTTGTCAGGTTTTTTGTTGTGGTTGTAACTATGAATTTGGCTTTAAATACTAAGAGCAAGAAAACTGCATATTATTTTCAACACTAAAATGGTGAAGGAAGCTCCACCAAAGATGCAATCTCATTTTAGCCCTGCATTTTGTTTCATATTTTTACCATTTAACCTTTTTTAAACCCTGAAGTTCAACCATCTTCTACAAGACTCACCTAAGCAACCTACCTCCACCTCATTTCCTGGCATAGAACTGCTGATGAATGGCCAATAGAGGGCAAGCAAGGGGAAACACTGGAACCAGAGAGCCTAGGTAATTATTAGACTGAATAATTGGCTTCTGCAAATATGAGAGTTGATTGTATGTATAAATTACTGGTTAACAAAAAAAAATGCATAGGTCTGTAATAAAAATTATAACATTCAGAATAGGTAATTTGATGACATGGAAATATGCCCTAAAAGTCAAATGTTAAAAACAAAGGTTACCATTCATCCAATGTCAACTGATTAATTATAAACTCACTGCAGCCTAGAATAGCTCACTAACAGGAAAGCAGTGGCTTCATCAGTTTTCCCTATCATTGTCAAAAAATAACTAAATAACCATAAAAGTGTGGAGCTTCCATCCAAAGTCTTCCTGGCCCATCATCAAGCTGCCCAAAAAATATATCTCCTTGTCTTGCTGAACATAACCTCAACCATTTCTTATTTATTGTGGTTGGGAGGGTAGAAATGCTATAAATAAATCTATAGAAAAAGCCCAAGCCTTACATTAGCTAATGGTTGTAACCTTCTTAGAATTTTCACTTTGGTCTTTCTTTGGTGATGGCAGTTTTGGACATACCTAAAAAAAATTAACGAAAGAAAAATAGATTAAGTTTCATTTTTCTATTGTCTTTTATAGGTAGCCCTCAAGGGAAAAAACAAAACAAAACAAAACTAATTCTCATTGAAATGAATAAGACATACAGTAAGAAAGATAGGATATGTTTTAGAGAAATAATGCTGAGTATGTGTATCGCAGACTATTCAATTAGAATTCTTTTTGGAGGACTCTAACTGTTGCCTTCTATGAATTAAAGATTGGAGCAGTTACAGGACCCAGAGATGAAGGAAAATTAACACAGTGTGTATCTAGCCTCTTCGGTGTATCAGGAGCTATGGATAGGCTACCTCAATGACTATTTTGTGACATTTTATATTACTTTTTAGGCTTTTGAAATTTATTTTTAGTATAGTTGACACACAATGTTACATTAGTTTCAGACGTACAATAGTGATTCCATTTCTTTAGATGCTCTTCTCTTCCCAAGTGTACCTACCATCTGTCACCACGCGACACTTACAATAGCATCAACTATATTCCCTCTGCTGTGTCTTTTATTCCCATGACTTACTCATTCCGTAACTGGAAGCCTGCATCTCCCACTCTCCTTCACCCGTTTTGCTGTTTTTGACTTTTTCTTTTTTTTTTTTAAGGCAGGTATCATAATCCATTCAAAAGGTAAGAAAAACAAAGCTTGGAAAGTTTAAGTAATGTAATTAAATGTTCACAGAAAATGGATGATAAAATTGAGGTAAATCTTGAGTCTTACTGACTCCACCATATGCTTCATCTTAGAACACATCATTTGAACTTTTTAATCGTTTTCTTATTTTTGGAGGCAGCAGGAAACACTAGACACCCCTGTATAGTCCTGAAGAACGGAGTTTACACACTGAGGATCCTTAAATGGGCAAGTTTGATACGTACAATCTATCGGAATGCAAGCTGCATATTCAAAAAAACACATGGAGTGATTTATTATAGTGGAGATGTGTCAAACTTCCTTCAGAAAATCCTTCTTAAGGGTAATTTTTCATTTCATTTTTAACTACTTTTATTTTGATTGGCAATCTTATCTCAGTACTTTCAAGTTATTTCTCAATTTAATATACTTCACATCATTCTGTGGCCAACAATGAAGACCAATCTTTTAAATAAGATGAGAGGCAGTATTTCATATTACCCTGGGTTCAAATCTCAGCACTGCCACTTCCTAGTTCCATCATCTTGGACAAGTTACTGAAACGCTCTGTGCCTCAGTTTCCTTATCAATAACATGAGGATAATATTAGCATAACCTACTTCAAATGTTTTTGTTACAATACATGCATTAATATCTGTGAAGTGCTTAAAAGAGTGCCTGGTACCCTGCTAGTGTTTATAACATCTTGCTATTATTACACTGATGATACAAATAAAGCATAAAGCCCGGCACTGAGCCTGGGTTCGACAATTCCTAATTTCCTTTCTTCATATGAGAGCACATAGTTGCTGTCCCAAGATTCTAATTAGTATTATTCATAGGTTCATCCTGGAATTCTGATGAATTAATTTTATGATAAGAATATCTCAGTATAAACTTCCTAAATTTCACCAACCATGAAATTGAGCTACACGTGCGCACACACACACACACACACACACATATGTATAAAATTAGACTTCCTGAGTCAAGAATTATCTTAAATCCTACCTCTTCCTTTGCCATCTGATGTTTAATACTTATGCCACAGAATCAAAAGACTAACCAGGCTCTACTGGGATATTTCCATTCTAAGGATTTTTAAAATTATGGAAATTATGTAAGTATATTTCCTTATCATGAGCTGAAATCTTTCCACCTTCTATTTATTGGCCCTAGATTTGCCTTCTAAAGAAACAATAAAGATCAATTGTTTTAATGGTGTTTATAGTGGATGCTATGATGCATTTCTAGATCCTCCATCCCCAGGATGAAAACAGTCTTCCCCTTCCTACTGAGTCTTTCTCACTGTGCTATCAATTGAATCTCTCTCCGCATTCATGACCTTTCTCTGAGGACAGCCTTTGTGCAATGATTAGTTTGTGCAGGGGCATAAAAGCCGGACCAGGAAGGGGGTCAGCTGAGGCTACTATTGCGAATGACTTGTGGTTCAACCCTTCCTCCTGCCCAGGCATGCTTCCCCCTGTCCCCACGCGTGATGATCTCATTGAGCATTTCTAATAAACTTTGATCTTTGTCTCAGAGTCTGCTTCTTAGGAAACTGAACCTGCAAGAGTGTTTCCAAGATTCTGAGTTTAAATTGCATTGCCTCCAAAACATCGTATCTTACTCATTTATTTTTTTCACTCATTCATCCATTTATTCACCTCAGTCACCCATGCACACATTTCTTCCTTCAACAAAAATACTTTGAATCAGATTACTATACGTGTTTAAGGTAACATACTGAGTTCCATTGGAATGGAAAATGTACAGACACAGTCCTTTCCTGGCTTTTATCCTAACATAGCTTATTATTAAGTAGTTAGGATTGGACAAGTGCACCAAGACACCAATAACAATAATACAAAAAAGAATATAGGAAGGGCACCTGGGTGGCTCAGTTGGTTAAGCAACTCTTGATTTTGGCTCAGGTCATGATCTCAGTGGGGAATCTACTGGAAATTCTCTTTCTCCCTCTCCTTCTGCCCCGCTTATTTATTTCTCTTCTTGCGCACAAGTATGGGTGAGATATCTCTCTCTCTCTCTCTCTCTCTGTCTCTCTCTCTCTCAGATAAATAAATATTTGGGGCCGGGGGGGCGGGGAGTAAAGGGACTCCTGGGCGGCTCAGTCAGTTAACTGTCTGCCTTCGGCTCAGGTCATGATTCTAGGGTCCTGGGATGGAGTCCCATGTCAGGCTCCTTGCTCAGTGGGGAGCCTGCTTCTCTCTCTGCCTCTGCCCCCGCCCCTCCCCCTGCTTGTGCTCTACTTCTCTCTCTGACAAATAAATGAATAAAACCTTAAAAAAAAAAAAAAGGTAACAATATAGAAGAAAGGTAGAAAGAGAAGGAAGGAGGGAAATACATACCTACGGGAATACATTTTCCACTGAACATCTTTCCAGGGTGGGTGGGTAGGGGTGTGTGTGTGTGTGTGTGTGTGTGTGTGTGTGTGTGATATAACTTCTTAAAGAGATAATTCCCCACTATGTTTCTACTCGATCATATTATAGGCAAGAGTTTATATTTCCTCCACTCATGCCATTATGTTTCTTAGCACTTAAAACTTCTTATGGATTATATCTTTTCTGTATGCAACCTTATCTAGCTAGCTTCCTATCCTCTTAGGAGTGTCAAGTGTTTCAAATTTGATTTTATGCCTGAAGGATCTTGACACCTTTCTTTTCCTTAAGCTTCCTACTAATCCACTTTCTCCCTTTGGGTTCCCCCCCCCATCATGTGAAGTTTGAAGAGAAATTATATCGCCAATGAAAATAAGTGAGAGGGTGGTAGGAAGTCAGGCTTAAAATTCTGCTCAACTCTCTCAGAAAACTGTGGTAAGCTACTATACAATCTTTCGTTGAGAAGAGTTTAAGATTAAAATCCAATATTCATGAAAAGTTTTACAATGTTGGTAAAATAAACCAACATGGAAAATAGAAATTAAGTTATGTCTGTGGACAATACAATTTTCATCCATGTAAAAAGTTAGAAGTAGAAATTAAAAAAAAATAAATGAATGAATAAAACAAAATATCCTAAACCACGCAGAATTTTAAGTATGATTGGCAGCATTACAGTTAAAATTTAATGCATTTAAGCTTTGGGGATATGAAATATTAAATATAAATCATAATTGTCAATCAGTCAAATGTCATTTCTTTCTACTGAGCTCAAGATCACAGGTTTGCCCGCAAAGGCAAGAAAATGTACAAAATAAAGATGTCCAGGGAATGTCTACTGATAATCATTCATAAATGCAAAGGAACTTACAACTACTACTTAATAACTCAGTAAAGAATCACAGGTGCCTAGAATAGTGGCAGGTACCAAGTAGTCACTTAATAAATATTTGTGGAATGAACAAATTCCCTCTTGACATGTATAGGTGTATTCTATGTGACTTCAAATACCCTGACCAACAGACTGAAAGCTCAAATCCACTAACCTTTTCTCCTGCTGTTCTAACCTTTTTTTTTCCCCTAATATTTTCCATAATATTCGCTGAGATGCATTCCAATTATGTGTCCAACTGGGTGTCTGGAAACAATCTGGAGTAGATGACGTGATATTTTAAATTACATTTATTTTACATGAAACAATATTTGAACATTTCACTATTTCATTATCATCTTGATTACTGAAGTGGCTGTTGTGATAGAGTCGTTCGATATTTTATTTGACCAAATTCAAATTAAAGAATCATTAAGACATAACATAATGAGATAGCCTTAAGGGATGGGAAAGAGGCGAGGAAGAAGAGAGATAAATATGATGAAGTGCATATTTTCAAGTTGCTTGAATAAGTTGATACCTATGATTTGGGTTGTCACATAAAATGATGGAACTAACAGGGAATTTTAAATATTCCATTGCAAAAAATATTCTCATTTACATTTTTTGGTCTATAATACTCGTGGTAGTTTTTCTCCCAATAATAATACTCTTTCTCCTGAAATATTACCAATATACATCTTATAAACTACTATAAAACTTAATTTTCATCCTGAAAATAGACTTTTTGAATTTGGCCTCTGATTTTCATCTGTATTATCTTCTTTTTCCTGCTTCCTCTCCATTTCAAACTGTGTTAAATTATACTTAATTAGGAATATTTCCTCCCTTGAGTAAAATGTGAATTTAAAATCCAAGATATTATACTGCACCAGGTCGTGACTCAATAAATAGTTGCTAAACGTAGAATAAACAACTGGGGTCATGTACTTAGAACATTAAGTGTGGGTGGGTTACTAAAAAGAGAAAAAAAAACAAAAACTTTTTTTGTTTATTATGATCCCAATTATAGCATTAAAATAAAGATTACACATTAGTAAAAGTTTGTATGTCTCTCATATTTCATACTATAGTTTCATATACACACTCTAGCAGTACTAAGCAACTTCTACTCCCACTGATGTATAAGCTCTTTCTTCTAAGTGTTTGCACATGCCATTTCCTTTGCCTGGAAAGCCTTTCCTATTCTACCCCCAGAATATGGCTACCATTTCTACTCCTCCTTCAGATCTCAAATTAGCAGTCACACCTTGAAAGTCTGTAGCAAACGCTTCCACCCTTTTAGAAGGTCTCCCAGCATGTTTGCATACCGCTTTATGCACATCCCTACAAGAAGACTTGGATGACACAGGAAATAAACATTAATTATGTTTGTTCCTCTTTTCTTCATGTTGTGAGCTCTAAGAAACTCTCTTCTTGGGGCATGTGGGTGACGCAGTTGGTTGGGCATCCAACTCTTGGTTTCAGCTTGGGCAGTGATCTCAGAGTCCTAGGATCAAGCCCCACATTGGTCTCTGCTCAGTGAAGAGTCTGCTTGAGATTCTCTCTCCCTCCCCTTTGCCCTCCTGCTCATGCTCTCTATCTCTAATAAGTAAATAAATCTTAAAGAGAAAAAATAAATAAATAAAGGTAACTGTGTCTCTTTCACCACTGTTTTCCTTCCACATAACCCAGAACCTGGCACCAGATAGGTAGGTCCTTGATAAATAGTTCTTGATTAACTGACTAAATTACAAAATTTGTTTATTCAATGCATGCCAATTTCCTTTCTTTTTCTACAGTCCTAACATTGCATATTACCTCTGTCAAGCTGACCTATGAAAGCAAAAATGTTAACAGTTCGTGGCAGGTAATTTTTATCTTGATAGCCACTGCTTACGTACTAACTCCTTGTTAGAAATGTCACTGCCCTCTTCCTGTTAAGCTGACAGTAGATATCTGGAGAAATGTCTCCAGTGCATAAAGAGGCCCCATGAAGATACTTACTATGGCATTATTTATAATAGGGTATTGTTTGGATAGCCAAATAAATTACATTACATACAAACTATGAAATACTATACAACAATTAGGACGAACAAAGTGGATCTAAGTCTATCAGGTAAATTAATATATTACTGTTAAACTAAAAAAAAGCAAATAGCTAAAAGATGCCTTAAATACAATATCATATACCTTAAGAAAATTGCAGTACATTTTCTAATGTACACTTATAATAGAGGCATATAAATATATAGAAAATTGTGAGAACTCAAACTAAAATAAGTGGCTGTATTTAAAAAGGTAGAGAAGGGAGTGGGAATAAAGCTAGAAGTAAAAAAGGACTATTTGAAATGTTTTATTTTTATCTGTACTGTTTTCATTTCTTTTTTCAAAGAAAGTTTAGTCATGAGAATCAAAGATGCTTAATCTTGATACACTTGAAAGGCAAAAAATGCATACTCTATGAACAATTAAATAAAAATAAATTACTCATCTATTATATCATAGAGGACAGAATGCCCAAAACTAAAAGTTGAGCTGTAATAAACATACCTAAATCAAAACTTTTTTTTTCTTTTCTTTTTTTTTTTTTTAAGATTTTATTTATTTATTTGAGAGAGAGAGAGAGAGAACATGAGAGAAGAGAAGGTCAGAGGGAGAAGCAGACTCCCCATGGAGCTGGGAGCCCGATGCGGGACTCGATCCTGGGACTCCAGGATCATGACCTGAGCTGAAGGCAGTCGCTTAACCAACTGAGCCACCCAGGCACCCTTTTTTTTTCTTTTCTTAAGAAATAAAGAGAAGGTACTGGCTATCTTCTATTAGGTCAGGTATGGATGAATGATAAGAAGAAATAAAAATCACTTCACAGGTGAGAAATATAAAAAGAACCATGGGTTTTGAACCTATTGACATGAGTGCTGGCCACCCCTGGCTTCACCACATCTTGATTATGATGAGTCATAAATTCCAAAGTACCCATTAGTCTAATCTGTAAAATTAAGGCAGGTTCCAATCTAGTGACTCTCAAACTTAGAAGTCATAGTGCCTTTGGGGAAATATCACAAAACATTATTATACAGAAGAATTTGCTGTCATATGCTGCCTCATGATCATGATAAATTACAGTGTAGATAAATGGTTATATGCAGCACTTTTGTTTGTGTTTAAAGCCTTCTCTCTCAGTAGACTTTCATATGAATGGGGAGAGAACGTGTTTTAGTCAATGTTTCATCTATAGCACCTTTCATGGTTTATGTCATAGCAAGGAGGAAAAAAAAAAAAAACAGGAGAAAAGTTTTAACTGGTTAATTCTATTCGTTAGATAACCCCACCCCAACCCCTACACCTTGTAGTAAATAAAACCATTATTTTATTATAGAAAATCCACAGTTGATTCAACTCTTTGAACACAATCAAGAACTGAATTATGGTAATCTTTAAGGATCATCTTGCTCTAAAATAATGTTTACACAACTTTTATTAACTGTCTTTGAAAAGCCCCTCTATAAGATCTCCTGAGAAAAATAGTCTCTCACTCAGATGAATGATGGGGGAAAAAATTTCTCTAAACATTTAATATCCTTTTCAGTCACCACCCTGAATTCTTCAGAATAATTCTCATTCACTTGTGTAATTTCCTCTTACCTCAAACCAGCATAATGGTTACTCTCATTAAATAGATGTATTCTTCTACTTGGTGTAACATGGACTCTGGAACCAGTCTGCTTAGTTTTGACTTCTAGGTCTATGCTCTGTGACCTTGGGCAGGGCACTTAATATTTCCATACCTCAGTTTATCTTTAAAATTGGCATGAAAATACAGACTTCAAATCCTTGGTAGAAGGTTTAAATCAATTAATGTATATAAAATGCTTAGAACATTGCTTGGCCCACAGTAACTGCCATGCAAATATTTTTTGGGTGAAGAAACAAATTCCCTATACTAATCTTTTTTTAAAGATTTATCTATTTGAGAGAGTGAGAGAGCACACACAGGTGCACAGGAGTGGGAGGAGGGACAGAGGGAGAGGGAGACAGAAAATCTCAAGCAGACTCTGAGCCAAGAGCAGAGCTAGAAGGCAGGGCTCAATCCTCGGACTGAAATCAAGAGTGGGACAATAAGCCCCCCAAGCACCCCTCCCTATATTAATCTTTTACCAGATGACTATTCAATTATCACAAAGTTGGCCAAGACGGGGTCAACACTATTCAGGAAAATATCCTGTTATTAATAGCAGAAAAGCCTTAGGAAGAGGGGTAGAAACATGTAAAATAAAAAACACAGAGATATTAATGATATAAGTGTCTGCAGAGAGATAAGAACCAAGGTTTCCCTAGGTAGATGATTAGCCATTTCATATCTGCAAATGATTCTATCAATTTGGAAGGCACCTGGTGGATTACCTGACACATAGTAAACACTCATTAAATTTTTGTTTAATTAATTAACTCATTATTAAGTTAACTAGCAAATGAAATATTTGTCTGACTATAAGCCACGTCACTTGACATCTCTAAGTTTCTGTTTCCTCAACTGTAAAATGAGGAAGCTTACCTAGATCAGCATTTCCTTAATTATGTTCAAATAAAATTTGGTTTACTACAGTTATTTATCAGTGCCCTTGAAAACAAAGTCATGAGTGAGTAACTTTTGGAAAAGGTGCATGCTATTTCCTTCTCTTGCATTCAGAAACACATTGGTATAGTAGACATTTTGACATGTTTTACCATAAGGAAATTTTATTTCTCCCACTATTCCCCAAATTTAATTGACCATGGATGCCTTTCGGTTTCTATCATATTAGTATTACACAGAGTTTGTGCTATTGTGAACAAAAATGGGAGACACTGCTACTCTCTCTTTGAAACTAGTGCAAATTATTTACTGTCTATGACAAAGTAAGTACAAAAATTGAGAGCAGGCATTTAAAAAATTTTACAGCAAAGTGACAGAATAATTTATTTGTCTGTTCAATCTAATAATAAAAATTAAGTATTGTATCTTCTGTGTTCCATTCATTGCCTTTTTCTTAGAAGTTCTTTTTTTATCAGATTTACTTAGTCTATTATGCACTGGAAATTTAAAAAGAAAAGAAAAAATGGGTTCTTCGCCACACAGAGTTTGGAAAGTACTGCATTAGATGAACACCTACATCATTTTCACTTCTTTTATGTTATGTATCTTCTCATTGACTCCACTGGGGAGTCCTTTAAGATGAAGATTCCTGGGTTCTACCCCAAACACTTATCAGCATCTGTGGATCCCCTAGGACATAGGGGATCAACATCTCCACAGGTCCCCAGGCAACTCTGAACATATTCTGAGAACCAAAGACTTACATTGTGAGAAACCTGATGAAAAAGCTCTATGTTATTTGTTTTGACAGTGATAAACCCACAGAAAATAAGTATTTATAGGGAATATATAAATGAGGAAACTCGATAATAGAATATGTTTGTCATTAGTATGGGATTTCTGAGTCCTATGTTCATGGATAGAATGGGGTTATCCCAAACTGGAAACAGACTACTAGCTTAAAAAATCAAATACTTTGGGGCACCTGGGTGGCTCAGTGGGTTACAGCCTCTGCCTTCGGCTCAGGTCATTGTCTCAGGGTCCTGGGATCGAGCCCCGCATCGGGCTCTCTGCTCAGCAGGGAGCCTGCTTCCTCCTCTCTCTGCCTGCCTCTCTGCCTACTTGTGATCTCTCTCTGTCAAATAAATAAATGAAATCTTTAAAAAAAAATTAAAAAATTAAAAAAATCAAATACTTCTCATCGCTTGTCAGGAAAAAGAATATATAATTCTTCAAATACTTCTACTTAGACCTCACCTCCTGTCTCAGTTATTTCTGATGTGGGTGGGGTTTTCAGCATGATCCCTGTTTTTTGTGTTTGTTTGTTTTTTTGTAGCAATCTAATATTCAAGTGAATATGAAAACATATTGATCCATGTCAGCCCACACTATATTCATGATATGGATACAAATAATTTAAACCCTTTGTTTAAAAATATTTTTACTAGTCTTTGTTCAATAAGGCATCAATCTATTTAACATCATTTTGGTATTTATGTACAATACTGATGAAGTTTTGGAATATAGGTAAGGTTCGGTGTGGTGAGGTCCAGAGCCAACGACCGAGAAAGAATTCTTGAGACGTCTTTGGTGCAAAATGGTGGTTTTATTAAAGCACGGGGACAGGACCCACAGGCAGAAAGAGCTGCTGCCCTGTGGTGCCGAGGAGTGGCTGATTATATACTCAGGCATTGAGGAGATGAGGACAAATTGGGGTGCGGGGGGTGGCCAAAAGGACTGTTGTATGCTAAAGACTCTCAGGATACTGGATACTGGAAGCCTGGTTATTGTCAAGCCAAGGTTGTTTTCCCTCTAATGAGGCACTAACCTGAAGACAGTTGGGAGTTTCCTGGAGGAATGTTACTTTCCTCCTATCACACATCCTTGTCAATGGGCTTCAGGGTTAAAAGAAATTTAATTTTATTTACATTTCCTTCTGCCTCAGCTTCCCACAATTTTATGGAGGGAGGGTGATGTTAGGGCTTCAGGAAACTGAGTTATGGGTCTCTAGTGTTAAGTTATTGATAAGGAAGCTTCTTCCTTGTAAATCACTAGGACATTTGTAAACTGAGGGGGACTCCTGCCCTGCAGGGCTGTGATCTCTATCAGTTAACCATTTGTTTTTCCTTTAGGGCAGCCAGGAGTACCTGAGGAATGTCACAGATATCACATGGGGCAGAGAGGGGAGAGGGTGTTAGCTTCTGCTTTGTCCTCAGCTAGCCTTCTGCTCCTTCATCAATATCTTCATATTCATACCTATACAATGCTATGTGTTTAAAGTAGAGTTTGACACATTTTTTCATATTTTTACACTGTTAAAAAGGCAAGGAGGTTATGTATTTTATTTCTGCCTTAGGGTATTATATGTCTGTGTCTAGAACTAAACCTAACCCCTGACCCTAAAGAGTGGTTCTCTACCCAAACTATATCTTGGAATATCACTTGAGATAGTGAAAAATGTAATACCTGGGCACTATACCCAGAGTTTCTGATTTAATTAATCCTGGAAATGGCTTGGAAATTAGAATTTCTTAAAGCTCCTCAAATGATTCTAATGTATAACCAGGGTTGAGAACCAAAAAAAAAAAATGATCAGGTTGCAGTTCCTATCAAAAAACATGTAGTAATCATCAGACATTTCATACACAGGCAAATGCAAGGATTTGGATTGGTGTGGAGAAAGGATAGCAGTGAGCCAACTATGAAGGGCTTCCTTCCCTCACTAAGGATTAAAAAGACAGATAATAATCAGTCTTAAAAGAGAAACATACAACCTTCTCTGCACTCCTCAGGCTTTCCCTTCTGCACACGCTTAACCAGCATTCTCTGTTTATCAGGTTAATGTGGCTTATTAAACAATAAGGAAACAGTTCAGAGACAGAAAAAAAAAGAGACCACGGAGAGGAGAGAGAGGATATCTTCATTAAGTTGCCCCCCAAAACCCCAAACACACAAAAAAACTGATCAAACAAAAAGCCACCACTTATCTGCTTTTTTAGCCTCAAGCCTTAGTGTCTAATTTCCTAAACCACCAGGGTCCAGAAGACATGAATTTCCTTTCTCAGGGTTAGACTCTTTCACCTCTAGTTACAGCAGAACATCCTGAAGAGGGGGCAGGGAGAAGAGTAGGGGAGGAAGATGAAAAATGTGTAACTTTATTACTTTGGTAGCAAGAAGAGCTTGCTGTCTCTCCTCTCATCTTTCCCCATGCCTAAAGGGCTTGAAAGAAGATTTTACAACTAGCCAAATGATATCCTGTGACTTTCTCCTGTGCATCCAGAGGTCACATCCCCAGCTCCAATTCCCCTTCATCTGCCCAAGTTCTGTGCTGTCATTTCATTAAAAGGATGTTTTCCACCTCAAGTCTTTGTTCCTGGTACTAGAGTTAGACCTGAAACGCCTCAAAGTCTTAAAAATAAATAAATAAATAAATAAACCTCGTTTAATATGTAGAAAAACATCTGACTTGATTAAGAATATCTTATATCATAATCAAATACAGTTACAGCTGAAGGACAATTTGTTCTCTGGGGTATCACTTCTTTGAGTCCAAGAAAATACTCCTGTTTGGTCTAACCCACCTCCAAATTTACTTTGATTTGCAAATTCAGTGTACTTTGTGTAAACAAATACTGACAATGAATTAACAATACCACGTGACCTCTCCTTTCGCTGTAGGAATACAGATTTTCAAGCTCAGAGAATGTTTGTTTCCCCTTCACACATTTTATTTCAGATCTTAATGAGTAACGTTGAGCCTTAATAACTTTTAGTTATGTCAACGTCCTTATTTTTGATAGTTTCCTCAACTACATATGATCTCTTTCACCAAATGAGAAAAGTAAAGGGTGCTCAATGAAGTGGTAATCTGTCCAAACAGGAATGGTTTTCTATCTTTTACATTTTCTACTGGTAACTAATTTCCTAGGAGTCTACAAGGCAAAATGCAAGGCATGATAATTTGCTGCCAGTATTACTCAACCTTGCCATTTAGATAAATTATGTTACCTTTGGAATTTACACTCAGGGAAATGATTGTTCTGTTTCAATCAATTTCCTCATCCCTCACTATCACCAAACATTCTTCCTAAATTGATTTTCATTTAGTATTCACTCAACAAACCTTACCAGAGAACTACCACGTGACAAGCATCATCCTACTTGCCAGAGAATAGTCTAGACTCAATAGTCTCAACCCTCAAAGAATTCACAGCCCATCTGGCGAGAAGAAATAAGAAAACCAACGATTACAAACAATAAGACAGACAGGCAAACATATGTGACAGAAAACCGGAGGCTTTCCTCCATCAGAATGCAGGGTAAGGGTGCACACCTAATGTATTTGGGCTGGCAGGAGAAGGGGAAGGAATAGTCAGGTAAGACTTTCCAAAGAGAGTGACATTTGAAAGACAAATTGTTTAGGCAGAGAAGAGGAATATGCATGAATGGTGTATTGGTGTATTTCCTCAACGGAGGAAATCCAGTAGAGTCAAATCTTAGATTAGTGTCAAACTACCCTAAATTTTCCCATAAAATGTAGCATACATTTTTTTTTCACATATACGACCCTGTATAATAATTTTAGTACATTTAGGTTGGAGAACCGCTGAACCAGAATAAAGAAAGTAACAAAAGGAAAATCTACATGAGACACCTTATGATTCAAACCATTCTACCTTTTAGGAAACTGTTATATCAAATCCCTAGTGATGAATGGAGGATGGGAGAGCAAAATCTGAATTATTTCTGGTTAACTGAAGGGTTTTCCATTCTGTTTTGATATTAAGACCCTTACCTTGATCTATGTTAAAATGTTTGTCATTATATGGACAAGACGTTCTATATAAAATCGCTTAGCTCTGGCCTGGCTAATAGTAATACCTTAATAAATGTTTCCTATATTTGAATCTACATCTTGACTGACCAGATTCATATACCTAGCCATTAACCTTTTATTCTTAGTTGATATTCCCTAGGTCTTGTCTAATAGCCATCCCTGCCGTGATCTGGGGAGCCGATCTCGTGAGCAATGTAAGTTCTAAAGGTAGGGTGTGACATAGGTTCCAACATAATGCAGCTCTGATGGGAGCTCATAAGAGAAGAGAGGGATCCAAGCACCACCATGGAGAGAATTTCAAGCATTCCCATTAAGATAGGCACATAGTGCATCTGGAGGGTAGCAGCGTCCTGTGTGTCATGTTAAAAAATGAGAATTTATCCTGAGCTTTTGGATGATTTTAAGCAAGGGAGTAACATGGACGACTTTGTTTAAAAAGGTTACAAAATAGATTAAAGCACTGCTCACATCAGGGAGGAAAGTGAGAGGCCTATTAGGACAATCCTGGTGGAAATTAGAAGGGACTAAACCAAGTCAGAATCAGGAGGAATGGAGCAAAGACCATGGAACAGAGATATTTAGAAGACAGAAAAACTAGGCTTGATTTTTTATTAGAAGGGAAGGTTTGGGGTATAGAGGGACAAGTTCCATTTAAGCCATTCTGATTTTGCTTTCTATGAGCTATTCAAAAGGAGTTGTTCAGGTGGCAATTGGGTATGAAGGTCTGAAGTTTAGCAAAGAATTCCTGACTTGAGATAGAAATTCCAGATATATTAACATATAACCAGACAGAGAAGAGAAGAGTGTCAAGGCTGATCTGAGGATAACCCCAACATTTAAGGGATAAAATAATGATGACAGCATAGAAAGTGAATGTGTCAGGGGATTTTTTTTTTAACAATATAAAGAATATTTGAGCATATTTATAAGCATAAAAAAGAACCACTTTCTTTTAAAATCCACATGGAAATGAGACAACACATGAACCAAGGTCTTAGAAAGTCAGGGGAAAGTGGGGCCTTCTCCCAGTATAAAGGTCACCCCAAGAGCAGGTTCCAGTCTTGAATTAAATCACAATTCTTCTACTACCAACGTGTGTAAGTGAAACCCCAAAATTGATAGCAGCCTTTTAGAGGAATGGATAATGTAAAATGGCAGCAGACAACATGAGGAGTGTGTGTATGCAGAAGGACTCTTCTAAGAATGTTGGCTTTAAATAGCTTTATTGTTTCAACCAAATTAAAAAGCACTTGCTTGGGAGTCATAGAAGTGTGCCACGCAGATGACCTTCTAGAGAACCTTTTAGGAGAGCAGAATTGACTGACAGCCCTGGCTGCTCCCCTTTGGATCAACCACTTTATTTTTGCCAAGGCCACCTTCCCCCAGGCTGTTCCTAGTTGATACATGAACAAAGCTGTGGTACTGATTCTGGAACATTGCTATCACACTTCTCTAACAAGCAACCTCTGCTTTTCTATCAGCCTGGCCAAGATTTTTCTCAGAACTGTACTGCAGTCTAGGACTCCACCTACAAAATCTTTTCTTCTCTGTCTTCTGTCCGCATTACAGTCTTGAAAGTACACCCTCCCTGACCCTCCTTTTTTCTATGCATGCACACAGGCTTTTCCCACCTAAATCTCTTGCACTTCCAGGCCCATCATGGCATCTGCTTCTAGAATGACCTGAATGGACACAAGGGATTGATCTGAGGGCTGAGGATTTAAAGTTGACAAGACAGACAAAGCTCCTATCTCCAAAGATATTATAATTTGTCAGGTTTTGATAGAACAAAAGCACGTACATCTTGATTCTACATCAGTCCCTGTGGACAGAGTGATCTCCATCTCCCACCTTTTTCTTTTTTAACTAATTGCTTTGATATTGGTACACCCAAGGATTCCTAAGATGGCTTTGCTCCTCTCTCAATTTAAGTTTGTACTGTTCCCCTCACACCTCTGTCAACGTCAGAGTACCATTTCCTTGGCTTTTATGAATAATCCCAACATGTATAATTTCTCTCTCAAAGCTGCCCCTTGGCACTGCAACAGAAAGTGAGTCATCACCCACGCATGAAATCTAGGATGATTCCGAGATAATTCAGTAAAGATTAGCTACTTCACACCTTGCCCCCTCACTCTGGTTCATGCTGGCTCTCTGCCACTGGCTGACAAAATGCGCACGTAACTTTCTGTCCTCATTCTGAATTGCATTTTGAGACTAGCAGGCCTCTACACCCACATGCCTCTCATCAAAATCCTAACACTGATTTAAAATGCATGAGTCATTTTATTCATATCTTGGGTTCCATTTGGGAAAATGCTGATCCTGGAAAACAGGGAAGTCTCATTTCCTCTCCCTCCCTCATTTTCCATGATCCTCCATAGCCTGTACAGCAATTCTGCCCACTCCTTATACAGCTGACGCTCACAGTGCTTCTCAGGCACAAAGACCCAACACTTGGCAGTGGTTTGTGGAATGACCACTTGATCCATTGTACACAGGAACTGACTCTTTCTCAAGTTCTTCAGGTCTGCCTCCTTTGGGAGATGTGTGTGGAGAGGAGAGGGAGAGAGGAGAAATTAGAGTTAGATTGGGAGGAGGCCTAGGGCACATCTCTGTGGGTGGAGAATGACCCACGGTCTTTCATGGAGGACACAACCCATTTCATTTTCTCCTTTCGCTCCTGTAAAGCACTGTGAACCATCCCAAACAATCCATTTTGCAATAAAATGCTGTTGCATTCTAGCATTACTGTCTGTAGCTCAATTTAAACTCGACCCCATATCAAAAGGGAGTAAAGCAAGTTAGCTGCTATGTCCCAGTGGATGCTCTTAGGATGTCTTCAGGGCTTGAAAAATGTCCATGGAAACCACATTTTATAACAAAGTGCATCATCTCTCAGTGGCCATGCTTGGAAAGATTAGAGTGTCACTGCAGGCCTCCTTAGAATGCAATCACTAAAACTCCGTATGTTGGTGCGCAAAGAATCTAGTCTCTTCTACCCGATGTTAATAAATCATCACATTCAAGCACACATAAAAAATATGGAGAGGTGGAAAGGGGTTACGAAGAGAGATTTGGGATGATGTACCCCACTAAACTTAAGGGCATAGTCAGGAGTGTGGGTAAGCTTCCCACCCCCTCAAATCTATCGCAACAGTGATGGGGAAACTGGGGGATAAAATGCTGTGGGATGAGATGCCTAGCTCAATATGATTTTGCTCCTCCATTTCTGGAAGAGGACCTAGTTCTGATCCCACTGTGTCTCTCACTACCCTTGAAAATTATGTTCAAAGTTAATTTCTTTTTTGAAAACAGTCCAGACTAATCCTATTAGTCAGTGTATTTGTATGAGTGTGTTAAATACATAAACATGCACATGTGAGACACAGATGTCGAGATGGTACTATAGTTTCTTCTATGAGCACCAGTTTCGCTCTATCTCCCTGGTATGAATAAGACGTTTTTGTATGTTGGTCTTGCCTTTCATATTAACTTGCTAAGTCCTTCTAGGGCAGGGATCATGGCTACACAATACATTGTCTCTAGATACCCATCTGAGAAAGGTAAATTCTCGTGGACAAACAGTGAACTTTGGTCAGGAAATCCTGGATCTAGTCTGACATAAATTTAGTCAGATAACAATCTCTATGTGCCTCAGACTCCCCTGCTATAAATCAGGATCAAAAGCCATTTCTTTACGAGGTGTTCTAGGAATTCTGATGATGGGGGCAGTTCATAAGAAAAAGCTAGTGTCAGGTGCCTGGGTGGCTCAGTGGGTTAAAGCCTCTGCCTTCAGCTCAGGTCATGGTCTCAGGGTCCTGGGATCGAGTCCCGCATCGGGCTCTCTGCTCGGCGAAGAGCCTGCTTCCCCCCCGACCCCCCACTCTCTCTGTCTGCCTCTCTGCCTACTTGTGATCTCTCTTCCTCTGTCAAATAAATAAATAAAATCTTAAAGAAAAAAGAAAAAGAAAAAGGTAGTATCACACTGTTCTCTCACCCTATTCTCTCAGGTTGTGAAAGATTCCATCCTAATCCATTGGCTATTGCACTGATGACATTTTATCTTCTCTATAAGAATCTAACTCTGCCTTCTGGGGCTGGGTAAAATAATTATTTTATTTGTTTGTTTGTTTATTTATTTTTAGCATTTTAACTGTTTATATTTATTTGGAAAATCTCACCCAGCTACCCTTTTTAATGGGTCAACTTATACAAATGTATATTCTTTAACGGGTTCCCTGGAGTCCCTTTTTTCTATTTTTCCATGATTCTTTTTTTCTCAGATTAATTCATCTGCAATATTTTATTTTTAAAATGTCATTCTTCATAAGACCCCCATGGTGATATTCATCTGAGGCCTTTCTCTATCAAGTACTATCATAATTAGTTTTGCTGTCCAATCTTTACTATTTCATAGGGAACAACTAAGATTTAAAGGTGAAAAAAGCAAAATGTGGTAGCAAGAGCTTAGGGCAGTTTGAAAAATTTGAAGCCTACAACAAAGGCATCCATAAGTTCAAAAAGCATACTCAGGAAATTCACCTCTGTTGCCTCCAGTCCCTGATTGAAGATATATTTTCATTATTCTGATCAGTAAGTGATATGGGTACTCTCTAATGTTTGGGGCAAAAGTGAATAAAATTCATTCTATGAAATAACATTCAAAGTGACTTGTCCTCCAGAACTAGAAGTCTAATTGCATATTTAAATAACAATAAAGGAGAAAATTAAATATTAGCAATATGATTGGCAAAAAAAAAAGATTATATAAATTCTGGGTGTGCAAATGTTCAGCGATGTAAAAGAAGTAGGTGACAAAACTTAAAGAAAGCCTTGAAGGACAAAAGAGAGAGACAAGATCTGGTGATTCATTTAAAGTACTCAGCAGCTCATAAGAACTGATACTAGGGATAGAGAACAAGATTCAAGGTTGCCTGGAAAAAATGCCCCAAACCACACCTTAGAATTGGTTCTGATGTGGAAAAAAAAAAAGCTACCTCCTGAGAGAGAGAACTTGTACCACTTGCTTCTGGAAATGGCTCATCCAAAAGCAAAGCCAGTGGCCCTGGGACATCTGATTGCCAAAGTATATATCCTAGGCTTATATCCCAGCTGCAGAAGCAGCTGGGAGAGCCAGCTTACACTAGATTTCTCTCCAGAAGTGGGAGGTGGTCTCATCCTCACAGACACACAGAGATATGTTAGGAAGGGGTGGAAATCTGTGTACATTCACACGATGGGCAGACACTGCGCAGCCAGACACTGGGCAGCCACCAAGGATAATAAATGCTCACTACCAGCATCTTTTATTCAGTGAGCATCAGCTTCTAGAGATTTGAAAATATTTATAAGACAGCATTCTTGTTCTTGAACTCAGCATGTGAGAATTAACAAGGACCTTAACATTTCCTCGGTCCCGTCTCCTTGTTCAAGAAACCAAGGCTCAAAAAGTAAAAAGATATGTCCAGGGTCACCTAGCTGATTAATGGTAGGGCCAGGACTAAGACCCGGTCTTCTAACCCCCACCCAGTGTTAGTGCTTGTGTTCCTGAGCCATGTACAGTTACAAGAGAAATCCTGACTTCCTGGAGGAATGAAAGCAGCATCCATCTCCTGTCTGCTTAGGGGAGCTCTCCTTTGCCATTGAGATGCAGAGTTCTACCAGGACAGGACTATTCTAAGGCCCTTGTGATAAACCCTACATGATTATTGTCTTTAACCAGCCCCAGGCTATGCTCTTTCACCCCATGACGCCCCCAGTGGATTATGTAGTGTTTGATTGCAACATATTCTATTCTCTTTGAAAACTCTGAGAACTCCCATTTAAGACATGATTCAGTGAAAAGGAATTACGAAAGAAAGGCTCTGCCCTTCACTGGTGTATAAAACTGTACCCTTCACTTATCCCTTTCTGGGGCTCGTTTTCCTGATCTGTAATATCCGAGTACATGGTTTTCAGGGTTTTTCTTTTGTTCCGTTTAATTTGTATTTAGGATTAACCGAGACAACAATGTACAAACTAAGTGCATGATAAAGATTCATTGAATGATGTTTTCTTTTTTAATACATATTTATATGCGTATATAAGAAAGCCAAGCTTCTCTCTCACATGCTCATGCTAAATCATATTCTCGCACTGTTTTTCTCAATCTCTCTCAATCAATTCCTCTCTCTCTCTCTCTCTCTCTCAGGCATACCCATGGAAACGTATGTCTATCCAGAGGCAAGTACTACTTCTATTCATCAAGAGCATAAATATTTCATTAGGGAAATATAAAACTGCTCAAGTTTTTATAATCAATCCATAACTATTTAGCCCCTTTATTCTTCAGCCTCTGGCCCTTGCTCTTGGTTTTGGCGTCAGAATCTACTGCTTCTTGCCATTTCCTTGGCTCAGTAGTCTCCCAAATAACAAAGTCCTAACCATATTAGTGACTTGGGTACCCACCGCATGTCCTGTTGAGTATTAGTCTTAGCACATTTATATAACACTATGCATTTTGCCTTTGTTCTAGAACAGGTAATTTTCCTGTGGCTCCTGACTAAAGAGTCCATGTTTTGCATTACCTTTCCCAAAAGTATTGGATTGATTTTTTTTTTTTTTTTTTAATTTGACTTTGTTATTTTGGGTCTATGATCCTGAACAGTTTCTGCTCTCTCAAACTTCAATATGTTTAAAACACCTTCTTGCTCAGTGTCCTCCAAATAAATGTGCCATCAATGTTATTTATTGCTTTTCCAGATTTCTAATAAAGACTTTAATCTGTGCCTGCCACTTGTCACTGAAATTGCTCCCTAAGTAAATATATGGATGAACCAGTTCTTATTACAGAAATTGTAGCCTGTTGTATAAGTAGTCACATATTTTACCCTGTATTAAATGTTTTGTTATTAGATTGTAGTTTCTGATAGTCTAAGATTTGTGACCTATAAAATTACAATTGTATGTGGTTAAATCCAATATATGTTCTGTGCAAAGAGCACAAGACTTGAAGTTAGGAGCCATCAGCTAATTTCTGTCACTGAGTGATTGTAGGCATTTACTTTTCTTTACTCTCTAGGCCTCAGTTCCCACGACTTCAAAATGAAGCTTTAAATTAGGTGATTTCTCACTCTCCCTCCAGGCTTTTAAGAAGTCTATATATTCCTGTCATGAACCTTATTTAAACCTATCTTGAAAAAAAAAAAAAAAAAAAAAAAACCTTTAAAAATTATTGTTTAAATTGTTCAGAGGGAAAATATATAAGAGACTTTGGAAAACAGTTCTGGAAGATTTTTACATCAGAGGCTATTTGTTTAAATTTGGAGAGAAGTTCTAACTGCCACAGGTTTTACAGAAGTTAAAAAAAAAAAAAGACGTATTATATTCACTTCAACTAACATCTACCTACCAGCTCGCTGGGAACACTTGCATTTTTATGATGCCCAAATTTGGAGGGTAGGCCAAAGTAAACCAATTACTTCTCACAGCTTTGCTATGAGAAGTTCCCTACTACTAACCACCCATCACTGAGGATCATAGACTTGGGGGCATCCTTGACTTCTGCCCTTTGCTTTCTCCATTCCATTGGTTGCCATGTTTCTACCCACCTGTAGCCCTTTGCTAGTTCACCATGTCAAGTCTATCCCCAAATTCAGGACTCATGAACCACCACCTAGACTATTTTAATCATTCAATCAGTATTCTTCCTGCTTCCAAGATCTCCTTGGTTTTTAATTCAACCAATATAAGACTTTCTGATAAATTTCCTTAACCACAGCTCTTATCATATTATTCCCAAAGACATCTACTGGCTTGCTCATGTCTACCAGCTAGGTTTCAAATCCTTTGGTCTGTTAAAGAGTATTCTGAGATCCAGTCTGAACCATCCCTCTGGATTATTTTTCTATCTGCTGGTTCAAATTATATTCTTCCAAGGTCTAGTTCAAAGTCAATCTTTTCTTAAAATACTCCTGAGGCATCAGAATAAATTTTCTAATCCCTCAAAGTGACTCTTTCATAGCATTCATGACTTTCTCACATCAATTCTAATTTCTGTTTACTCATTAGCCTACTTCTTCATTAAATGCAAGTATTGTTTCTTCCTTCGGTATTATAGCCTCCATTGCCACTTACTGAGTGGCCATTATATGAATTTAGGATGAACATATGGTTTGTCTCTTCCTTAAGTAGACATTAACTTCTTCTGAGGTAAAATTAGGGGTGAAGTTATTCTTATACTTTATAGTTTAACTGAAAAATTAAAATAATATTGCATCTAGATACCTTCTTTTAAAAAACCATTCAAATTAAGTTTTATGAGACATTTCTTTAGAGAAAGACATTCTATTTGTTTAATAAAGGTATTTTAGTTTCAAAATTTGTATTCTAATTGTTTAATTAATATATGTGTTTCAGTACTTTGCTAAGTAGTGATATTCCACAAGTTCAATTCTACTCATAACTCTCTGGCTTAGCGTTCAAGTTCACCTCTCCTTTTGAAGTATGCACAAAATAATCCCTATCCTACCCAACTCAGAAAAGTCACAAGTTTCTTTGGTTTTCAAATAAGTATATCTGCCCATCCATCAGGTAGAAGAACAGGATTAAACACATATCAGAAATAAATAACTCCATTAGTCACAAGAATAGACTCATCAATCAGCCTCTGAGGTCAAACATTTGACAGGTGCCAATGAGCTCTTTCCAATATCACCTTTCAGAAATGAGGACATCAGAGGAGTTAACCACGATGCATTCAAGGGGACTACCAAATTAAGTGGCCAAAAGATCCCATTTGGCTCCAGTGAAGGTTGCATGATGAATTCAGAACCAGAACATACTTTGTGATATGGTTAGTTGACCTAAATAGGTAAAACTGGTGAGCTGAAGATAAATATTTAACATTTGCACAAAAAGTGATACTAAAGGTCATTCAAAAATAGCAAAGCACAGAACGGTATATATAGTTTTACTATTACTATAAATCTAGTCAGGATACACCTTGCCTTTTAAAAGAGAACTAAAACATAGCAGCATAAAGTTGGGCCACACTCCTTTTATGGCATATTTGAGGAGCTTTTTAAGTCTCCTTTCTACAAACTCTTTTGGAAACAAATTGAATTTTAGTAGAATATCTCCGAAAACATCCATTTCCATGTACTTCATAGTCTCATGAACAAAAGGAGATATGTATTTTTATTTGCTCTATTTGAATTCATACATTTACTAATCACAAGAACAAAATGAGCTATAACATCTCTGATAACCCAGATGTCTCCCTCTCTGCCCTCTGCCTCAGGAAGCTCTTACTATTAAGGGCTCTTGCCAACAAACTTCCTTCACTTGACTATGAGAGATGGAGAAAAGGAAGCCAAAGTCAGGGATTTGCATTCTTGTTCTGTTCTTTGACAATGGACTGTATCCTTTAATTTACACAGCTGGATGGAAACACCTACAAAGAAACCTCTTTGAAGAAATGGAAAAACCATTTAATGTTCATACACAAGGTAAGTCTTATAGGAAAACTGTAGGGTTGACAAAAGTTAGAGTTATTCACTTCTTACGGTTATGATCTTTTTGAGGATATGTCTCTCCCCAAATCCCTGACCCCATTAGACATACTCAGCCAAATTAGCCTCAACTCACACATAGATAGTAGAAACAACACACAACTGGTTCCATATTTCTTCTCCAGGTGCTTGCCTGCCATAGAAAATATATCACCCTCAACATTATTCCTAATAATAAAGAAGAGGCTATATCTCCACCAAAATCATCTTCCCAGTCTACAACCTAAGAAGGTGCAAGAAGTTTTGCACCGTGTTCTTCAAATAAGGATCTTGTTTTCCACCTCAAGTGAGCATTCCACCAGCCAGATTTCAGACTTGGGTACTAATTTTAGATAATTGAGCATTTATAGCACTGCCAGTGTTACTTTTATAGGGCCAACCCATATTCCTAATAAGCAATGCATTGCTGTCTGCCTAACAGGGATGGAGTATAGGGAATAAAGAGCAAGCATCAGTGAATGAACTCGGCAGCCACAAACAAATTACCAGAGACATGTACCTTCCTGAAAGGCAGAGAATTATGGAGGCAATATTGCATGATGAGATATGTAAGTACAGCCTTGGAGGTTCATGTGTGGATGGAAACCATTTAAGTAAAGCACTTAGGAAAATTGCTTTCTACTGTCTGGATGAGGATTTATCATGAGATACAGTTTTTAAGTAAAAAACCTTACATGTAAACCTGGACTAAGTGCTTTGTCCAAGGTGACACAATAAGGGAAGCAATAGAGATAGAAATGGAATGCTTGAAACCAGCCTCCTGATCTAATCACCAGATACTTTGCAAGTTTATCTGAAGAGGTCCTAATGCAAAATAGAACCTTAAGAGTGAGAGGTCAGCATAAGAATTGCCGCAGCCAACTGGGCAGCAGAAGAAATGGAATTGATTGCTTCCGTAATGAGTGATAAAATTTTATCAGTAATGACACAGAAGAAAAAAACTGCAATCCTATGTTTCATAAAAGGAAAAGCATTTTCTCTGCTAAAATGCCTTTTGCTAATCATTACTAGTCACTAATGCTCACATGACTTCTGACCCTCTTTAATCCTGACATTCTGGCTTAAGTATAAGCAGACAATTCCATTGTCTTTGTCTATTTTTTTAAAACCCATTTTGGTATGATTTCTTTCACACATCAGTTTTCCAGATCATCTGCTACATATTGGGGGCTGTGAAGGGGGAATAAAAATGGCCAAAGCTCACTTCTACCTTACAAGGAACTCAAGTTCTTTTGCTCAAGGATGCCTAATCCTTCTGCATACAGGGGGTGAGTGCTCTGAAACAGCTAAGCAGATAGTCCTATGGGAATACAGTAGTGGGTGGGAGATTGAGAAGAGAAACCTGGCCACGAGGGCAGATAACTTTGCAGGTGGATAAAGGTGAATGGTACAGGAGAGAAGAGAATTCTAGGCAAAGGCAGTAACTTGAGCAAAAGCTCCTCTGCTTCAGTTACTTCAGTTTTATTTGTCAAACATTTACTGCTCACAACAACCCAGGCCTTATTCATCATCGGCTGTTTTAAGTTTCTTAATCTCAACATCCTCAGTTTTATAATGATACTAAGGGTAGCTTCCTAATATGGTGGTTGTGAGAAATGAGAAATTCTGCATAAGGACTTTAAAAGAAAATTGGCATGTTATGAGCTCTGCATATAGTTATTAAAATCGTTTAATGATTGGATAGAGAATACGAGCCCTCTCTTCTCCATGCTGGATATGAGTTAGATGAGACCATTAAGAGTCCTACTCTTGGAGAAGAACCCAAAGTCATGCCTGATCAAAGATAGTACCCTCAGCAGTCTCTCACATCAAATCACACAAATATTAGGTGGATTAGGTCACAGTTCTCTGAGAAGTATTCCATTAGCCAGCCACATCAGAAGAGATTAGTAAACCAAACCGAACTAGAAAGGGTTGTAGAGTGCAAAACTATGAGGGCATGAGAAAACAGGCATATTGTGATACAGAGAAAAATCTAAAGTGCCACAGTTGAGAATATTTTGGGCAAAAGGACAACAGAGGAGCATGGGGTCTAAAACTCGTTTTGCCTACATCAGGGTTCTGCTTGGTGTCAGTCCCCATAAGCCTGTTATTAGAAGATCTATTAGAAGGAATGCTTTTAAAGCATCCTATCAGCAATATGGACAGGATAATTGGAGATACAGGTGGGAGAAACAGCATGGTGGTAAGACTTATACCTTTTGTTCATGGCAACATTTTTCCCCCAGCTAACTAAAGAAACTTAAAAACATTTTATGGATAAGGTGGCTGTTGTGGGTACAAATTAAAACCAACACAATTGGCTGCTATTAAAAATTAGCTTTACTAGAAAAAGCATTTTACAACATTACTTTTCTCTTGAAAAAGAATACATGTGTGTGAACGCACTTGGGTGTGTGTGCGTGTGTGTGCATATGCACCATGAAGATGGGATTGCACAAGATGTATATAAAAGGTAGCTAAATATAACCTGTATTTGTCATTTGAGGATCCATGACATATAGTTAAGAATAATTAAGACTGAATAGCCCATTGAAAAGTGACACAGATATCCATGGTCTCTTGAGAAGTAAGAGGAAGCAAAAAAAATTTTTTTTTCTTACTACATCAAGGTTTTATAAACAGCTTTGAAAAAAATAAAGGAAAAGATTGTTTTTCTTTTTTTTTTTTCCCCCTAAACCCAACCTTAGCCATTTATTTTATCTTGGTAAGAAATATTAATTCTAAATATAAAAAAAAATGATGCTGTGTCTATATGCTCTTTTTTTTTTTTTGGTTTTGTTTTTTGGGTTTTTTTTGTTGTTGTTGTTCGTTTGTTTTTTTGTATGCTCTTCTTAAATCCAAATTAATCTTGAAAATTTCAGAGCCCTGCGGAGAAGAGGGGAGTTTTGTATTTTCCTCTGGTTAGTAGCATGGAGTAAGTGTCCACATCCTCCTCAAAGTGGCAGTGATAAAATACTTCCTATACATATACCATACCTTATTTTTAACGCATACACACACAAATAACAAAACCCACTTTAATATATTAATTAAACCAATAACCTAATATAAATGATTATAACCCAAGTTTTTACATAAATAAGAATAAATATGAACCCTGGCACATGACTTGGTGTGTCAAAAAATACTTGAAGTGTCACTGTAGGTGAGTAATTAAGAGTGTGGACTCTGACATCCTGTAGACATGGGCTGGAATATATACTCTAACTCTTAAGAGCTATGTGATCCTAGCAAGTCGATTAATTTAAGACTGTTTCCTCATCTGTAAAATAAGGATAACAGTTCGGAACTCACAGAGATGATGAATTCATAAAACAAGAACTTGACATCTAATTAAGCTCTGGTAAATACTACATATTATTATCATTACCATTTCCATTAACTAACATTTTCAAGTCATAAAGCAAGAATTTAACAGAGCTGTTACTTAAACCAAAATCTTCTGCCTCCATGTCCACAGCCCTTAATATTTTCTACAGTCATACAAATAATTTCTAGAAAAGAGTTCACATGTGAACTCATTTTGTTTACTATTTTGTTAAAGTATTAAATTAATGGTAATGGAAGTTTCACACCCTACTCAAACCCTAGACCCATATAGTGGGAAAAAAACATGTTCTTCTTTTCCATGTTCAATAACAAATAAGGTCAACATCATAGCATGTGGCAATGCTTCATGGACCACATCAGATTCATTTCATTGATGAAATCAACTTAAAAAAATGACTGCATGTTTGCCAGCCCCTTTGCCCATAACAGGATGAGCACCCATTACGACAAGGTCAATGGTGGTACCCTGAGGGGTATCAGTGCCCTGTAAAGTGAGGCATAAGACTGGCTGGCTGGGAGCATGTCTGCCCATGCACTGGCAAAGGAGAACTTCCTATGTACTGTGCAGGTGACGTCAATACAGTACATGTGCCAATCAAACAAACAGGTCCTATTAAACCTATTCAGATAGATGAATGAATGAATGGATGAATGAATGAATGAATGAATGAATATTGGGCAAGTACTATGTTTGTGGTCTAAGTCTTATAAACATCATCAGGCTGCAAAAACTTGAGACTCGGCATCTCCATCCCTTCTCTTTTACATATATTGGTCCTCTTAACATCTGTTTAATCCAAACTCTCTACACCCAACACCAAATTAGAGGAGCAATTGCCACCTAAGGCAAAAATAATTAAAGTTCTTTATTTTTTTTAGGGTTTTTTTTTTGTTGTTGTTGTTGTTGTTGTTTGTTTGTTTTTTTGACAGAGAGAGAGAGAGCACAAGCAGGGGGAACAGCAGAGGTAGAGGGAGAAGCAAACTCCCCACTGAGCAGGGAGCCTGATACAGGGTTTGATCCCAGGACCTTGGGATCATGGCCTGAGCCAAAGGCAGATGCTTAACCAACTAGGCCACCCAGGCGCCCCAGTCAAGTTCTTTAGATCCGTATGCTCTTAGAATTCAGCATACAGAATCCATTCAACAACTATTCAGGTATTTATAGAATACATTCTGTGTGTTCCAGATTCAGATGTATGTAAACAAAACAAATGCAAGTAGGTGGAAATACCTGTCCCCTTTAAACTTATAATCCCTCTGGGTGAAAACATACAAAAGCTTATGTAAATTTGGAGTATTTTAGAAGGGGACTGACATGAAAGAGAAAGGGAAATTGAGTATGTTTCTCTTCAAAGCGTTCATTTGCAACTTTAAATAAGGGTAATTAGGAGAAGCCTTTCTGAGAAAATTTTCTAAGGAGATAAGGAGCAAACCAAGTGGATTTCTAGGGGGAAGAGTACTCCAAGCAGAGCCAACAATAAACACACAAAGGCCTAAGGAGAAGCATGACTGGTGAGTTTGAGAAGGATGGGGAGACTGTCCCGGCTGGAGGAAGGTGAGGGAAAGAGAGGAGTAGATGAGGTAAGACAATTAACAGGAATGGATCACATTGGACCTTGTAGACCACCATAAATACTTTGGTCTTTAAATGAGATAGGAAGCCACAGAAGTGTTTTGAGTAGAAGTATAACATGAACTTATTCATTATTAACAAGATCACTCCAGGTCACTCCACTGCCTATTTTTGTACAACCCACGAGCCAAGAACATTTCCTACCTTTTTAAGTGGCTCACACACACACACACACACACACACAATCAAATGAAGAATTATATATTGTGACTTGTGGAAATTACAGAAAACTCAAATTTCAGTATCTTAGTAAAGATCTTTTTGGAATGTGGCCATGCTCATTCATTTGCTGATTGTTTATTGCTGCTTTCATGCTACCATAACAGAGTAGTTGTGATGAAGATGGTATGGCACCAAAGCTGAAATATTTAACCTCTAGCCCTCTTCAGAAAGTTTGCCAACCCCTAGACTGGACTACACAGGAAAACAAAGAAACAGAGGCCAGTTAGGAAGCGTGGCGAAAATCAAAGCAACAGATGGTGTGGTTTGACCATCTCTCACAAAAATCAAAGCAAGAGATGGTCAGTGGCAAAGGTGGTTAGAGACAGTCAGGTTCATGATTTATGTGGAAGGTGAAGCCAAGTCCCTTTGCTAAGAGACTGCAAGCAGGGTGCAGAAGAAACGGAGTCAGAATGACTCTAAGTTGCAGTACCCTGGTCCTGACGCCAGTCTCCAAACCCCAAGATCACTCATTCAGGCGTTTCACAGTTTGTTTGTTTAATATGCTTTCATATTGTTAAAAAAAATGCTTAAAAAAAAAAATATGCTTTCATATTGATCATTGCCCCTGAGTTCTAAATTCTGTGAACTCTCCTCCACCTCACTTTCCTCTAGGAAAGAGCTCTTACACTTGCTTGCTAATCTTTCTCCCAGATCAAGATTACGTCTTCATCTCTTCACTTTTATATTTTTGTTTATATACCAGAAAGTGGAGAGAAGAAAACTGAAAGCCAGGTAGAAGATATTTAAAGGAAATCCTCACGGTGCCGTTTTCTTCCTGGCAATACTTGTAAAAAGAAGTGGTGCCTTAGAAACTCTCTGGCCATGAGTAACATCCATTTTGCCTCTGTAAGAGAGATCCCAGAACCAGACGTCTAAATGGCAAGATAGTCTTACAGAACAAGCCATCTTTAAACTGACGCTTAAAAACAGATAAAAGTGTTTTTAATCACTAGTCTCATTAGAATAGTAAATAATTGATTCTTATCCATTTTTGCCAAAAAGCAAACCTGTAAAATTTCACTAAAATTGCAATACAAGTTTACCAGAACTACTTTTTAGTGCTAAAATGATATGAAAATTTATATTTCACTTGTGATTTTCTTCAAAGCAGAAATACATGGTTGTTATTAAAGCTCTGATTTTGTCACAACTTTGTTAGGCATCAGTTCTGTTCATCCAAAATGACACAGGTGGATTAAACTGCCTCTAAGGTCCTTTTTATTTTTAGCATGTTGTGTTGGTGAGTGCCCTTGGAGGTCTGCTAATATTCAAGAAGTTTAAGGAAGGGGCCACCTGGGTGGCTCAGTGGGTTAAAGCCTCTGCCTTCGGCTCAGGTCATGATCTCAGGGTCCTGGGATCGAGCCCCGCATCGGGCTCTCTGCTCAGCAGGGAGCCTGCTTCCCCCTCTCTCTCTGCCTGCCTCTCTGCCTACTTGTGATCTCTCTCTCTCTGTCAAATAAATAAATAAAATCTTTAAAAAAAAAAAAAAAAAGAAGTTTAAGGAAGAGGATCTGACGTGAAATGCTAAATCCTTTGAGACAAAATCCAATTCCTTGCATTTTAGGCTGCATATATTTCCTTCTAAATATGTCTCCTGTTTCTGTCCCTACAACATAGACTTTTGTATAGAAACAGTCTCTTAGCTAGCTCTTTTGTTCCTTTCTAGAATCAGAGGTCAGCCTCCTTAGCTTATAATGTCACCGCTATCCCAACTGGATAAAGGCTGTAGTGAATGCCAATTATTACACCTGAAGTTAGAAGCCAATTATTTTTTTCCTTAAAATAATGTGTGTCCTGTAGTCAAAATGAAGAATGCAGTTCTTCTAATGAAATCCAGTCAAAGATTGAGCAAGGGTGAAAGACGAGGGCAGTGGGGCAAGAGAAGGGTCAGGATATAGTATTCATTGAGAGGAACGGTCACAGAACTACAGAATGTTGGAGCTAAACAAGATCTTAGAGATCATGGTATCAGAAATACATCCTTGGCCCTGATCTAGTCTTGGTGAAGAGGATGTACCCCTCAGCTGATGGCTCAGAAATTCAGATGCCTCAAATCATGTTATTCAATTTTACATGTATTCTGCAGGGAAGCCTGCAATAAAAAATAAGAAGGCACATCGGGAAAGTCAGACAAGTCTGGAGATGAATCCCAGGTCTACCAGTTCTTAGATCCAGATCCTATGGAAACTTACCTACTTTGTCAGGATCCCAAGTTTTCCATAGTAAAATGGGAATGATCATATCAACCTGGAGGGAACTGTGGGGTTTACTGATGATGTAATCAATCCTCTGGTACTGGGTAAGCACTTAACACATAGTGCTCTTTACCATGTTCTGTGTGTAGCTATGTTTAAAGCGCTCCTCCGATCTGGTCCCACTTCTAATGTTTTCTGCAGCTCTGTTCTCCAGTCATCTTGATCTTTCTTGAATGTTTAGTATATCTTCCTCAACCTGGGGGGGGGGGTGCATCTCAAAAATCCTTGGATATATTGTCTTCCAATAGGTCACACTGAGAATGTAAAAGTTGTTGAGCATCTCTTCACAAGTGCTACCACTGTTCAGTGCTGCCATTTCCTGGAACTTGATGTGGGGTACACTCCACCCATTCTAGAATGAGGGATAACGGAAGACTCTGCAGGATGGTGACTGCTGTGTGTAGGCACACGCGTGCACTCTGCCAATGCCCCATGTGATTATGTGCCTGATGGGGGAAGGAACCCTTGAACTGGAATCTTAGATTCCCTGATAAGGATTCCTATTAAGAGCTAAGCTTAAAATAAATAAATAAATAAATAAAGAGCTAAGCTTACATCCAGTAATTATACAGGGTTAAAAATCCACACCCCAAACCTCAGTAAGAAGTGGTTGGGGCATTTTTCTCTTGATAATATGGAAGTAATAATAACCACCCCCCCCCCCATTTCCCCTTTCCTCTATGGAGAAAGTATGAAGAAAGACAATGGACTAGAAAACACTTAGTAAGTTTGACTTAATTTTCCACAGTACGAGCACTTAGAATCCTTGGATATGAAATTTCTTGGAGAGCATCTAAGGTTGGGAATCCTACAGATAAATCTGCACATTAGAATCAGCCTAGAGGTGTAGACAAGAAGTCCCTCCAACACCACTAGAGCAACTTAAACTCTCCCCCAAAGAAGGCAGATAAGGTGGAGTGCACTGTCCTTAGATGCTGCCTTACAAATCAGTGATTAATCTAAGGGGAAAGGTCACTTTTCAACTTTTTTTTCTGCATCTATGCAAATGCCATGAAAATCCACATGTCACATTTGCATGTGTCATAGGCCCCGGCATTAATAGCATATTTAAAAATCATGATGTCACCGCCATTAATCAGGCTCTGTGGTGCCAGGCTTCAGTGTCATCTATTAATCACCAGTATCTGCAGGCACGTGTATTTGGAAAGGCTAAGTTTAGATTCATAAAGCGTGATTTACTTTTTTAAAGTAGCATGGTTGAAGATGTATTGCCATCATGTCCTGCCTTGGGATCTCTCACCATTGTGTCCTTAGGAAAGGCCTGGCATTTCCAAGCTGATATTTAAGCAGCTATACTGAAACTGAATACAGTTTTAGAGGTCCTAAAAAGGCCACTGATGAATATCTTGCTTCCCCTTTAAGAGAGTTTAAGTGGAATGTGCAGGCAGTTCAGTCTCTTTCTTTCAGAGCCAGGACTTCTGGAAGAGAGGACAGTCCACAGGGAGGGGAAGCAGCCGCACCACCGCAGGATAGCCATCTGGAGGCGGGGCGCTGGATCAAGCCCCCACGGATTTCTCTCCACTGGGTCCTGCTTCTTATCTGATTTCCAAAAAAGGAGCTGCTGGAGATTTCTTTGCTCATGGATTGTGATGCAATCCTAAAATTGGCCACATTACAGAAGAGCCACAAAGGAGAATCAGCTCTGTGGTCGAGGAAGAGAAAGAAAGGACTAAAATGGAGGGGCAACGAGACACAAGTATAAAGAAACAGGAAACCAGATGTGAGATCAGGGAATTAGAAAATAATTTGAAAATTGACAAAAATGAAGTCGACGGCAGGAAGGGAAACTAAACGGGTAATGGAGAAGGAAAGAGTGGAAGGTCGGAAGAAAAGCTGTTCAGAACCGTGGGGACCACAGGCAGTGACTATGCTGTCAGTGTGGAATATTCTGCTTCTGACTCTTCTTTCTAAGAGTCCTTGTCTTAGATTGATCTGATCTGCTCAGATGTTGGCCTACATTTAACACCAGATTGTATGCTTTGCACAGACTTCCATGTCTTAGCATAAATAAATAATATCACTTTCTATTTACTCAGTCTGCTAAGACTAGAGAAATGCGTCATGTGGATTACTTTTGTGATACATTCCCTTCATTATTTCTGCATGATTAGAAAGGTATTTTAATTACCCCTATTGTACATAGAGTATCGTGTAAATAAATGGAAGACTCAGTCACACAAAAATCCTCTAGCTTTCAAGCTTGGGATCGCAACCCTGGAATAGTCATGAAGGCTCAACAGGGACTTGAGCATTATGCTTCATTCAAAAGATGGAAATAAAGTTATCTAAATCAATTACAGAAATCATTTTATATGGATCTACCATTTTAAGATAACATCTTCTTTTTACCCTACAGCCTTCTCCCCAAACCTTGACCACATGGTCTTTCATATAAACTGTCATTTTTCGAACATCCCAGAGATGCCATGCATGGCTTCTCAGTGGAGATTACTAAATTGGAAGCTACTAGAACTGGAAGATCAAAGTGGCACTTCTCACTGTCTCATCATTTCTCTGCATCAAAAAGGAATGATGTAAAACAATGCTTTTAAAAATGGTTTATACATAGGCTTTTGACCTGGAAAAATATTTTGTCATTACTTCGCCTCCTTTTGTATAGTTTAGGTTGCTCCAAACCTCTGCTCAAGAAAGATTCTGAATGAGGAGAAAAGAAAGAAAATGTACAAAGGACTGACTTATTGAGTCCCAACCACACTACCCACTGGATACCATGGTGATGAATTGCAACATAGTCTCTGATGCAAAGAACATACACCTGGGACCGGGGTAGTAAACAGACTCCAAAACAAGAAAAGACAGTAAATGTTAAGGTTTACAGTAGAAGTCCTTCAAAGTTACCAGAGGGGCATGTGAGAAGGCATGATTTCTCCCCTAAAGGGGAGACTTAGTTAGGCAAAGGAAGGAAAAATGTCACATTAAACACTTCTATTTGAGAATACAGTGAAGAGAAAAACATTTTTGGAGGCTTTCGTTTCACATACAGTAATGGAAAATGCTCTTAAAAGGACCAATGTTTTTCAGAAATATTTTGTCTTGAATGAATGTAGAAAATTATCAGACACTTTGTACTTGAAATTTCAGCCAATATCAGAGAGCTAGATATTAAGCAAATAGAAAAACTCAGGTTTATCGCTACATTTAAAATATTTATTTATTTATTTTCAAAAGATTTATTTATTTGGCAGAAAGAGAGAGAGAGAGAGAGAGAAAAGAACACACAAGTGGGGGGAGCAGCAGAGGGAGACAGAGAAGCAGGCTTTCCGCCAAGCAGGGAGCCCAATTTGGGGCTCAATCCCAGGACCCTAAGATCATGACCTAAGCCAAAGGCAGACACGTAACTGACTGAGCCACCCAAGTGGCCCAAATCTTAAAAATATAGGAAATTCTATGGTTGAATATTGGGATCCATCTTAGAAACACAGTGAATAAAAGTAAATAGAAGATAAGTTTGTGACACTATTATCCACCCAAAGATGACACTAACAGTGGAGCATACTTGTGATCTAAATAAATGGGGAACACAAATTACACCATGTTAGAAATTTTTTATTCTAATTAGAAATTATCATTGTCCTGATATTCTAGGAAACAAAGTTTTGTGCTCTCTGCTAAACTGAATGGCTGGAAGCATTTTTATTTTTAAAAATTCTATGCTTTTTACATGTGTAGCAACTTAGATCTGTTAATTATGATTAAAGTAGAAAAAGCAGGAGTAGGTAGGTTTTTTCCCATGCTTCTCTCACAGTGACACAGAATTCTGTAAATGGTAGCTGTTCGTTGAGATTCAAACTCAGCCTTTCTCTTTCACCATCCGAGTGGATGCTAAGATAGGTAAAGCAAAAAAATGCCAATGCTAAGAGCTGTAAAATCTCCGTGGACAAAGAATTAGATCCAGTTTTTATCAGTATCTCCTCTGCACACACACACCTACCTTCTTCAAACAAACAAAAACCCCTTTTAAGAAGACTGTGATTCACAAGAGGGGTGATTCAGTCAGATACCTCAGAAGGATCCTGTAACAAAAACCTCCTTGAGCCAACTGTTTCTTTTGCATTCTTTGATCTTTCTCTGTGAGGCTATCCTTCACTGTCTTAGGCATCTCTGGCAATTACAATAAATACCACAGAATAGGTGACTTAAATAACAAACATTTATTTCTCAGAGTTCTGGAGGCTGGGAAGTTCAAGATCAAGGCACTGGTAGATCTGGTGTCTGATGAGCATTCAAATCGTAGTTTGCAAATGGCTGTCTACTTGCCATTTCCTCACATGGCCAACAAAGAGGTCATCTCACTCATGTCTCTTTTTGTAAGGGTACTGATCCCCTTCATGAGGGCACCACACTCACGACCTTAACACTTCCCAAAGGTCTTGCCTCCAAATACTATCACGCTGGGGATTAGGACTTCAACATTTAAATTTTGTGGGGACTCAAATAGTCCATGGTACTCATCATCTTCCCACAGGAATCTATACTCCAAGAGGCCAAGCAGGCAGAAGGGATGGGAATAGAAGCTGATCCATCTTCTCCAAGAACTAGAAGAAAATACGTCTTTAAAAGCACTCTAGCACTTTTTTGCATTTGTTAAAATTACCTCTTTTCCTTGATTGCCTGCATTTCTTGTTAATTTGTCTCTCTAAGAAGACAAAGTAGAAACACATCCTGCCTCCTTTCTGTAGCTTTGTTTGGTTTCTCCAGATAGGTCTTTAGCGCTCCTTACTTTAAGAGCAACACCTTTGTTATTGTGTTTATTCCACTAGATCAGAAACTATTAAAACAGAGGAACTGTTTAATTTATACCATTGAATGGATGAACAAAAACCCTAAACCTATTTAGTAAAGAACTTGGAGAAAAGCCCTATCAACTCTGGCCTTATTTAAATAACAAAACTCCAGGGAGGCCTGGGTGGCTCAGTTGGTTAAGCGGCTGCCTTCGGCTCAGGTCATAATCCCGGGGTCCTGGGATCGAGTCCCACATCGGGCTTCTTGCTCGGCAGGGAGCCTGCTTCTGCCTCTGCCTCTGCCTGCCTCTCTGCCTACTTGTGATCTCTCTCTCACTGACAAATAAACAAATAAAATCTTTAAAATAAATAAATAAATAAATAACAAAACCCCTAAGACACTTTAATTAGACATACGCATAGACATTAACTACATTGAAAGTACCAAAGCACTAAGAAAGTAAGTTGGAGTCCTATTTCACAGGAAACTGTAAACAAAAGAAACAGCAAAAGCTATTTTCAATGCCTTTCATAACAACACACGTTTTTATTACATTTTATCAGTGGAATTAGGTAGTTTTAACTAGGCCTCAAAGAAAAGGCAATGGCATTAAACCTTTATGAGTGACCAGGAAAACATTCTGCCACTTTCTTTAAAAAAAAAAAAAAAAAAAAAAAGCAAAAAGAAATACAGTATTAGGAAGTAAAGAGATGAAACAACTTTATAATAGCATCTGGGAACAACTTGAGGAAAGGTTCAAGGTTGTATGTCAGCTGTGGATAGAGATGGGCAAAACTAAAATAAAAGAAACCTTCCATTTATGACTGCTGACAGAGAATTCGACCAGAGGCATAAGGGAAAAGAGAAAATCAGCTAATAAATGGTAGGATTAGAAAGGTTTTGGTGTGTATCCAATCCTAAATTATTAGAAAAAAGAGATCAGATATAACCACATGATTTCTCAGTGTTCCACTCAAGTCTTTATCCTTCCAGCGTCTGTTATGAAAACAGAGCAATCACTCTGACCAGACAAAAAAACAGTTTCATTTCACATATTCAATATATTATTAAAGGTGTGTACAAAGAAAACATTTTAACATTAATTCCACTTCCCCATTGATTTCTATTAAGATGCAGCATATGAACAACCCCATGAAAAATACTTGAGGCTCATTGTTTGAGAAAATGTAAACTTACAAATTCTAACAGTCACCTCGACATTCAACCTTTGTTGGTACACCTGTCTATCTAGCCTTGAGCTCTTCTCAGTCTCTTCTGCCATAAGCTGATCAAACCTCAGCTAATCCATACCACTGGATTGAGACTTCTGCTTCCAGCCATGATAAACTAGCTTGTAAGAGACTAACTCTCCCACTGTGAACAACTATTAAAGCTGGATAAAATACAGAAATATATGAATGGATCAGAAAGCAACCACTGCAGCCATAATTTAATGATCCAAGACCCCCAGAAGGAAAACACATTGAGGTGAATCCGAGTTTCTTCACTGCTTTTCCCCTCAAGGCACCTGCCAATTTGTGAGCTGTGCAGGACTGAGAGTCAAAGCAGAAAGTAGGAGCTCAAAAGTTTTGACAGGCTCAAGAAAATAGGAAGATGGAAAATAATGTTCAGAATTAGCAAGGCAGGGCATCAGAGGGTTGAGACTGAAGAAAAGAGGGGCCTGCAGAGAAATGAATCCTTTTTTATATGAGCTTCTATCCTGATACATTTGCATATTCCTAAATTACACTAGGCAAGAGACCCAGAAGGCAAAAACAAAATGGAGACTAAGAAGTTACATAGCTGAACAGAGCTTTTCATAGTCTCAAGATAACGGGAAGACAAAACTCGGAGTTCTGGGCCAGTCAAGAGAGATCAGTGGTCACCCCCCAGGCTTTCTGTTGGGAGCTCTAAAAAGTGCATAGTTTAGGCATGAGCACAAACCTCCCCAAAGATAGGCTCTCACAATGACTTAAAATGTGCCTATCATCTCAATGCTTTATTGGAACAAGATCACTCCCTAATCCATGCATTCTCAGTGGAGGTAATATTGTTTCCAATAGGGTAAAAATTGATCCTTAAGTGATAAGAAAAAAATCTTAGATGTTAGCTCACTGCCTTCCAAAACTCAGCTCTACCCGACAAAATCTTATCCCTTATATATTTTCTGTCGTTGGGTTTTTTTCCTTGGGTATCATATGAGCAACACGGACACTGAGTTCACAAAAGATACATAAAATGTATGCAAGATTAGTGCTACAAGACTATGGTGAATAGATGGTTGTAATTGGAGGATTTTTGTCTTGATTGATGGTTCAATATTGAAGTCATTGTAAGAGGGGGCTTACATGTACTTAAACATGAATACCTTTTACATGTTGTATATGTTTCATCAGTGCTTTTGTGTGCGACATGAGCTTTGAAAATTAAATAAAAATTGCTTCTATTTCATTTCATTCTACACAACTTATTCAACCATCATTAATTATGTCAAATGCTTAAAAAGAACAAATGTCAAAAGTATCTGGATAAATATCTGGCAGATACTTAGGTTATTTTCTCATTTCAGGCAAAAGGTTAAAAATTAAATTCACCAAAAATAATTTCAAGAAATTAATTTAATGTTTCCAATTGTTTTAGTGGTGAAATATTAGTTTTAAATGATTTTTAAATGTGATTGCATTACTGATAACATCACATATTTATATAAGCTGCTAACTTGCACTTGTAATTTAATATATTAAAGTTGCAAACACAATTGTAAAGATAAATGTTAATAACTTTTTAATTTCAACTCTTAACATTTTTATTTAGTCCTGTATTGAATAAAAAAGAGAAAGCCTTATACTTACTCATTTTGTGTAAAAAAAAAAACACAGATATACAGACATTCAGAAACAGATACACAGTATATATGTGTTATTACAAATTTCATGGGTAGGTGATTAAGAAATAAAATGTCTCATTAGTAAGGAAATAGTTTTAAAAGGTTAAGAAATGCTAATCTGACTGTCTTCCAGAGGAAAATTAAATTTTCTCTGGAGGAAGATCTAACTTTTTCCTTATTTCATCCAGAGCCTCCAAAATTTACCAGCCACAGGAGCTGATATTTCATTAAAAATTACAAAAAAAAAAAAAAAAAAAAAAATTACCAGTTATGTCAGGAAATGCGAAGATCAAAACCAAGTTGGGGAAAAAAAAAAATAGAAACAGACCCACAGATGGGAACAAATACTGAAGTGGTCAGACAAGGATTTAAAATAACTATGACTAAACTATTTAGAAAATAGATGACAAGATGGGAAGTTTTACCTGTGAACTAGAATTTTTAATAAATGAGGAAATAGGAATTGTAGAACTAAAAAATGCAATAACAGGGAGCCTGGGTGGCTCAGTGGGTAAAAGCCTCAGCCTTCGGCTCGGGTCATGATCTCAGGGTCCTGGGATAGAGCCCCGCATCAGGCTCTCTGCTTAGTGGGGAGCCTGTTTCCCCCTCTCTCTCTGCCTGCCTTTCTGCCTGCTCGTGATCTCTCTCTTTTTCAAATAAATTTAAAAATCTTTAAAAAAATTAAAAAAAAATAAAAATAAAAATCCAATAACTGAAATCATAAACTCAATGTTTGGTTTACAGTAGATCAGAGCTGTAACATACACTTAATCAAAAGATAATGAAAACAAAAGCAACATTTGAAGAAGCAATGGTAAAGAATGCTTCAAATCCGATCAGACTTCAAGTCCCTGATTCAAGGAGCTATGCAAATTCTAAGAAGGATAAATAGAAAGAAAACGACACCTGGGTAGAGCATAGCAACACTACTGAAAACCAAAGAAAGAAAGAAAAATTTGAAGTTATCGGAGGGGAAAAAAGATATGTTACATTCAAATGAACATGTGTAAGAATGAGAGCTGGACTTTTAACAGAAATGCCAACAGAAAGAATATGAAAAACATCTTTAAGTGCATATAAAGTAAAAAAAAAAAAAAAAAAAAAAAAAAGTGCAGAAAAAGTAAACTTCCTTATGGAATTCTAGTATCTTAGAAGTGTTAGTCTCACATTGCACTAGGTGTAAACTGATAGCATAGGAATATTAGAGGTTGTTTTGCAGCTGCTTTTATGCAGACAGCTGTCAACTGAAGCTTCAAAGGACTCAGTTCATGAAAAGGAAAAAAAACATATTCTCTACTCCACCTCCATCTACTTCCTTGCATATAGATCCAAGGCAATCTCTCAGTTCAGGTTACAACATATTCTTGGCCTGATCCTCATTTTTATCCCAATGGCTAATTCCTCAAATACTTTAGTTATTTCAAGAACCTATCATTTATCTGTCATTTGGTATTTTCAACACTTTTTTTCCTCCTCTTCTTTTTAACCTCTTATAATAAGCCTCATGAGCAATAATGGCAGAATGATTGCATTATTGATGGCACAAATACTCCTCCCTCCTCTTTTAAAACTATACTTCAGGTATAGCTGTGACCCAGATTATTTCATTGAACTGCTCTTTTGCATTGTCTTGTTTTCTTCAAATATCTACTCCTCAGAGTCTCCTGAATGAAGATGTGACATCACATTCTTCATGCTTAAATCATGGTCTCAGGATAAATTCCAAATTCATTAATACAGCATAAAAGACTTTTCATACTCGAAGCCTTGATTAAGTCACCATTTCCTTTTCTATACAGTCTTTGGAGAGGCTTTTAATCAACATACACACACCCCCTTCCCCACCCCAGACAAACGTGCACACCCCTCCATAACCTATTCATAATGTTCCCTCCACCTAGAAGAGCTTTCCCCTCTTCCACACAAGGCTAGCTCATATTCATCCTTAAAAAGTTAGTGTAGGTACTACGCTCAAGCAGCCTAAACTGAAGCTCCAGACTGGGTACTAGTGCTGTAACTCCATCTCTTTATACACGATACTGAATTACTGACTACATATCTGTACTCATTCTACTAGGATATAAGTTTGAGTGCAAGGGTACGTCAGGCACTAGCTATCACTGGACTCAGTAGATAGTAGGCCCTCAATAAATGTTAAAAAGAGAGTACTGTACCTCTCAAGAGGATATAAAATCTGAAATATGGGCTAATTGGCCAAATGAAATTTAAAATACTCAGTGATATTTTGAAATTAACAAAATCTGTTGTAGACTTAAACATCAAACAAATTACTGCATCAAGTATATTCTCTGGATTGATTCTATAAGACAAAAGATTAGATGGTAAGTGCTGGGGTGTGGGCAAGCATCATCTGTTACCCAGAACTTGACTGGGTCATAACTACAGGCTTTATCCTGCAGAGGAAGGCAAGCAAAGGCTCTCCTTCAGTTGACAGTAAGATCTTTGCATCTCTCTTTTTTTTTTTCTTTTTAAAAATCTGATCTGTTTCCCTATTCCTATTTCTTACCTGATAATCCTATCCCCACCGGGTCATTCACATAGAATTCTGGTTTTATGCTGATGACCTGGATTTTATGTCAGCCCTTTTATTTCAAACCTCAATTGCCACATGACTTACAATTACCGCTCTTAGCCCTGTCCTATAGGTCAAACAACTGCCTTGAACCCACAAGGAATACGCGTTTTGATTTGTCCTTTGGCACAATGCTATGACATTTCATTTCCTGAGCATGGATACTCAACTCTGACTTGAAGTTCAATGGATAGCTTATGGAAGTTGGGAGAGGGGTCTATTTCCTAAATAAATGTATCCTTTCTTGATTAAGATCAATCTGCTCAGGAATACTCACTGAGCATTGCATGAAAGCAGACAAATAATAAAAATAGTTTCTTGAGCAAAATCTAGTTTCTTTAGACACAATGGACGAAGAAAGAGGATGGAGGTCCAGCAACCAGAAGTAGAATTCTGAAGTACTTTCTTATAAACTTGGAGGCATGTTACACCTCGAAAAGAACAGTATCACTGGTTTCCTTTCCGGAACTCACCCTCCCCAACTCTGGATACCCACTGTCAATGAACTTCTACTGTTCAGTCAACAACCACCGAGTGCCCTCTAAATATCTGGCACTGAAATTAGCCTAGAGTTAGAAAATAAATTAAAATAAATTAACTGGTTGAAGGTGAGACAGTATAGTTTTGAGTAACTTTATGAACAGTTTCAAGATGAACTTTGACAAATACTAATTTCCCCAAATCAAAAAGGTGGTATTATTTATTCAATAAATATTTATTATATATTTGAGACAGGATCTGTGTTAGATACCGGAAATGTAAAAAGGAACAAGATATATGCCCCTCCCTCATACACATACAGATACAGATAACTCAGTAAACAATAACAAAGAATTATGTAAATGATAATGTAGGGAAAGAAAATAGACTGTCTAGGTGCAATGACAACACCACATAACCTGGCCTAAGGGTTAGCATGGAAGTCTTTCCTGAGAAAGTACTGAAGGGTAAGGAGATGTCAGCCCAAGAGGAGGGATAAGGAAGGAACATCAAAATTATACCTAATATGGTAAGCTACATCGTGTGATCAAACAAGCCCAGTGATAATGATTAGAGCAATTTTTAGAAAACTTTTGAAAGACAAACTTCTCCAACAGGTGTTGGTTTAGGAAATCACTACTTTTCATCTATGCTCTGAGATGGCTTGGATTTTTGCCCCAAAGGAAAAACTGAGTTCTTGTAATACGAAAATTATAATTCTGAGCATTGCTAAAGATAGGATATGATGTGAGGGGAAATTCTATTATCTCAGCCAACATAAGTGTTCCAGAATTCTAGCTATAAACGAACGCTAATCATTCTAATTATCCAGATGTTGTTACTTTAGATTTGAAGAAAGAAGAAGAAGAAGAAGAAGGTTGGGGGTGGTTAAGAGACCAGCTATCACTGACAGCACCGGTCTCCATGATGGAAAATAACTAGTCTAGGGAAGAGTAAAAATGCCCTGTCTTACTGCCTAAACTTTGTGCACTGAATGAAATGTTGGCTAGTGGAAGCTGCTGTCATCTGCTGTGCAGAGTGGAGAGGGAGGGCCATGGGGCATATTTCAACTTACTTGTGAATCGGTACCATTAAGCCATGTCTGTCCTGGCTCTCAGCCCTCTTTACAGCCTGGAATGGAAGGTGATGTGTATAAATCTTCCCCAATGGATAGCGTTGTCCACAGTTTGCTATACTATTCCCTGACAAGAGATCCAACATCATGTCTGACAAAATAAACAAAATCAGAACTCTCTGCGTATTCAACACGACTCCCTGTCTCCTGACAATTTTTGATTCCTTTGCTCCAATTCACACCCACAGACCCAATTATGATCAAATCTACCATTTCAGTGTGAAAGAGAAGATGGGGGGGAAGAAGTTCATCTGTCCCTTGATTACCCAGGGATTTGTCTAAATTAGTCTTGATGAGGGATGGCCTGTAACTGTAGCTTAAAAAAAATTTAAAGCCTTGGGGTGCCTGGGTTGCTCAGTAGGTTAAGTGTCTGCCTTCGGCTCAGGTCATGATCCCAGGGTCCTGGGATCCAGCCCCACGTCAGTCTCTCCACTCAGCGGGGAGCCTGCTTCTCCCTCTCCCTTTGTCACTCCCCCTGCTTGTGCTTGCTCACTCATTGTCTCTCTCTCTGTCAAATAAATAAATAAAACCTTAAAAAAATTTTTAAAGCCATATAGCACTTCGCTCATACAAAATCCTATGAGGAAGTCCATATATAAAAAAGATGAAGTAAAGCTGCATGCGCTCAGTCCTTTCCCTTCTTTTAGGACTCTAGGGCCAGAAGTTCCATCACACTGAGCTAGGCCTCGGACAGCCGCGGTCCTGTGAATTCACTCATCTCAGGCCCATCAGGACTACCCACCAACATCTGTTCCTCCTTGCTCGTCTCAGTCACTGCCAAGAACCTAGATCTCTCTGCACATTTATTTTAACTCAGACCCACATCCACATTTCTCTGCTCCTCTGCTATTCAGACTTAATCCCCATTCTTCACGTCCCCAAGCTTCTTTCTGTTATTAATTTCTCAGAACATCTCCTTCACCTCCTTACCTTAACTGATACCTAATCTCTGAAAACAATGTTTTTTCTCTAACTTTCTCAAGTAGGAATTGTGTTCTCTTATACACCCTATTACCTCAGAGCCAGAAAGTGAGGTTAGTGTCCTCCTTGCTTCCCCTTGTGGCTTCCAGACTATTAGACCCCTTCCCCTTAACAAAAACCACTACTCCTCTAAAATGTACACCACCTTGATAAATCACACTCTACCCTCCTCACTGCACATACCTCTTTATCTCCTTGTTGCTTCCTTTGTTTCCTCAAAAACTACCACACAGCTCCTCTCTACCACAACTGTTGCCATTATTCATGGTGAATTCAACGTCCACATTAATGAATCATTCAATTTGCTTCTCTTTTCTTTCGAGTCTTCATTTCCCCCTACTACCTCCCATCAACTCAAGTACATGGTCAAGGGCACACTGTGCACCTTGTGCTCACCAGGAACTCAGTTTTAAACATTCTATTTGAATACTACTTCTAAATATGTCCCCTCCCCCCAGCAATTTGCTCTGATACTCCTACTCCCACAATTCTCTGATTTCCACAATATCCCATTTATCCTCACCTGTCTCCACTTTCTTGCTTTTCTGTGATTATTTACACTCCCTTGCAAATGCTCTCAGCTTCCTCTGTTATAGTCACCTGGGAAAACTCCAACTCTGAGAGAATCATACCATTAACCTTTTCTGTACAGGCATACCTCATTTTATTGTGCTTTGCTTTATCCCACTTCATAGATAATGCATTTTTTATAATGTGAAGTTTTGTGGTAATGCTGCGTTGAGCCAATTTATTGACACTATTTTTCCAACATCATTTGATCACTTCATATCTCTGCGTCGCACTTTGGTAATTCTCACAATATTTCAAACTTTTAAAATTATGTTTGTTATGATGATTAGTGACTTTTGATGTTACTACTCTAATTATTTTGGGGCACCATGAACTATGCCCATATAAGTTAGTGAACTTGATGGAAAATGTTGTATGTGTTTTGATTGCTCCACTGTCTGGCCATTTCTCCATCTCTCCCCTTCTCCTTGAGCCTTCCTATCCCCTGAGGCAAAAAAATATACATTGAAATTAAACCAATCAATAACCCTACAATGGCCTCTAAGTTCCAGAAAAGAGTCACAAGTCTCTCATTTTAAATTAAAAGCTAGAAATTGTTCGGCTTTGTGAGGAAGGCACGTTGAAAGCAGAGACAGGCCAACAGCAAGACTTCTTGCACCAAAGAGTTAGCCAACTTGTGAAGGCACAGGGAAATTCTTGAAGGAAATTAAAAGTGCTACTCTGGGGAATATATGAATGATAAAAAAGCAAAACACCCTTACTGCTGTCATAGAGGAAGTTTTAGTGGTCTGGATGGAAGATCAAACCAGCCACAACACTCCCTTATGGCAAAGCCTAATCCCAGGCAAAGCCCTGATTCTCTTCAATTCTGTGAAGGCTGAGAGAGGTGGGGAAGCTGCAGAAGATAAGCTGGAAGCTAACAGAGGTTGGTTCATGAGGTTTAAGGAAAGAAGCCGCAAAGGTGCAAGGAGAAGCTGCAAGTACTGGTGTAGAAGCTGCAGCTAGAAGATCTAGCTCAGAAAATTCATGAAGGTGGCTACACTAAATTTCATTCTAGATGATATAGTCTTCTGTTGGAAGAAGATGCCATTTAGGATTTTCACGGCTAGAGAGGAGAAGTCAATGCCTGGTTTCAAGGCTTCAAATCTTCAAAGGACAGGCTGACCCTCTTGTTAGGGGCTAATGTGGTTGGTAACTTGAAGTTCAAGTCAATGCTCATTTATTATTTTGAAAATCCTATGGCCCTTAAGAATTATGCTAGGGACGCCTGGGTGGCTCAGTAGATTAAGTGTCCAACTGTTGATTTCAGCTCAAGTCATAGTCTCAGCGTCCTGAGATCAATCCCTGCATCTCACTCCACACTGGGTGTGGAACCTGCTTAAGATTCTCTCTCTCCCCCTCCCTCTACCTCTCCTCTGCCACACATGCGTGCATTCTCTCTCTAAAATAAATAAATTAATCAAATTTAAAAAGAGAATGATGCTAAAATTATCCTGCATGAGCTCTGTAAATGGGACAACAAAGCCTGGATGACAACACATCTGTTCACAACATGGTTTACTGAGAGCTACTCCTCAGAAAAAAAAGATTCCTTCCAAAATATCACTCCTCATTGACAATATACTGGTGACATAAGAGCTCTAGTGGAGATGGACAACCCAATATTGTTTTTGTGCCTGCTAACACAACATCCATTCCGTAGCCCATGGATCAAAGAGTCATTTTGACTTTCAAGTCTTATTATTAAAGAAATACATTTCATAAGACCATAGCTGCCATGGATAGTGATTCTTCTGATGGATCGGGGGCAAAGTTTGGAAACTTTGAAAGCTTTTGGAAAGAAAGATCTGGGCAAAGTTTTGAAACATTGAAACCTCTGGAAAAGATTCACCATTCTAGACCCCATTAAGAACAGTCATAATCCAATGGGAAGAGATAAAAATAGGGACATTAACAGGAGTTTAGAAGGAGGTGATTCCAACTCTCATGGATGAATTTGAGGGTTCAAAACTTCAGAGGAGGAAGTGTAGATGTGGTGGAAATAGCAAAAGAACTAGAATTATAAGTGGAGCCTGAAGATGGGACTGAATTGCTGCAATCTCATGATAGAATTTTTATTCTTTTGGATAAGCAAAGAAAATGGTTTCTTGAGATGGAATCTACTCTTGGTGCAAATGCTGCAAAGATTATTGAAATGACAATAAAGAATTTAGAATATGATATAAACTTAATTGATAAAACGGCAGCAGGGTTTTATAGGACTGAGTCTAATTTTGAAAACACCTCTGTTGTGGGTAAAATGCTATCAAATAGCATCAGATGGTTCAAAGAGATCATTCATGAAAGGAAGAGTCAATTACTGTGGCAATCTTCATTGTTATTTTTCATTGTTTTATTTTAAAAGTCCGAGTTTTAGAATCATAGAAATTCCTACAGCTGAGGGTGCCTAGGTAGTACAGTCAGTTAAGCATCTGACTCTTGATTTCAGCTCAGGTTGTGATCTCAGGATCCTGAGATCGAGCCTGCATCGGGCTTCATGCTCAGCACTGAGCTACTTGAGATTCTCTCTCTCTCTCTCTCTCCTTCTGTCCCTCCCACTCGTGCCCATGTATACCCTCTCTACAATAAGTAAATCTTACAGAAAAAAAAGAAGAAAGGAATTGCCACAGCTATCCCAACCTTCAGCAACCACCAGCCATCAACATTGAGGTGAGACTCTCCACCAGTCAGATTATGACTCACCGAAAGCTCAGATGATAGTTAGCCTTTTTTAGCAATAAAGTGTTTTTTTTTTAATTAAGATATGTATGTTGTTTTAACAATGCTATTGAACACTTAACAGAGTACAATATAGTATAAATAAACATAACTTATATACACTGGGAAATCAAAGAAGTCAATTAACTCATTTTATTGCAATATTCACTTTATTGCAGTGGTCTGAAACTGAACCTTCAATATCTTCGAGGTATGCCTGTACTTGCATCTAAACACCTAAATATTCCTGCAAAAGATGCACCACAAAGCCAACTTGTTTATTTCAGTTGCATCATCATGAACTTTAAATAGGAACTCAATATTGTCCGACAATCCCACCACAGGGTACTAGAAAATTCACTCTTTTATTCACCAAGAAAACTTTCATACATTCTAATCTTGCCTCAACGCCCCTAAGTCCCCTTCTTCATTGTCAATTATTGGAAGATTTTCCCTTGGACTTCGTTAAAAAAGACAAGTCACTAACATTGACTTTCTTCATTTTCAGATCACTTTCTCTGTTTACCCATCTACATCTAAATCCCACTTCTTCCCCTGTTACAACACACGATGACCTTCGATCCAACAAGCCCAGGTCCTAGGTTCTATAGGTCCCATTCATTCTTGCCATCTCAAAGACACTAATCCTTCTTCAGTCATTCCCTTTACTACCAATGGATTTCCCAGTTTCAGTCACAGAAGAACTTCTTATTTATTTATTTATTTATTTATTTATTTATTTATTTATTTAGTAAAGATTTATTTATTTATTTATTTGACAGAGAGAAAGAGAGATCACAAGTAGGCAGAGAGGCAGGCAGAGAGAGAGGGGGAAGCAGGCTCCCCGCTGAGCAGAGAGCCCGATGCGGGGCTCGATCCCAGAACCCTGAGATCGTGACCTGAGCTGAAGGCAGAGACTTTAACCCACTGAGCCACCCAGGCGCCCCCAGAAGAACTTCTTAAAAGATCTGTGTACACACTTCCTCCAGTTCCTTCCTTCACCTCTCAATTACTCCAAACAAAGCAGTTATAAATCAAAGCACATAATATGATACCTTATTTTAAAGTGTACTTATATGTACATAGATTGGAAAGCTAGACATCATAAAAGCTGTAGTTCTCTCCAAGTCATAGGATTATATCTTTTTTTTTTTTTTTTTTTGCTTAAAGACATTCCCTGTATTTGTGTACACACACTCATACACAGATTCCTAATCATAAATATATTGTTTTAACTGGAATTCTGATTTGCAAAGCAATTTCCTGCTCATTTCAAGAATGCATGTCATTCTACTGATAATCAAGTTTCTAGACTTGTCTACTGGCTAAATGACCTTGGGACAGAGGCAACCACCAAAGCTTCGGTATGTCAGTACTGCCCATTCCAACAATACTAGCAGGACTCATTCTAATATTTTACCTAGTTATCCCATATTCTATTACAGCAATCTGCAATCCCATATGCTTGCTGTCATCATTGCCATTCTTCTTAGGCAGTCATCTCTCAGAAAGCCCCTGCCCTGAGGCTAGATTTGTCATGCCCTGATATGCAGCTTTAAAGAATGTGTAGATGAACAATACTCTCTGAGGGTAGTTAAAAGCAAAAGAGAAAGAAACCAAGTACACCATTAAAATATTAAAGAGAGTAGAGTTTTGTGATGATAGGAATAAATTATCAGTACGTAAGAGAGAATAGATCCCATGGAGGAAGTAGCTAGATGAGCAAAAGAAATATGAAGGTTTTTTTTTTTTGTTTTTTTTTTTTTTAATTTCTTGGGTCATTGGTGGGGAGTGGGAAGAAGAGGGACATTTCCTTGCACTAAATTTATAGGTGAAGCTGTTTGTAGCTCACAGATGATAATTCCTTCCAATGTTCCTTTGGCTATTTCCTATCCTATAATACTTTTATTTCTCCATGCAGGGATGGCAAGCTACTATCATTCTTTAATTCGGGTGCCTCTTTGGGATGCCTCAGCTTCCTTCCCCACTCTGATTTTAATGCTTCCATGATTGGCTATTTCAGGCAGACAGCGTGTTGCAAGATTTTTCACATCATAGCTCTATTAAATCAATCCTATTTGAACTCTTCCTTCTCACTACTTCACTGAAAATAACCTCCTGAGGATTGGAGGGTTTGAAAAGGGCAAAAAGCTTTAGTTATTGCTTTGAAGAAAACTTTGTGTACAGAGGAAATATCAGACAGAGCTACTTCTATTCACATATCATATTTACATGTCCATTTAGGGCTATTTTCAGAGGTCATCCTGCATAATTATTGAACAGTGAACTGACTACAATGGAGAATAAATGGAAATGCACTTTATAAAGAGTAGAAGAAGAAAATAAATGGTTAAATGACAGCAGCAGTAAATATATAGAAATACATGCAAAAATCAAAATTCAAAAAACCAGAAATAGTGCTCGCTTGGACAATATATATATATACATATATATATAAAAGCAGATATAAAAATCCTTACAAATATTAACACAGGATATCTGCTCTTCCACTAAAGGAATCATTTCTTCCTATTTCCCCACCCCTTATCTTAATATTAGATATAAAACAAAGGACTTTTAAGGAACACCAAGATAAATAAAAAACAGGAACAGGAGCTTCCCAGAATCAACTGTCACAGGTAGCCTTCCATTTGAATCTACAAGATCCCCCTTCTTCAAAGAATGCAAACTGTGCTCTACAACAGAAACTTCCATATACATCATCATATATATCATTTGACAATAATAATGATAACCCATACAATTGTAATGCATGTTTACAATTTTCTTTTTTTTTTTTTTAAGATTTTACTTATTTATTCGAGAATGAGCCAGATTGAGAGAGAAAGCAAGAGTTGGGGGGAGGGCCAGAAGAAGAGGGAGAAGCAGACCCCTGAGGAGCAGGGAGCCCCACACAGACTTGATCGCAGGACTCTGGAATCATGACCTGAGCTGAAGGCAGAAGCTTAACCACTTGCCAACTGAGCCACCCAGGCACCTCTGTTTACAAAGCACTATCCATGCATACATAATCTTTTTTAAATAATGCAAATAATAAAATTAATGTCACTGTCCAATCTATCAAAATCTCCTAGTGCAGTACGTGAAAAAGTTCTGTACATTTTTCACAGCCACGCACAGTGAGCTGAGACTCCAAGTTTTTCAGGAAAAAATAAGACCCCTTACATCAATACTGAGCCTACAAGCCTAACTCATCCTATTTCCTTGTGGTTCTCCATCATATATGTCTTTAGTTCATACTGTTCTCTCCCTCCATCCTACCTCTTTTTTCTTCCATTTCCTTTCAGTATCATATTAGGATAGAGTCCCTAATGCAAGTCTGTGTTGTTTTGTATTTCACAGTTTACTTTACAATGTGCATGAATATACTATCCCATATTATCCTCACAATTCCATGGGATAGATAGTCCCGGAATGATTCTAGTCTTTCAGACTAGGAATATAAAGCTCATAGAGGAGAAGAGCAGATGCAACATCTTGCTCATCAGTGTTTAGAGCCCTTACATTTCCCTCTGTGCTTTTCCTGACTGTGTCATCATGACGACATACACCTGACCCATTCCAATTACTAAACCAACTGTGAGAGGATCTCTGAATGTGGACCAACAATCTGGTCATTAGAAGCGATAAGACATCAAACGTAATCTAGAAAGACATAAAATACAAAATAAAAGAAAAACATTTTTAGAAGGGCAATATATAGGTTTGAGGTTTATGAGCTTGAACACTGAAAAGCAAACCTAGACATTAAATACGTAGCACTTTAAAAGTGCTTAAAACTGCATCAATATGAACTAAGGTATTAATTTTTCTTCATATTGTTATTATGTCCAAATGCATAAAATTGAATAAGTAGTATTTAGCTTTGAAGGTTGGAATGCTATATTAAATAAGTTTAATTTTAAAAACTTGGAACACACATATTAATCTCCTTTTCCAGAACACTTGGCATATAAGACTAAAAAAAAAAAAAAAGACTAAGAATTTAGTTTTATCTTAAAAACTTCACATGAGACTTCATAAATGCCAGTGGTCATAGCTACTACAATTGTAGGAACTATCTGTGTCTAGGGCACTTCCCCCTCTTTTAGAGACAAACGCTCTGGGTGAAGTATGAGGGGTGAGTGAACAGACAGCACATCACGAATTCAGCAGATGTCCACAGCTGTACTGGTGTCAGAGCAAACATCCACCAATTTATAATTTTCAAATGGTTTGGCCTTTCATTTTTGATCAGATTCTTTTGGAAATTAGGAGATCATGTAAGAGTGCATAACATTCAGGCTATTTTCAGGTCATTTGTAGTGGAAAGTATGATTTAGCAGAAAGATAATTAGATTTGATATCAGAAGACCCTTTGTTCTAGCCCTGGCTGACTCGAAACTATTCTTCATCTGTGAAATGAGGGGACCATTAAGTCCTTCCTAACTCCTGTAGTTTCTGGGATGAAAATGATATACTTGTCAGTTCTCTTTTTAGATGTCCTCTAAAGCCAGCAGGTTTTGGGGTTAGGTGTGGCAGTAATGTGGGACGCACCCATGGGAAGACACGTATTAATTAAAGAGTTGAGGAACAAGAGAAGCAAAACAACATTGAACTGCTCAAATACCAAGTACAAGAGGTTTTCTACTCTCAAGTGTTGTTTATTGCTTATGGTTTTAAGTTTCACAATCAGTCCGCTATAGATTGGTAGATAAAAATCTTTCGAATTACATTTCTGCTTTTACTGACTTATTTTTCACTATGGTAACTGCTTAAACCAGAATTCTTTAAAATATAGACTATATCCAATGTGATGGTAGAGAAATTAGAAATATTATTGTACTTTCAAGTGAAATGAAATTTTAAATCAATTAAATATATTTATTTACATAACAATGTTTTTTTAATTATTTGAAAGAGATTCATGAGGCAAATAAAGGAAAGCAAGAATAAAAATACTGCCATTTCACATAGAACTACCAAGAGCTGTAGGAAATGGGACTGGAATATCTTTGCCAAAACTTGGGAAACTCAACTACTTTAAGACAGAGTGTCTACTTCTCAAACCCTGAAAAATATCCTCAAATTACAACTATCAAGAACACCATCTTATATTCCTGAAATATTTTTTTTCATTTGCTATATAAGGAGTGAAGGCAGTGCTAAATGTTTATTTTTAAATTCTAGATCCAAATATGATTGTTTTCATTTTAAAAAAGCTAAATGAATTGACCAGCCATGAGAATGAAGATGTTGTCATAGCACTTCCCAAGATAATGGCAAGCTGGGTGAATGTTTTGGTCCATAAGCTATAAGAGAGCAGATTTATTGCCACGTCTAGTAAAAGAATTAGAATCTTAGTAATATACTTCATTTAGCACATGCAAAATATAATTTCAACATGTAGTCAATATAAAGCATATTGCCTTTTTTTCATATTAAGTCTTTGAAATGTTGTATATATTTTATACCTAGAGTGCATCTCAATTTGGATACTAAACTTTAATTGGAATATTTGATGTATATTTATATTTCATAAAATTCACACTTGAAAAGTAAATTCATGTACCTAAATTGTCCCAAGCATATTGAAAGCTTTCCAGTAACTGAATCAACTGCAAGTTTTAAAATTTTAAGTTAATTAAAATTGAATAAAATTAAAAATTTAATTCCTTAGTCCCAGTAGCTACATCTCAATTATTCAATAGCCACATGTGGTTAGTGGCTCATTGTTATTGAACAATGTAGCTGTTGGGGGAGGAGAAGGGTGATGATGCTCAAGTGTGGTGCTGATAAAAAAAATCCTAAAAAATTCCGATAATGTAATAAGTCAAGGAAGCATAATATTTATGAAATATTACATCCTGGGTTATTTTCTGTCACCTACACAGTAGTTTGCTAAGAATGTTGTGACAAATTACCACAGAGTCGATGGCTCAATGCAAGAGGTAGTTGCACTCTCACAGTTCTGGATGAGACAAGTCCAAATCCAACAGGGCCACCCTCTCTGGGACTCAGCGAAGCCTCCCTTCCTCGCTTGCCTCTTCCAGCTGCCTGCAGCTGCTGTGGTTCTCGCAGGCTTGTGGCAGCCCCACTTCGATCTCTCCTTCTGTCTTTACATTGCCTTCTCCTCATGTTTCTGGTACACATAGCTCTTTGCCTCTCTCTTCTAAGGGCACTTGGGAGTAGCTACTGAAGCTTGTGATGGCATTTAGGGTCCACCTGAATAATCCAGAGTAATCCCCTCATTTCAAAATCCTTAATTCCCCCCCATGAAGTCTCCTTTTCCAAATAAGGTAAGATTTCCAAATTCCAGGGAGTAGGACTCAATATATTTGGGTGGTCACTGTTCAGCCTATTAAAATTTATAAAACCCTAGAAGGGTCTCCTTCTACCTGAACAACAAATGCATCCAAATGCAAATACACCCAGGCCCAGCAGCTGTCTGTTCCTACTGTAAAGGGCAGTGACAAGGTGGCTAGAAGATCCTGAGCCAGTGAAGAACTGGTAAGCTACAAAAGACCTTATGGGAACAATCAGAGAAATAGAAGCTAATATCCTGATGAACACACAAACACCTCTATACACTCTCCTTCTCTTCCGCGCATGCGCTCTTGCTCTGTAACACACACACACCCCTAATACCTTCCTTCCACGATAGTTGTTGGCAGAACCGAGAATTTTTCAATATAATACTGAGGAGATGCAGCTGCCACTGCCCAGTGTAGAATGGTCTAGGGTACAGAATACTCCAAAATGAAAATTATAAACTACAGAAATGAGCTGTCATGGAGAAACACAGATGCTCTTAAAAGGAAGAGATGAGCAAATGGTTTATGCACATAAATTGCACAATTTCCAGTACTCCAGAAATATAGCTATGATGGTCTGCATGTATGTTCATATTGTAATTTAAAAGATACTGACTGTAAGTCAAGAGAAATATTTAGAAATTGTTTTAAAAGATGAAGTTTGAATGTAAACAGGGGTCTGGCAGAAGAAAAAAAAAAAATGGAAAGATTGTCCCATATGATTCCTTTATCAGTGCAGAAACGGAGGGATAAAACTAAGGGTTCAGAAGAATCCTGAGTGATGTAAAGTAGTCATCTCCTGTCTCCGTGAATGATAGCTCCTGATTTATTATCAGACAGCTAGAGGTAAGTAAGATCATAGACTCCAAATAACAGCATATTAATAGCTCTACTCAAAAAAAAAAAGAAGAAAAGGCAAAGCATCACTTATTACTTTATTATGGAAATTAAGCATTTAGTAGATATCTATATAATCCTTTTTTGAATTGACAAGGGAAAACTTGCTCACAGAAGAAAATAAGTTTTGGTTTCTTTGCTTTCCCTGAAGGATGGAACTTTTAACAATAGCAGGAAACAATTTAATAAGGGCTGCCTCACTTTCTAGTTTATTCTGAATTGAGTTATAATTCCTCTAAATACAAAGCAAGGGAAGTCTACTCAAAATGTTAAAATAGGTGACAAGCACGTTGGTTTTTAGCTTTTGTTTAGAGTTTCATAGAAGTCTTGGGATTATCTAACTCATGAGGCAAAAACATCGGATCTGAAAGACAAAAAGAACAACAAAACCCCACCAACTTTCCCTCAAGTCGATACAGCAAACATATAATGGACATAGACTTGATGAGAGAGTCCATAGTCTATGGAAAAGTCAACTCTTCACAATAGTAACGGTTATTAAAACCCATCACAACCTCTGGTGGTGGTCACCTAATCTATTGGAGTCTTGAGTCACTGAGGAAAACAATTTTTTTATTCTACGAACAGTTTTCTCTATCCCTCCTCCCCACCAACATACACACACTGCAGCATACCCTTCCCAGACTTCAGAGAAAGTTCACAAAAAGACAGCAAACAAGTGTTGGTAATTGGACTATTACAGGCTTCCATGGATAATCTGGGTAATTCTCAGCACTGTCACCGAAAGTCTCTGCAATCTGTAAGAAAGCTGAAAGTAAGGCACGCTCTTAGACAGATTTTGAGATGGTTTCTATTTTAAAAGGCAGCCAACCACCACCGCAATTGGCCCTAATTGCTTCTCTTGTTGGCAGTCTCAGGAGAGAGGACAAGGGCTGAATGAGCAGGGAGACTTACACTCCTTCTCATTAATAGCTCAGCCTCACTGGGTCAGGGCCGAAGCCCCTGGAGGAATAAGTGCCTTTGGCAGGGACCCTTACAGCTCTACCAGTCTCACGGATAAACGAGATGGCAGCCTAGGATTTTCTATTTAGCATCCTCACTGGAATAACCTGAATTGAATAAAGGAAAAGAGTAATAGAGGACAGAGTGAGGGGCGGTGAAAATGAGGGGAAGCTATCTTTGCTTAGGAGAGCTGAGAGAAGTAACTGGCTACTGTTAACTCAGGGGCTAAGAGAGTTCCTGTAACTTGAATTGTGAGATCTGAGGTCTCATCACCTCTGAGCTGTTGTGATGTTGTGTTGGATATTCACCTACTCTCTCTCTCTTTTTCTCCATTATGAAAATGATATTCATTAATGAGGAGGAGGTCATCAATTCCACTGGGTTTCAGAACGGTCTGCCCAGGCCAGTCTCCTAGATCCTTTGAAGATCCCAGTTCTCTTTCTCCTGTGGATTCCAACAGTCTCCAACTTCCGTAATTTCTAAATTTGCTTGTATGATTTGATAAAATGAAATAAAGTAAAAAGGAATCTACATAAGCATATTTTGGGTCATTTAAGGACCACTCAAATTTGCTAACTCAATTCCACATGCATATTTTTATCTTTCTCAAGTCCTAAAGGTCAAATAACATTGAAGGGCACTGATGCAAACAGATTTCCCAGTAGTACAGGAAGAGGAAAAAAAAATACATTCTTAGAATGCTCCAAAGTGGCATTCTTAGGGGTGTGTGAAAATATTTTCCCATCCTCTGTTGTTGTTGTTGTTTCATTTAAAGGGGCTTTGCATATGGCTATGTGAGCAACTCCCTCCAAAGAAAGATGTAATGGGAAGGAATGCTTGACTTGTTGGGAGGGTGAATCAAAAAACATAAGTGTTCATTACAGAGATAAAATTCACAATTACTTCTAGCTTTTTTCTCTTTCAAATTAGACTCATACACACTTATATTCTTTATGTACTTAAAATAGTTACCTAGGACTTTTGCCTGGTAAGATATGTAACTCTTGAGACTAGAGAGTTTCCAAAAGCAAGAGCCCATCTCCTTGACAGCCTTCCTGCCAATCCCTCCTTGCTCCTCCCCCCACTTTCTGTATGCGTGTATGTGCATGCAAGTTTACATGTATGCACCCAAAGTTTTATCCCTACTGTACGTTATAGATATTATTTGCAAAAATCCTACATGTGTTAGAATCTATACCAAGCGATCTCCATACACTAATGCTTTCACCTTTTCACCAACTCTAGAAGGTAACTATTATTATTATCACATCATTTTATAGATGAAGAAATAGACTCTGGAAGAAGTTAAATGACTTGCCAAACAACACAAAAAATTATTAGGAGAGCAGAAAGTCAGAGTTCGGTTCTTTCAGACACCAGTGTCTCATCCCTTCCTATATCTAGCTCAGTACAGCATCAAAAATCTCCTTTGTTAAGTTTACCAAAAAGAACATTTTAGAGTAATGTCTCATCTAACACTACAACTCCCTTTGCACAGCCTTTCCACGAAGTACATTTATGTAAATAACCCACAGATCTAGACAACAATATCTGTATGAGAATAGAAAACACCGTGACACCTCCCAAAGTGGGATCCAAGTACCACCCATGTCAAAATTACCCGAGGTGATGCTCAAAATGCTGATTTTGATGCCTATCCTGCAACACCTATCCTGTAAGTATTTTAACACGCCATTTTTAAATGTGCCAATGGTGCCCTCACAGCTTACCTATTCAGTTCTCAAATAAACCAGTGTTCTCTCTTTTTTTTTTTAAGATTTTATCTATTCGACAGAGAGAAACACAGCGAGAGAGGGAACACAAGCAGAGGGAATGGGAGAGGGAGAAGCAGACCCCCCACAGAGCAGGGAGCCTGACGCCGGGCCCGATCCCAGGACCCTGGGACCACGACCCGAGTCGAAGGCAGACGCCCAACGACTGAGCCACCCAGGCACCCCACCAGTGTTCTTTTCATTGTAATTTGGATCAAAGTTGGTTTAGACATCTTCATTAATGTGGAAAATGAATTCTAATTTGTCTTTTTGTCAGGAGCTTCATAAATAAAGGCAGAAATAATATAAAAAGCAAGTGTTCTTGGATGTCAGAGATGGCAGACAATTATTTAAAAATTCATTAATGTTAGGTAAAAAAAGCTACTAGAAAATACAAAAGACATGCGCATGTGGGAGAGAGTTGGAAGATCAGTTTGTCTTGAAGTTGAAGGAGGCTGGGGGGAGAAGGGGAGCGTTAAAACACAACTAAGACAGGAAAGAGGCAGAAGGGTCTTCTGAACAAAATCATGATAGGGCAGAAAAGGCTCCAGACACTGGAAAACCTGGCGAAAAAATCCTTCCTCTCTCAAGAAATTGTAGGACTAGACCTCCAGGAACATTAAATAAGTGTAGTAAGTGTAGTCTTTAAGTGTAACCTCGTTCCTGACTTTTTCCCTAGGAACTCTTATGACTAAGTCAGATTTATTCCTCATGCTACCCTAATAGGTATGGTGTCACATCTATCAGAAAAGAAACAAACAAATAAATAAAACCCCAAGGAATTCCCCCATTTTTCCCTGATTCCAAATCTCCACAGATAAAGAGTAGAATTTTCTCCTCTTACAAATAGAAAAAGTAGAAAAAGCAAATGTAAATAAAAGGGAAGTCTTGAGAGATTGAAATCTTTCTGCTGTGGAGCAATCAAAAATAATGAAAAAGAATTTTCTCCTTTCCATAAGGACTAAGATCTAATTCCAGGAGCCTTTGTCTTAGCTATACAGTGTTGCTAAGGTGTAAACCTTAGTTTTGAAAAGTTTAACTCTGGGCCGCCAGGGTGGCTCAGTGGGTTAAACGTCTGCCTTTGGCTCAGGTCATGATCCCAGGGTCCTGGAATCGAGCCCATCAGGCTCCCTGATCTGCGGGAAACCTGCTTCTCCTTCTCCCACTC
>CM052898.1:136526760-136580303 GCA_028534135.1 Potos flavus | reverse complement strand
ATAGGTCAGTATTCCAGTAAAGTTAGAAGCTCCCGAGTGGGAAGGCTGGGCAGTGATGGCAGTACAAAGGGGTACCCTCCGAGGGGTATCCAGGCTTCCAGCGTCCAGTTTTCAGAAAGGACCGGAGCTGGTAAGAAACAGAGCATTGCAAAAGGGGCTCCACTAACCATGGCAGTGACCAGGAATCTCAAAAGATATTTGCGTCCAATTCTCTAGGACCCCTTAAGACCAAGAAAGCTGACAAAATTGAGTGAAAGGGAGGGAGGGTACCCCCCTCCCATCCAATTAAAACAAAAGGACTTGTAATTACAAGTTCCCATGACAAAACCAGTCTGTCTGCTCTTTAGGTCTAAGCCTGGGCCCTTACATATTCCAAAGTCTTACCCCTAGCAGACTTGATACCTTCTTGCTTGATCCTTGTTCTGTGGACTGTCTTCAATTCCAACCCAAAGTTGGAGGCTTCTAAATTTCAATTTCAAAAAGCTTACCCTACAGGATGTTCCTCAGTCTCCTTTCACCCTCAGCTCTGTGCACACTCAGAATCTGATACTTTGGAAATAAAATAGAACCCTGCAGTTACTCCAATGTCTCTGGCTGACAACCGTTCCACTTTATCCATTCAAGTGAAGTCTCCTTTATCCTATGCCAAGATCATGCTCTGGCCCCTGTGTCTCCCTCTACCCCCTTTCTTGTTAAATATTGTTCTTGCCTGGAAATTTTTACACTGTCTCATTAGTCTGATATTTCTAGTAGTGGAGAGAACAGAGGCATTTGGCTGGAAAGGATTATTGAAAGCAGAACAACATCTGTAGCCCAAAGCAGCCAAGAGGTTTTTGGATATTGAACAGAAAGCCAGAATGCTGAAAGTCCAACTTCCCAGGCTTCATCGCTTTGCCCAGGGTCGTTTCTGTGAGCTGGCAACTGTGCTAAATCCCAAGAGAAGCTGCACACAGGATACTTCTTCATATGCACCTGACAAAGACACGTTTCCGTTTTGTTTAGTTTAGAGAGACATTGGAAAGCTTTCATAAAAATTTGTCTTACCATTTTTATTAATCAAGGTATCACCATTGTGAAGTTGAAACATTTTAAAGAAGCAATAACTCATTTTCCATAAAGCTCAGAGAAGACTGGCTTTATCAGAAGAAAGAGAATTTCATGAACAATTTTAAATATTAAAATGTTCTTTGCAAACTGATAGGAGACTCATGGTGAAATCTGTAAAGGCTTGTCTGTGACAGGTGGGGCAAGAAGCCCCACTAGGGGACAAAAAAAAATTAAACCTGTGACCTGCCTCTGTGTGGGGTAATGCAGTGCTTTTAATTTATTTTTTTGGAGCACGATAGCATCTCTTCAGATGGGAGATATGATGAAATCACAGGAGAGGCTGTTCCATGTGACTTCAAGGTTAATAAGAGGGAAGCTTGGCAATGACAGGGCCAGCAGACAGAGAGAAAAACCTCCCTTTAAAGATACAGATCGAAGGGTTAGAGTGATATCTGTGTGACATTTCACCACTGATGTTCCTGATTAATTATCAACAATTCAAAAGAATATCAGTGTAAAGAATGGGGAGCTCTTGACAGTTAAAAGGACATAACCTCATTAAATCTTTGGGATACAGCTTCTCTCAAGTCATTTCAGAGATGGGAAAAATGATCTCAAGTGTGTAAATCAGAAAGAAGTTACATCAAATTATTAGCATCAATGTGATTTCAAAAGCATTTATTATAATAGTAGCATTTGCCATATTAGTTGTAACACATGTTCCAAAAACATGTATTATAAATTGATTAAATATTTATTGCAAAATTGTTTGTAATAAAGCAAAATTAGAAAAGAGCCAATATGTCAATCAGTAGGAGAATCACTAAATAAAATATGGTATATTCGTATGTTAGAATTTGCTGTTAAAGAATGAACCTGATTTATTTGTAATACTTATATAGTATCTATAATATGTCAGGCACTATTCTAAGTGGTTTACATATATTAACTCATTTAATTATCACAACAAATCTGAAAGGTGCATTCTATTATATCCCAATTTTGCAGATGAAGAACTGGGGAACAGAAACATTAGTAACTTGTGTAGGGTCATACAGCCAAGCAGTTTGTCTCCCCAATCTAGGCTCTTAACAATATACTTTACTTTCTCTGATCTATCTCAGCAGCATGATTTTTTTTTTTTTTTAAGGTGTGGGCAGAGGAAAGGAAGAATCTCTTAAGCAGGTTCCATGCCCAGCACAGAGCCCAATGGCGGGCTCGATCTCACGACCCTGAAAAACATAACCAGAGCCGAAATCAAGATTTGGACGCTTAACCAACTGAGCCACCCAGGTGCCCCCAGTAGATTTTTTTTAAAAACAAACAAATCAGGGCACCTGGGTGGCTCAGTGGGTTAAAGCCTCTGCCTTCGGCTCAATCGTGGTCTCAGGGTCCTGGGATTGAGCCCCATGTTGTGCTCTCTGCTGAGCAGGGCGCCTGCTTCTTCCTCCCCCTCTGCCTGTCTCTCTGCCTACTTGTGATCTCTCTCTGTCAAATAAATAAATAAAATCTTAAAAAAAAAAGCATTTGCTATAAAAAAGACAAACTTAATAATACTAAAACACCACATTGGAAAAAAACACAGTATCATACCATACCGCACTCTTTATGGATATCTATTAGATGCTTTATATACATACATATATGCAGATGTATAGATGTGCACATGCATATTTATATATATATATATATATATATATATACACATACACACAAATATTATTTATACAGGTATATATATACACACACATGCACACATACGTGCGTGCGCATGTGTATACAGTCTAGGGTTCCGGTAAAAGTGGCTTGTCTTTGTCTTTAACATTCTAATTTCTAAATTAAGAATTTATCTATATATCTTTTATACAATTATGAATTAAAGCAAGTCTATATAAGCCTAGAGTTTTTTTTCCCCCACGACGGAGGACAGACGACAATGCATCCTAGTCTTCTCTTTCAAATTAAGTATGAACTACTTAAGGGCCCCTCCTCTTTCCTTTAGACCTTTTCTCTCACCCCAACTCCTACCATTCATATTGAAAACTTTTTTTCAAACATGTCCAGGGTTTCCTAACTCTTGGCCTCCACCCCTGGTCTCCAAGAGGGTCCCCTCAGTAAGTTCTTTGTGGAGGCGTCCAGTCACACCTGCTGGTGGTGGTTCCTGGAACCTGGAATGTAGAGATTTAGCTTTTGACCTAAGCCTTGGGTGCCGACTCCGATTATAATGTAACAAGAAAATTCTTGTTTTCCATTCTGTTAGGCATGGATCTTCCTCAATAACCAACTAGGGACCTGGGACAGAAGCAGAAACACAGAGACTGATGAACAGAATCCCTGAAAGGCTCCAAATGCAATAATGAGAAGAGAGGGTTGGGAAAATAGACACACCATCTCTGGAATGGTTATTTGGGAAGACTCAGTGCCAGAGTTTCACTGCCTCCACATTCCTTCCTGCTGACCCCACGAGGCATATCTCAGATATCTCCCTGCAAGTCTGTGCTTCCATCCCAGGAAACAGGTTTGAAAACTCCTGGGTGTCCCCACACACAGCAGCGGCCCCGTAACCTGCTGGGCCCCAGAGCAGATCGATAGCACAACTCCCCACAGCACCTTAGATGACCTCGCTTTCCTGTCCTGCTAGCTCCATGGGAGCCTGGAAGTCTGCTTTCCCTTCCTTTTCTAGGGACACCTGCAATTACCTTACATGCAACCTGCTTTTTAAAGAATCCCCTACGTACTTGTTCCTCCGAGTCCTTGGTTTTCTTCTCTCTGCTCATTCCCCTAAATCTTTACTGCGACTTGGTGGAGAATTTCACCAACTGGTTTAGGGCACAACTGCCCAAGATCTCCACTGATCTGTTTTTCCCTTGAGTTTCAACTTCGCAGAAGTTATCAATAAACTAACGTTGAAAGGTATAGACCTCCACAGGAACCCCAAACCCAAAATACTGACAAACGAATTGAAAACACCATGAAGCCAGTAAGTGGAACTTGATAGTTCAGAAACATGTTTCTTCTTTCATTATTCTACCTCTAACTGGCAACATAGAAGGGCAAGAGCAGAGAGGAAAAGATGGTATGTCCACTTTCACATCTTTCCATAAAATCATCTTTTCTCCCTCTCAAACACTTGGAGGTATGAAAACTATCAATGGGCTTTTAAAAAAATCCATGATCTCACTAGGCCAGGGTTCTGTGCTGGACAATCCACAGGACCTGGCAGGAGGGTGGGGGGGGGGGGGCATGAGCTAACATTTCCTCAGCGCCAGATCTTCTATAGAGGTCGATATAAAAGATCTGCTGTAAGATAGATTCAGGCTCAGAGAGGGTGGGTAACTTGTCTGCATCACACCCTGAAAAGCAGCGGTCCGAATTTAAACCCGGGTTGGAGGGATCCCCTAAGCCCTGCCATCTTCTCACCACACTGCACTGCCTTCCAGGACAGCAGGGTCAGCCCTTAGACCAGCATTCCCAAATCCTGTCATCATGAGAGTCCGTTGAGAATCTTTTTAAGACATAAATGTTGGGGTCTTATTTCCCAAAATGTTTATTTTTGAGGTCTCCGGTAGGACCATGGAATCTACGCGCAGTTTAAAAGGCCCCCTTGGTGAGTGTGATGATCAATCGGCTTTGGAGACCACTATTTTAAGGTATCCACAGCAAAAATGCAAGAGGCTGGGGTGCCTGGGTGGCTCAGTGGGTTAAGCCTCTGCCTTCGGCTCGGGTCATGATCTCAGGGTCCTGGGATCGAGCCCCGCATTGGACTCTCTGCTCAGCAGGGAGCCTGCTTCCTCCTCTCTCTGTCTACCTCTCTGCCTACTTGTGATCTCTATCTCTCTCTGTCAAATAAATAAATAAAAATCTTAAAAAAAAATGCAAGAGGCCCTCATAAACATCACGTGGCTTGTTTTGAGAACTCATTATAGGCTTTTCAATTATAACTTTATCAAAACCTACTTACACTTACTTAGTTTATGCTACCACCGAGGGGTAGGGATTTGCACAAATGTATCCTTGTTATGTACAGAGCTAGTCTTCTACCCGCCTCTCTGCTCTCCCCCAGCTCCTGGAGCTTTCCCAGGGCTGTGGCACTGTAGGGGCTGGCCATCTAGTCTGTGTTTACCTTATCTGTGTCCTTCACAGTTTTGTAGAGGGCAGCATGAAGAAAAGGAATCATTTTAATCTGCTCTCATCCAGCACCCTTTTGTATCCCTCTGATCATTTTATCTGCCCTTCTCCAGACCTTTTCTAGCTCCATTTCCTCTCTTTTAAGGTTCATCAACCAGAACCACATATAGTGCAGATGATCTAAGGTTTTGTACAAGGGCATTGCCCTCGGTGTTCCTGGGGGATGCCATGTAGTTATCCTAAAAAAGGCAAATCCCAGGCTTTACAACCTGAAATAGTACGGAAAATACAAAGGAAGAGGAGATAGGCACATGAATAAAACCTTCCTCTTTCCAGTCTCAGCCTCTTTATCCTTTCCTTCCTCCTCATATCTTAATAGTTAAAAGAGTGGGGGTCTCATAAGGGGACATAAGAGGAGCTGCAGTGATTCCGAGAAGCGGAGATGTTCATTATTTCGTTGGTCCATAGAGAGTTGAGAGTTCTAAACAAAATTCTTTGTCACCATCTTTCTGAGTCTACCACTTCTCAGTTTCCATCTCTCCCTTTGTCTTCCCCTCCATTTCTTTAAGTGGTCTACTGGCTGCCCAAGGTGTACCCCAAATCACCATCTGCTCCCAAACCCTTGTCCTCCCTACTCTCCTCCCACTCTCAAGTAGAAGTGCAAATTTGCAGGAGCAATTTTGCTGAGCCTGCAGACCTAAGGAGCTGGTGAACTGATTATTTGATTAAAGCAATTTTCTCTGAGTGTGAATGAATCTTAATCCTTCCAGAGATCATATGAATTTTGGAAGGAATTTGTCAAACCTAAATAATCTACGACTGACCATATTTTTTGGAGCATTGGAATATGTATAAGTGCACAGGTGGGGAGGGTTCTGTTCTGAAAAGGTATCTGCTTCTTTCTCTTTTTTGCATACTGCTAGGCAGGGTGTATGTGTGGCTGTGTAAGTGTGTGTGTGTGTGTGTGTGTGTGCGCGCGCGCGCATGTGCGTGCACACATGAGTGCGTGTTAAATTAAGGAGGAAAAAGGCAGCACAAACTGCATGCTTGATTAAGTAGAGACAGAGAATGCTTTGGGGGAGAGATACATGTTAACTGACGGAATCTTGTTTTTTTTTTTAAACTCAAAGCTCACAACTGTAAAGAAGTTTCCATGTTTTAAATTGTTTCCCCTTTAATACTTTTGCCTGCCCACAGCATTGCTTTCTTATATTCTCTTGCAGACTGGTAATGTCTTCCTGGAGTTCATCAACAATTCCTTTTGTGTTTCCTTTTATATTTCTTTCCCTGCAAATCTTAGTGCCGGCTGCAAATTGAATCACAGCCTTCTAGAATCTTGGCATTGGAAAGAACCTAAGAAATCATCCAGTTACACTTGTCATCCTAGTTTTAATAGGCATCTGTCATTTTTGCAGCCCATTGTCTAGTCATCTATTTTTCTGATAAAAGATTAGCCTGAATTACTTTTCGGAAACCACTCCTCCATATCCTCAGCCCAGGGGGTTTGCCTGAGTTTGACCCCATTCTCTGGGAGACGGGAGTCCCTGATTGGCTTCTGTAAGAAAACAGCTATCCTATATACCCTCACTCTAGCCACAGCAATTGGTTCAAGGGTGAGAACAGAAGCCAACTATTGCTAGAGAAAATCAGGTCTGAACTTTTCACTGTCAATGATAGATTTGTTTCCCCTAAATGTAAAGACAGATTTGTTTCCCCTAAATGTAAAGACAGAGGATGGGAGTTCTCAAGGGCTGCAGTCATCTTGCCACCATGAAACCAAGCTCCTTTCAGAAGGAAACCACAAGAAAGGAAGGGAAGAGTGTCTTGTGGGCATCATCAGCACTCTGCATCCAGCCTCTGCTTGCCTGAGGCTAGACAAAGCCAGCCACTTCTCAGCCAATAAATTTGCCTTTTGATTAACATCATTTTGAGCAGGGTTTTCAATCATTTGCATCAGAGAGGATCCAAAATGAAGGGCCCGTGATGGGAAATGCATTTATTTCTATGGTAGCCTGCTACAGTTTTCTAAATGTTAGAAAATTCTTCCGCATAATCCTCTTCTCTGAGTCTTCTGCCTATTTGTTCAAGTCTTTTTTAAAAGTCTACAGAAATAATCAACATGCCTTTCATTCCATCATCCTTCACAACTGTAACTTATTTAACCACAATTAGTCCTCAGATCCCCAAGTTATCCATTCTGGGGGCTAACCATTTTGAGTTACAAACTTTTCTGTATGACAAATTCCCATCCACTGAATTATACATATTGTTATGACTCTTATTGAAACATGGTCCCTATAAAGGAATACCACATAACTATGTAGGCTTATAGCTCTTTGACACCCCCTCCCACTAACCCCCACTAAAACTTCATTGTTCTTTTTTTTTTTTTAAAGACTTTATTTATTTATCCGACAGAGAGATCACAAGTAGGCAGAGAGGCAGGCAGAGAGAGAAAGAGAGGGGGAAGCAGGCTCCCTGCTGAGCAGAGAGCCCGATGCGGGGCTCGATCCCAGGACCCTGAGATCATGACCTGAGCCGAAGGCAGAGTCTTAACCCACTGAGCCACCCAGGCGCCCCTAAAACTTCATTGTTCTTTATGCAACCTAATTATACTCTTTTTTCTTAGCTGTCATATCACACTGGTGGTAACTTTTGTCCTCCAAATAACCCAAAAAAATTTTGACTTGAAATGGCTGTCAACTCCATCTTATCTTTTTAGGATAGTATTTTTATCACACAATCAATACATATATCCTACAAAAAATTGGAAGACATAGATAAGCCTAGGAAGAAAATCTCATACCTAAAATTATCAACCACAAAAACCACTGACATATTCCTAGATATCCCTCTGTACATTTTTTTGGTTTGTTTTTAACATACTTACATATCTGTATACACAAACTTTATTTTATAAAAATAAAGTATATAATAGCTTTCTGTAGTCTTTTTATCTGCTTTATCATTAAGAGTTGCATGTCAATAAGTAAATGTTTACCACATAATTTTTAGTGACTGTTTAGTATTTCACTACAGTAGTGCTGTAATATGTTTGACCAATCGACTAATCCTGTTTTTGTTGGTTTTGCTTCTCTGTCATTAAACATTTTCCTGATTATTCCCTTAGACTAAGTCTCTCAGGTAGAATATTTAGTTTAAAGGTCATGAATACTTTATAGCTTTGATTATGTACGTCTGCCTTTCCCTCCAGAAAGATCAAACTAATTTATAACTCCACCAGCAACATCCTGAACATCACTAGGTATTATTAAAACACAAAAGTAAAAACAAAAACAAAAAACTATTATTGAGGACATACATCTTTATCATGTTGATTTTGGCCCAGGAGTTTAGGCTGTCAGGATTGTGTTATGGCTTAATTCTTTCACTAATGCATTATCTATATTCACCTCCTGTCACATTATCACCTACAACTGCTATGTTACTTCTATGACACAGTCAATAGCATTGATAAAAGTCTTGACTGGGGCCAAGCCTTGTTAAGGTTTGGCCCTTTGAGAGGTCTTTCAAGGTTGATTGTTATTTTTTAAGTTAATACATGTTGGATTTAACAAGCAATTGTTGTACCTCCCTATCACCTAACCCATACTTTCATCTTATCCACTAGATTGGTGTCTTGACCAAAATAAACAAATAAAGTAATTAATAATAATAATAATCAAGGTACGCCTGTGTGTGTGTATTTCCCTACCACATCTCTAGCCAGCTCTCCCTTAAGATTAGAATTAAGCCCAAAGTAGCAATCCCCAACCCCACCCCCAACCCCCGCCCCGTAATATCCTCTACTTTAAGAAAGATGAAACTGTCAGCCAAGCAAGTCAGGTCAATAATTTATCAGAGTCTGCTTTTAGTAGATATTTCAGTGTGGAAGCCCTCAACTAGACCATTTATGAAAGTGTCAAAAATGGCCCCAGGACTAATTCCTGTGAGTCTTAATTATTATCCTTTATCTTCATACAGAAAATGTATATTCCTATCTCTTCACTTCTTTTCCTTCTTTTTCTTCTTTCTTTAACCAAGTCCCTATTATAAACTATTTATTCTAACTCCATAGTGATTCATTGTAATAGTTTTTATTATGTAAAGATAGTGGTAACTGCTGATGTTCTAAAAATTCTCTTAAATTTCTCAAGAATATCAGTGTACAAAAGCATACGTACTAAAGAAAGGGACTCTTCAGGCATATTCAAACTGGAATGGGAAAGAGACAGAAGTTAGGCAAATTATTTAACATCAAGTATAATAGTCTTAATTTGTTCCCCTATCTATCAATCACATTAATACTTACCACATATATCTAAGAGGTTCCAATAGTAACAAATGGAAAGACAGTGTGTGTATGTATCATGAGGCACCAAAAAATTAGGTATTTATTAATGTATTTAATAAGGTATTAACATATTTAATAAAAATAAATATATACATAAATAAAAAGTTTCTCATTTAATCCTCAGTAAAGTTAGGGTCATTAACTCAATTTTAACAGATGTGGCAATGAACCTCTAAGAGTTTGCCATCCTCCAGAGTAAATGCCAAAACTGAATCCTTAGCCCCAGCACTCAAGATTCCAAAGCAATGGCAATTTGACTTTACAGGTTGTGAAATATGTGGTTGAAAGCAATTCACTACATATCACAGAATATCAAAGTCTGTGAACTAAAAACAAAAATAAATAGAATTTAAAATGTTTCCAAATTTAACCTTCGGTTGTATCATTCCTACTCATTGGATTTCCATGCTCCTTCCTGATTGATATAAAAACTGGGTGGGGGTGCCACTGGTATGAAATTATTTATAGTTAACACCCATACTTTCTGAAGGCCCCAAAAGGAACAATGGATACTGACACCACTTTAATAATTGTGTTGACTATGAATTATTGCTGCACCTGACTTCACTGTAAATGTTGTGGCATTTTGCCAAAATCCGGGTATGCCCATGGGAATATGCTGAGCACATGAATGTCATCTGTCATATGTGTCACAACGGAAACAATGACTGGGAATACTAGGCAACACTAGACTACAACCTTGAATGAGGTACACAGTGATTCATGTACTTCTCCTTAAAGGAGCTCCTGATTGAGCTATCTGGTGTGTGGAATTACTTATTCCTCCAAGGACAGGCAATTGCATTATTTTTACATTTGAGCCCATATACCTAGATTTTGTTTCCATGAACAGGATCCTATTGTAATCCCTCAGCTCCCTATATCCCCTTTCATTAAGCTTCTTAAAGAAACAAAGTGGATCCTTGATTATAAGTACCTGGAATGACAGAGACTTTAGAGTTCTACTGAGTAGGAGCAAATATGCCTGGAGAAATAAGATACACGGAGTCCTGGGGATAAAGAAGCAGATGTGAATCCCAGGCTTTTGTTGACCTGCTGAGTTGAAAATACTTAAAAAACCAAAATATCACAACTAGTCCTGTGGGATCCCCTTTAAATGATGACTGTTAAACCCAACAAAGGAGTTCCTTGGGTGTATTTCTGAATGGTCAACTCTGGTTGCTAATGTGAATTTTCAAAAACAGGTCTGGTTTAATCTATCTAGTAAAGGTTACTCTTGCCAAGTTCCTACATAACTTAAAAGACATTCCTAATTGCAAGAAACTCACTTACTTGACGTCATCAGAGAAGGCAGTGTTTCACATAAATGGAATTTTCTGCAGACTTAAGGCTTAGCCCCTGTAAGAGTCAGGTCTTTAGCAGTATGTAAATATGGCTAGCCTTACTCTAAATGGGTCCCAAATACCATGATGAAATGTAAGCTCCTGTTCCTGCTCTGACAGAAAGCAATCTGACAGCAAGGAAAAACCATGGACTGAAAAACCCTGCTAAGTCTAAAGAGATCATCTCATGTAAGAGTAATAGGCTTCGAAGGACAGTTCGAGGAGAAAATTCCCTCAACTTTGATACGTGTGTAGCATACACAACTTTGTGGGGGGAAAAATCCTTGTAAGTACAGATAAGAAGGCTATCCCATGTTATTCCTTAGATATCACACAGTATCTCTGCTTATGAGAAATCTTGACTCTTCCTGACATAGGCAGACTGGATCAATCCCATAACATGGGCCAACTATGGGGGAAAGTGTCACAGGTAGATCAAAAAGAAGCAATGCTTAACAACGTACTCTGGGCCACAGCTGCAAACACATGGAACATCAGAGAATATTCTAAAACAGCCAGAGACTATCTATTCCATAAAAATAGATATCATGCCTGATCTCTCAGCAGTGGAAGGTTCAATGTAACCCTTTTCACCTATAACTGATAAGGACAATTTTAAAGAAGATCTGAACTCTTAATAATTGCTGAAACCAATGTTTAGGTTTCTCTGCAATTAATAACAAAGATCCAGACTGAAGCGTCCCATTCATCCTGGGCCCACTCTGGGAGACGGGAAAAATTAACAAAACCAACATGATGAAAAACAAGGAAAACTAGGAAACAGTGCATTGTAGCCACGTGAGAGTGAGCGAAAAGAAATAACAATATCAGAAACCCATTTCCTATTATATATTGCTACTGCATTCCATTATGCTTCAATTAGTGCTAGAATGCACTATATTGATACTTCAATCCATAGGTACATTGAGACTTTTCAAGTTCTAAATCAAAGTTACCCACCAAGTATTATTCTAATACTACTGTCAATGACTGAACCCTAAATGACAATTGCAGTGAACATTTTGGCATGCAAAGAGTATGGGGATGTGACCACCAAAATATAGGCAAGTTAACACAGCATGCTCATATTAGTCAACTCGCATAATTAATTGTTTTTCTTAGGGAGATTTTATTTTTGCTTCCTTTAGAAACAAGGGATGTTTTTAGATAAGAGCAATACTACTTACTCTACATTTTAAAATAGAAGAAACAAAACAAAACAAAATGAAAACAAATCTCTGCTCTCTAGTACAAGGACTTGTTTTTGAAGTTTAATTTGCAGTTCAGAGTGGGCTGACCTGATACACAATAAATAAATAATATGCATAGTAGTGAGGATGTAAAGTATCTAACTTACTATTTCCTCACTGACTTTGTTTCATTTCTTCCCTCAATTACATGTATCAGTGATTAAGCTGACTCTTATTTTTAGAATGCCAAGCAAATTTCAGAGGAAGTATGTGAATGGTGCTTACTGATTTAATTTTTAAAGATTAAATACTCATCTTTTTATTTAAATAATCATCTTATCAATTCTATGAATAAAGATCATGGTTTTCACAGTACTACTACAATGAATTTAGCACTTTTCAAGGCTCATTGTACACTGAGACATTCAGAGTGATGAAACCCAAAGTGTTACCCTCTTAATTATCCTTCATTATAGTGTATAACAATTTATATCTCCCTTTCCCACAGCAAATTACATTTATTCATTACCACCTTATCAGCAAAAGATATCCCTCACCTTATCTTTCCTACACCTTTGTACAGGAAGCTCCTCTGCCCTAGGGAACACTCGGAATGGTAACATTCTGTATCAAATTAAGCCCTTCCTTTAAAGATCACTAGGGTTGGGGGGAAGGGAGGGGATGACTGATTAGGACAAGCTATTGATGAGTAGTTCTACGAGAGACAGAAATTGACAAAATGAGCAATGAAAAGTGGTAATTTTCTTTTTTTTCTTTTTCTTTTCTTTCTTTTTTTTTATTTAGAGAACAAGCACATGAGGGAGACAAAGGGGAAGGAAGAGGAGAAGAAGAGAATCTCAAGCAGGCTCCATGCCCAGCACAGAGCACAATATGGGGTAGTTCTCATGACCCTGAGATCAAGACCTGAGCCGAGATCAAGAGTTGGATGCTCAACTGACTGAGCCACCCATGTGCCCCCCAAAGTGATACTTTTCAATGAAGGCAAAGCATCATATGAAATTAATACCAGTGTAATTATTTACCCATAGATTAACAATGCATGCTTCCTAGGATCGATCTCTCTCTCTCTCTGTTAGTTGTCAACTGGGTCATACAGTTTTTTTTTTTTCCCTTTATACTCATTTGATGATGAAGAAACTAAAAAATTGCAGTACGACCTAAAATAAACTCAGAATACTGCACACACTCAAACACACACATATACTCAAAACACAAGCACCGATTTTATGCACAATTATTTAAATAATGTTGAAGCATAAGAAAAACTTAGAATAAATTTTAAAATATCAATTAACACATCTCATATGACAAAAAGTATTATCGGTCAATAGCAAGATGACATGTTTATGAAAATCATGTATTTGAGGATCAATTTAATCACTTTCTATGAATGACAACTTAATAACAGATTGTAGGGGAGTGACAGAGATGGTCTTGCTTGATAAAAATCAAGATCTTAGTCTGCACGAAATTCTATAAAGGAACTAAAATTTTAAAATTGTCTCTATGCGTTCAACAAAGTCTATACATTTTAAAGTTTTAGAACTAAAAGTTGAACCTCTTTATGAAGAAGTTTGCAGCAGGCTGCAAATTGTGAAAACTGCAAGCTTCATCAGAAAGAACGTGTATCAGTGTTAATTAAGCATTCATTAGAAAAGAAGGCTAAGTGAGCCATGGGAGAAGAAAGGAAGTAATATCTAGCTGTTAGTAATTTAGAAAGTCAGAATAACCTGTCTTGATTAGAATTTAAGGGTCACAATTTCGGGAGGAATACAGAAAAAAACAGCAGAGGGATTTTTTTTCTCTTGCTTTTCATATCTTTTATTTTAAGACTTCAAGAGCAGTTGTGCAGTAAGACAGAATGAGTATTTTTTAGAGGTCAGACTATGGTGAGAAAAGAACCACAATGCGAGTTTAAGATCTCTTCAGAAGGACTGATTAAGAAGGCTATTGTAAAAAAGCTAATTAAGGCAATTAACCCAGCATCAGGCAGAGCAGCTGGTGGGGATTTTCCACGCAAAACCTGAACTAGCTTAGATGTCCCACTGTCAATGACTTAGTCCAGGGTCTCCCAGCTTTTACAAAAAGAGAAGAGTAAATTGTAATTTAGGCCTGGGAAGGAATCCAAGGGTTTGATTAAGTTAAGAGATAATTGATAATTGCTGAGGAGAACTTAAAGTTGTCTAAGTATACTTAAAAGTAATAATGTATATTGACAGAGCCTCACAAACTAGAAGGGACAGGCACATTTTGACATGTTAATTTGTCTCACTTTGACATAAATCTAATGTCTATTACTTTAAGGTAAACCTATCTTTGTTTTGCAAAATATAAGTGGCTGGACCATTAGCATCACTTTTATTAATCCCATTGTCTAATCATAGGTCATTGCTTGTCCTACACAGCATGATCACAAACCTGATGGAGAAAATTAAAGTGGATATTCAAGTCTATGGCACTTACCTTTTAAATTTGAGTTATTTGTTCATAAACAAGCTAGAAAGAAACAGGTAAGAATGCTTGGCTGAACTTGAAAGTAAAAAGAGGCAGAAATTACTTAAGGAAAAATCACGTGATAGGGACCTACAGTTCGTCATTAGGAATTTCACGTTGGTGGGAAAAATAAAAGCCTCAACAAAGACAGTGGAGCAAATGGCCAAACTCCCAAAAAAGCCTAATGAAAATTATGAGTCGAGACAGTTTTGGCTGAGAAAACAGGTCTGTCAACTGAGCTTGTAATAAAGGAAGAAAAGAATCATCCAGACTTAAGAGTCTAAGAAAAACAGGGGTGCCAACGGATGTCCAATTTTGTGAATGGAGTGGGAGCCTATACTAACAATTTGATTCCAGTCAACACACATTCGCTGTCATCTTTTTTGAACTATTCATAAAAAGGGAGTTTGCATTCTATTTAATGAAAGCTTCAGAGTCAATATACATTTATTTTTTTTCAGTTATAATAGCTTATATTTAATGAGTACTTTTAAGTGCTTTATTTGATAAGTACTTTGTAGGTAAACTCTCACAAGAGCTTTTTAACCAACCTTTTGAGGGATGTACCATTTTACCTCTATTTTATATATGAGAAAATGGAGGCCAAGTCACTTTCTCAGAGTTACATAGTTAGTAACACTGCTACAAAGTCTACTTGCATGTTTTTTCTTTTTCCCCCCGTAAAGAAAAAAGTGGCTAAGCATTCAGTAGTGTAATCAACACTTTTTTGTTGTTGTTTGTAAGAACCTGATCATTAGATTTAAGAATTAATTTGTCTGAGTCCAAGAACTATTCTCTTGGGGTTTTAATTGAAATTGCATTGAATCTAAAATTTAATTCAGAGAGCTTTTTATAGTTTAAGACATTTGGATTCCTAACTATACATGTTTATTTTATTATGCCACTTTGTAAATGGTCTATGCCCTCCCTTAATGTTTAAGTTGTTTTTTTTTATAAAGGTTGTGATTTTTAATTTTTTCTAGTAGCTTTGCAGTTTTTGTTTCTATTCTAAATGGGTCATTTTAATTGATTATATTTTGAACTGATTATTATTGATATAGAGGACCACAATTGACTTTTGTAAGTAGATTTTGCTGGACTAGAACCATCTGGTAATCCATGTCCACACTTTCTTAGACAAGTTCCAGAGTCACCATTTATTCATTATCAAATATTCCCTGAAGAAAATCTATTAAACATAATGATGCTATACAGAATAGTCAATAAAAAGTGGCGAATAAAGATCCAGTCTTTACCCACCTCTAGTAACTAATACATGCATAGTGATTCAGGAGGGAAAGGCAAGGCATCTAAGGCTCCTAAATAGTAAAACAGTATCAAAACACACTACACACACAGGCATCTCTAACACCAAAGCTCTTCCTCCTGGAATGGCTATCCACTCCTTTTTCATTCAAGTTTCTATGAAGAAAAGTATACAAATCGGAAGGGCACAGCTTGACTTTTCAGAAGGTGTCAAATTCCATGTCACCAACATCCAGCTCCATAAATGGAACATTCAGAAGTCCCTGTGTGTTCTTCAGTTCATTACAGCCTCTGCAGTGTTTCAAGTCAGAACACCTGGAATCTCTGCTAAGCTCCTGATCTGCATACAGGTAACGCTCACTCAGGCTGGTGCCTGGTGGCTCCTCTGCTTCCCTCTCACCATAGCCTCTTTCCAAGCTTTATTGCCATGGCCTTCTTCCAGGTTTTTCTCTCCTTCCAGAGAAACCTTACACCTCTGGACTTTTACCTGGCCTTCCTGGTCTCCGGTCTTACCCCTCTCAAACCCACCATGGGCACTATTACTTCTGTGTCAACTCCAAGAAACCTTCCTCGAGCCCTCAGGTTGAACTCGATGGGCTCCAAAACGCCATATCCTTAACCCCAGTGTTCAATTTGTGTGATGTTTGGGAATGTTTTGTTCCTGAGTCTGTTTCCCCCAAATAAACTTTACTCATACTTGTATCCACAAAGTTTATTAGAATAACCGACACTTACGAGATGATCATTATGTGTCTACTGAACTAAAGGCAATGGGTTATAACCGCCTGTCCTCGTTTTAATAGACAATCCTCAAACCATTGCTGGGTTTTGTTTTTTTTTTCAGATCAATTAAATATTGTGCTTCGGGATTATTTTCCCCTTATAGGTCACTCTTTGATCTTTATTTCAATTTGATTTTATCTGGGAAATACTGCTGGGTGACAGGGGAGCCCTAAGAGTGTATGTTCTAATTTATGACCCCAAACAACATTTGAGGATTGATCTTCAATTGGATGAAAACGGATGCTCTAATGTTGGTATAGGAGAACAAGGGTGCCTCTCACTGAGATGAGAAGAGGCACACAGACATCCCTGTAATAAAGATTTTAAGAATGCAGGCAAAAGAATCTAGGTTTGCAGAGATAATTCGAGTAGTACTTTATACAGAGTCACTAATACCCTTATTAAATTAAGAACCATAGAAGAGGTCCCGTCTGATACAGAAGACTTTTCTGTAGTTCATGACAAATCTAATACATGGGGTTTGGTACTTCTGTTTATTACTGTTGCACAGTTTTGCATCATTCTGTGGGTTTTGTTTCTCTTCTAATATCTGTGATGAGGGAAGGAAAGAAACACTTCAGAAATGAAAGATTAGTTTCCTAAATCATAAAGATGAGCTTTGTAATCATTTTCCTTTAAGCGAGGAATTAAAGGATAATAAAAGCCCTAATTAAGGACCTCATTAGTTTAACTAGATTTTCATATGCAAAACAATGTTATGAAGAACTGTGGTAGAATGGAAACATCTCCTGTCCACGACAAACCCAAAGGGAAGCATTTCTGCTGGGACTACTTTTTTGCTTCTCTTTTTCTGTCCTCTCAGGGCCGTTCCCTTTTTCCGTGACCACTAATTTTCTTCACCTTCTCCACGATTCCTCCTCCTCCTTCTTTTACTGGCTCAATATTTCAGCCTTCTTTCTTATTTTAAAATTTTCAGTGATTCATTCATTCTTTATTAATTCGATTTACTGTTGCTGAGTGTGTGATATGAGTGAGGCACACCACTAGGAGTTTAGGAGGCACAGATTACCAGAGCATGTTCTTTTCTGTCTTGTCCTCTGGACCATTCACTCATCATTAGCCTCCCATGTAATTACTTTTTCGGTCCCTCTTTGACTAAGGGTAAAATGCCCCTTCCAGAGTGTTTTTACAACCTCCCACATTCTTCTAGCACTCTTCTTCTCTTATGTAATTACCTTGATATTATATTAGCTACTTTGGACTCACTCAAGTTCAGAGTTGATATCACCATATTATATCACTGGGTTATTCTATGCCCTTCATTATCAGTGTATATTAAATTAAGTCAGTAGAGGCAATAGGCATATATTTTTACAATGCTCTTTTAAAATTGGGCAGAGCTGAGGCAACTGCATGCAAAAGGATTCCCTCTGCCAGTTTGGGAAAATGGTAATAACATATATTCTCCCTTTAATAGGTGCTTTTGGAGTTAATATTTAATCTTACACACCACAGGAATTATTAAGTGAGAGGCTAAGCATTCTCAAATTACTTCAGTAAAATCCCTTGGTTTTAACTTCGAACTCAAAATCTGAAAAGGGGAGTTGGGTTTCTCAAATTAAAATCCCGAGATTGTACTCCAGGCTTATTGAATAAGAATCTCCTGCAGGTGGAGTCTGGGAGTTAAAATCCTTAAAATATACCTTGGGAAACTCAAAGACTAAACCAGAGAACCACTGGGACAAGCTTTGAAGCCCAATCTCAGTTAAAATCCCAGCTCTACAATAATTCCTGCCATCAGCTTTGGTTTCCTCATTTGTAAAGTAATATGAATAATGTCTAGTTCATGGAGTTATCAGAATTAAATGAAATGAATACTTTTTAAGAAGTATCTAGTTCACAAACAGCTCAACAATTAAAAATATTTTCTATATGTGTTAATAATGAAATCTCTTCTATTGCCATATCTTTGAATCAAATAACAATTGGTTCCTACTTACACTTTGTCAGCTTTGTGAATTCAAACAATACCGTACAGCACTGGGGAACTAAAAGCCAAATAAAAAGTTTCTTTGAAAATAAAACAAAACTGACTAGTAAAATTATTTGATTAAATAAAGTGGAAAAACTGAACTACAGAAAGAGTAAAGAGATGAATTTTTGTTTGCTTTGGCAGTTTCACTTTTACTGCTATTAATAACAGTCGGGTGCCCACGATGCATTAGGCTCTATAAAAAGAGCAGAAGTTGAGAGTACCTGGGCCCTCAGGAGGTATATTATTGATCCAGGAAAGGCCTCACTGAAGATGTGAGCCTAACAGAGGAAGACAGAGCGGTCAGTGGGAACGAGTTCTAGAAGTCTTGGTCAGCAGGCAAGAGGAGACAGTGCTGGCAGTGAGAAAAGGGAAGAATATAGAAGTCAAAAAGCAGGCAGATCTCATTCTCACCAACACTCTGAGCTATAAGGATGGGACAGGTACAGCAGCCGGGGAGCCAGAAAGTGGCCGATTCCAAAAGGGTCAAAACTAGAGGCAGTAGTGGAGTACAGTCTATTCTAGTAATATTTCAGGAAGAAAGGAAACAAAACAAAACATCTTAGCCATCTGCATGGGTAGGTAACTGAGTATGTGTTTACTGAATGGACAACAATAAGAAAGAAGGTGACTAAGTAATAAACATTCATTAATGCAAAATGACATTCAGTAAATACTCAGCACCTGATGTGTGCAATATTCAGTGTTATATTGAGCGTGTGTGTTCAATGTTCAGTGAGGCTTGACTACAAGATAAATAAGAGCTCAGTCTCTGGCCCCAAGTGTGTAGAGTACACATGGGGATTCATGTCTTGAATAACCCCAATCAATATTAGATTTTATTTCATTTTAAGCTATTTAGATATTTACTAATATAAAATACCGAGTGTAAAATTATTATCTCAAAAAAATGTCATTTATTGGCTTGAAGGTCAATGTATCTTCCACATATAGCCTGAAATAGCAGTTTCTCTTTCTGCTCTTTAGCAAGTCTCTTGGTAAGAAATGGTTTTCCTAAGGTTTTATTATATGCTAACTGAATGTGCTGAGTTATGATTTTCTTTCCAGTCATTTAGGGACTATTTTTTAATAAAACATGGCCAAAGAAAACTCAGCCATCAAATTCATGTTATCTAAAATTGAATAAACAATTTATTATTAGAGAATATTTATAAATATTCTTAAAATGATAAATAAAAATTTTTGTCAACTTGCTCTATGACAGAAACTGTGTTAAGCATTTTCCAGGTATTAATTGCATTTATTTCTAGCAACAAACCATACCAACAACAAATATTGCTGTCTTCATTTTACAGATGAGGAAACTGAGGGACAGAGAGGTTAAGTAAACAAGCAGATTGCACAACTCTATTGTTTCATTTTACCCAATTTCAAACCTTAAAAAATAGGTTCTTGGTTGAAAATTCCATATTCTAGAGAAATTAAGGCAACAATAATCTTCATCACAGGACACTCTTTCCAAAACTGACATTGAGATGAAAACAGAGGAAAAGAATAAAAAAGCAGAATGTAATTCTTGCTGAAACTCTGAGACAAATAAATAATATACACAATGTGTTATTTTAGAAAGTCAGAAATAGATTTCATTTTTAATACTAATCATTCAGTGAAGTGAGTGTCGTATGTCTCTTACGATATTCCTCTTCTAGCAACAGCGGCGAGAACACCCAGTGTTGGACATTTGCATTTTTGCAGAGCCAGTATGCCAAAGAGGTACAGGACAACCAGCAGAGAGCTGCCCAACAAAAGTGGTGGTGGTGACAGCAGCAGATGGAAAGTAAACCATTGGCGGATTGGAAATAATCAGACATCATCCTACAGCTGGGAAATCAGCAAGAAATGAAGATCGGGCTTTCTCCTCATTAAATCTGTAATTAAGGTCTCATTCTGCTTTGCTGAAATCCTGCTGTGTTGGTGGGTAATACCTTCTCTGTACTAGGGTGAGGGAACCCCTACAAATGTCAGAGTGATAAGTTAATCAAAAGGTTGCATGGAGATAAAGCAAGGTTGGTAAGAGATTTAGGAAGAACCATAAGTAATAATGACATAATTCTGATCAATTTCTACCTGCCCATCTGAATCTGATGGGGGACTTGAAGGATATGGAAAGTATTGGGGATTCTGTCAGTATGAGTTTCAACGGTAGGAATAAAAGTCAGTAACTGTTCTGCAAGCTTAATAAATATAATCTGCTGGCATATATAAAAATAATAAAATATCCCATTTGAACTACAACCTTTACCAAGACCATAAGAAATACCAAAAAGTCAGATCTATGGTATATTTAGCCAAGTAATTAAATTCGAAAGAGAAAATTCAGAATGATTCGTAGAAAAGAATTCTCGCCCTGTCACGTCAGCATTTGCATGTGAAGCATGTATCCAAATATTGCCATATTTTTGTAATCTTGACTTGTTATCAATAAGTTTATATAAAAAATGTTTAATTGTTACTATCATACCAGTCTATACAAACTCTTAAGGTAACAACTTCTGTAACTTTATTAATTTTGGTGTAGGTAGTTCTGTTTATAGACCTATAAATTTGCTCTTGCAGACTTAAGAAATTTGCCCAGCTCTCATTTTCTTGAAATTGAATGCAGCAACACTGACCTTTCACAACTTGGTAAACTATAGTTAGAGCCTTCTAAGTTTTTCTCATTTGGAAACTACTTGAAATACCTGTTGAATAAAATACAATTGGCTTTTGAAATACCTTTCAACAGTGTTTTTAAAAACTCGCAACATATCATTCTGGTCTTCCGAAGAGCAAGACAAGTAGCAAGTAAGTGATTCTATGTAAATGAGATATGAAATCCAAATGTCTATTGCAGCCATAACATAGAAGACATTTTACCTTGGGAGAAGAAAGAAGGGTCTATAGCCTTGTTTTCTTTTTAAGGCTTAGACACAGGCTTAAAATTCTCTCATCCAACTAGTTCCTAAATTCTGTCACCATGAGATTCTCACAGAAATGTGGTCTCCTCCTTTCACATTATGTAAAAAGATCCAAAAAGCAAGAAGTCTGGATTTGGACCATAAATATGTCACTCATTAGTTGTGTAACTCTGCTCAGTAACTATGCTCAAGTGATCGACTCTCTAAAACCATTTTCTCACACCTCAGAAGACGATAACAGAGCCATGTAACAGAACATATAGAAAAGGGTTTTGTAATGGTTAAGGACTATACAAATGCTAATTGGCTGATGGTGTAGTTTGCAGGGCCTAAAAACCCATAATTCTTTCCTTAACAGATTTCCATTTTATTAGGAGGGCCTACACACTTGCTTCCTTAGATGTCAGACCCCAATCACCCCCCTGCCCCAAGGTTTTCCCAGAAACAAAGAATAATTCTATCATATTTTAGGGAAAGTTTTTTTAAGGAGGCAAATAATCAGATTAGAATTCTTATTATGCCATTTGGTAAAATCTGTCAGATGAGGAATACCCAGATTCCAACACATGTTCCAGAGCAAGGCTTCTCAAAATTTAATATGCTTACAAGTCACCTGAGAGGCATACCCTTAAATACAGAATTTGACACAGAAAGTCTAGGGTGGGGCCTAAGATGCTGCATTACTAACAGGATCTCAGGTGATGTTAATTACTGGTCTCCAGGTCTTTGAGCGGCAAGGCTCTCCACCTTCTAGAGGTACATTTTCCAATATGGTAGCCAAAAGTGACATGTAGCTATTTACAATTAACTAAAATTATATGAATTTATTTCTTCTGTGTTCATAGCACATGTGGCTAGTGGCTAGCACATTGGACAGCACCAATATAGAACATTTCCATCATTGCAGAAAGTTCTATTGGACACCTCTGCTCTAGAACACAATAGTAATATGGAGGGGGAAGGGTCAGGGAGAGGGTCACCTTGATCTAATCAGCTTCTCCACTTCTCTAAAACAGTATCTTCATGCATATATTTGGCATCAAAGTTTCGGTCTACTGTATCCTTTACATATTATAAGGATATAGAATATAAATGACCCCATCACAGGTACACACTTGGAACTATGGTGACAGAAGGAAGATAGGTTTCTGTGAGTCTGAGCTTTTAGATAAAGACGAGAGAGACTGAATGGTAATTCCTTGCCAGCAGGAAGGAGAAGAGGGTCCAATGATACCCAATGAGAGAATGACTAAGAGCCAGCCTTGCTCCTCTCAAGGGAAGAGTGAAGTGATATTAATCAGCACACTATTGTATACAAAGAGGGTTCTCTCAGGAGAAGAGCAGCGCATCTGTCCCACTCACACATCAAAGAGGCCCAGCAGCTGAAAATGCTTGTGTCAAATCTCCACTCAGACTCTTTTTCTCCTTGCTTTCCTTTCCTGGTTCATTTGCTATTCTGTGGGCTGTTGAGCAATAAGCCCTTCATCTGATTAACATTTCAAACCCATTGTTGGTCTGTGCTGACTTAAATGAACTAATCATCATTAGTACTTCAAAACCTGTCTGGCTATGCCTGCAAGGGGAAAAAAGAAGAGAAGAAAAGGAAAAGGAAACAAGCCTTACTCATTAAATAAGTCACCCATAAGTAGTTGGTCAAGACTGAAACAAAAGCAGAATCCCGAGTATTTTAATCATTCATCAAGTCATGGACACAGATGACTAGAGAGGCTGAAGAGGGGCCTTGAATATGTATATTCATAGGTATATGTATAGGTATGGTATAGACACAGATATAGGCATAGGAATAGATACATCTCCCCAGGGCAATGATGGAATAGAGAGAGTTTCTTCAGAAAGATGAAGAAAGGAAACTTGAAATCCTATTTATTCCCTTCCCTCTGATTTCCTTTCCCTGAGGGAAATATTAGTTTATGACTCTGCTTTCAAAGCAAAACTTGTTACAGAACTAGTTTCCTATTCTTTTTGCTTTATCTATTTCAATTGAATTGTATTTCCCAAAGTAACTGAGGTGGGTCATCTTTTTATTTTACAATAGTATTGATACTATGTTACTTTTACTGTTTTTTTTTTAATATTTTATTTATTTATTTGACAGAGAGAGAGACAACAGGCAGGCAGAGGGAGAGGGGGAAGCAGGTGTCCTGCTGAGCGGAGAGCCCGATGCGGGGGCTCGATACGGGGGCTCGATACGGGGGCTCGATCCCAGGACCCTGAGATCATGACCAGAGCTGAAGGCAGAGGCTTTAACTCACTGAGCCATCCAGGCGCCCCTACTTTTACTGTTTTGCATCGACATAAAGAATGCAGTTGACCTACTACATTATTGGGCCTGGTGAAACCTGGCTTCACCAGAGTTTACCAGAGGAGATTTTTTTCTAGATCGGACTTTCCAAGGAAGTATATGAATTGTTTAGTCCACTTGATACTAAAGTTTTCATCATAATACCTATAATTCTGAGGCTCAAAAAAAAAAAAAAAAAATCGAAACTGTTTCCTGTACTTGCCTGTAAGACACAGAGAAGTCTTAAAGCATGTTCTCCATTTAAATGGTGAATTTCAAGCTTAAGAAAGAACATTTTTCTTTCTTGTGAAGTCAACATTTCCCACAGATTACACAACTCCTGTGATATGGTTCCCAGAGTGTGAGAACTGCAAGGGAGATGACCAGAGAGGGTGCAAATTCACAGTCTTCCATGTCACTGAGTCATATAGTGTGTACCATATTCTGTTTTCAATTCTCTTTCAATTATTTGATCATGTCAAGGAGAAAGTCTCATTTGGTGTTTAACACCATTTCCACTTGCCAATCTCCTCTTTTAAGAAATAAATCAACCCTTAAGCTCAAAGTGTCCTGAGGCAAATTGCACCTAGCTAAAAGCCGGTAACTTTTTTTTTCATTTAATCTATTATTTTTAACATCTTCCCCTTATGCTGTTTTTTCTATTCATGGTAGCAATAAAATGTTTACTAACAATACATTAAAAATGTAGTACCTAAAGAAAATATTAACCTTCTAACAAAGCAAGTACATATGGCAGAAATCATGAAAAGTTAGTAGTAATTTGAAGCACTCCTCTGGGAAGATGAGAGAGGAAATGCCTCATTCTTTTACAGAATGACTAGTTAGGACTGAGAAAGGTCCCAGGGAGCACACAGGGAGTTGAGTGGCAGGAAATAGGCAAAAAAGCAGCAACAGCAGAGGGTGTGCTAAGGGAGCAGAAAGAAGAAAATAAGAAAACATGCTTGATCCATTCTCACTTGGTTGATTTCAGTAGCGTGAGTTGCTTAGGGTTTGTCACTAGCTTTTCCCAAGGGTGAGTTTTTAAGAGTCCTCTTGGTATCTTTGGAAGGGGGGTAACAAACACAAGGCTTATTAACTATGTTTCATCCCCGAGTCACTGTGCCAATTCCTGACAAATGGGACCAAACTCATTCTAAAAGGAAAATTTGTAGAGAGCTCTTTATGATTAATCACCCTAGTAAGAACACAAAATACCAGTTCTCATCTATGGATAATTTGTTAAGATAAAACCCCTCATTTGTGTTTAATCAATAACCTTTTATTAAGTACCTGCTATTCATGAAACAGTTTGTTTGCTGCGAGGATCAGAGTGGTGTCCTGATACTCAAAGTGTGGTCCGTGGCATCACTCTCGTACTACTTGAGCAGCCCTCGTATCACCTGGGAGCTTTGCAGAAATGTATATTCTCAGGCCCTAACCCAAACCTACTGAATGAGAACCTGCACTTTTAAAGCGATCTCTGTGCACATTCAAGTTTGGGAAGCTCTGTTTTAAGATACAGAGACTGTCTTCAAATAGCTTAAAATCCCAGTTTGGAAATAATGCTGGCACTAAAATCATAACGTAACAACAAGGGATAGTAGTTAGTATAAATGGCATGATGTGATTTTGGACAAGATAATGATCTCCAAAAATTGTGGAGGAAGACAGGAACTGTTTCTGAAATTCTATCCAGAATCACAGGGCAGAAGCCTAATCCCACCTTACAGTATGGCAATGATTTTTAGGCAAAGAGAGGACAGAACTATATGCATGTCATCTTAAATGTACAGATTAAAAATCTGTATCACCAGAGTGAAAGATACATGTTGGGAATGTGGAAAAGTAGACCCGGTGGAAAGTACAGGGCAGTTTTGATAGGCAAGCAAAAGATTTTACTTTTTATGTAAGAGGGAATATATGCCATCTCTGAAAATATGAAGACTAGGAAGTCACAAAAGTAGAACCAGTCTCTTGCACATAATAAATGCTCAGCATTTACGAAATTGAGTTGGTTAAACTATATGTTCAGGAGTGATTACTCTAGTCCCATGGTGGGTAGGATGAATCGCCGGGCGGGGGGTTGGGGGGGGTGGTTGGGGGGAGCCAGGATGGCAGCGTCTATAAATATCCTTGGTGTGTGGGATCAGATGCCTTGAATAATGTCTGTTTAGCGAAAGAGAGGCAAAGGCCCTAAAAACAATAATTACATGTAAGAGACTAATACAGTCAAAGTACTGTATCACAATGACTATGCTGATTTGAATTTGCCTCAATTAAGGAGCTCTTTCATTGAAATAAAGTTTCTAAAAATGTTACTTAATGGCACTACTGCACTTCTGTTCAATTCATTCAGCTGAAACCCATGTGCTTGTTATGTCTCCTTTTATCCCCATGTTCTATTGTAACCGGAATGACAAAAGTGAGCGTAAACTGTGGCAGTTGAATCCAGGAAGCACCTTTTCTTCAAGTAAGGCCATGTGTGTGTCAGCCAGCTCCAGAGCTGTGGAGCCCCTCTTGGGTTTGAAACCTGACTATGGCATTTTCTGGTCAGACACTGGTGCTGTTTGACATTGGCCCGTGCTTAACTTCCTTGATTCTCAGTTTCTCTATCCATAGATGGAATGAGATCTTATCCATTTCACCAGACCATTGGCACAAGGCCTGGCACAAAACTGATCCTGAAAATAGGTGCTGCTATTATTAACATGCTGATCATTACCATACTCCTCTATTCACCTCCCCTCTTCCTCCTCCTCACCATTGTCATTGACTGGATCAGAGGACCAAACCCAAGGCATTTTAACACCTCCTTTTCAGTTTAAGAATAGGATTCTGCTTTTACACCAAACCAAGTTTCTACATTCTGTAGTTAAGCCATGAAACCTTTCAAATAAAGGAAAAAAAGAGAAAGAGAAAAGAGAGCGTTTCCTTTCAGCTGCTCAGTTGTGTTCTGCAAACGTTCAAGTGCCCTCGGTGACCAGTGACATGCTGATGCAGGAACTCAGACGTCAGATGTGGGCAAGGCTATGAGCACCTGAAATTCCTTTCCTTAACTCTTCTTATCCTCAGGTTAGATCCTACCCTGTGAGTTCTGCCCAGCTTTACCCATCCTGTTTTCTGGTTGTTCTCTACTTTCCTTCCCCTCTGTGCCTTCCTCTCTAAACTTTAGTGTTCTTTATGCTACAAGCAAACAAACTCTCCCCATCACTCCTCCTGCCTCCTCCTCCAACACCAACCCAGACTGCCCACAAAAATACTCTTTCTCCTCAAGAGAGGAGAAAATACAGGAACCAAAGTACCTGAGTCACATCTGCATAAGCTTTCCATAAATCCCAGGAAATCTAGAGCTTTCTAATGACTACCAACTCTCTAGAGCTTTCCTAGAGGAACTAAAAGAAGCTTCTGACTCACAGTAATGATTGCCTCTGGATCAAGTCTCTGTCTGATCTTTCTCTAGCACTCCTGGTAGTTAAAAACACACACGATTGTCCTCTCTTGTAAACAAAGAAGTAGTTCCTAACTCGTTCATAGATGAAAAGGTTTTTATTTGGAAGCCATCTGGTGGGGTGAGGAGTATAGTTGGTGGGAAGGACTTAAGTTGGCATTATTGGCATATACAGAATTTAATCTATGGTGCAGATACTGGTAATCCCTTTTAAACTTTCAGACATTGTCTAGGAGTGAACACTGGTTCTAAAGAACCATTCAGAGCCCAGAGGAATCTCTTCACTGCTCATGAACCACCTACATACTATAAAGAATCACAGAGTTCCATGTGACAATCTAGTCCAAAGTGCTTATTTTCCATTGGGAAGGAGACCCTTGGCATGACTTAACCAAGATAAGTCAGAGCCAAATCCACATTTCACTATATCAGAGATTCTCAAACTACGTTGCATGAGAAAAACACGGAGGGCTTGCTTTTCTCACAATTAATTAATTGAAGTAAAGGGGATGAGTGAAATAAGTGAAAGGGATTTAGAGAACTTATTAAAACACAGATCTCTGACCACTACACCCAGAATTTCTTTTTTTTTTTTTTTAAGATTTTATTTATTTACTTGAGAGAGAGAGAGATAGTTAAGAGGGAGAGAGAGAGCGCGCACAAGTGGAGGGAGGGGGGTTGGGAGAGGGAGAAGCAGATTCCCCACTGAGCAGGGAGTCCGATGCTAGACTAGATCCCAAGACCCCAGATCATGACCTGAACCAAAGGCAGACGCTTAATGGACTGAGCCACCCAGGTGCCCCAGAATTTCTGATTCAGGTGATCTAGAGTAAGGTCAGAAATCCCCAGGTGATTCCCATGCTGCTAGCCTATGGACCACATTTTGAAAACGACTTCTCTACATCATACCGCCTCTCAGTCATACAGAAACATTACGAAATGCTCACTAGAGAATTTTTTAAATAATCATATTAAATACTGCCATTTCTTAGAAGAGAACAATTTTTGGAAAACTGAATTATCAACTACATTTTACCACCCCTTCCCCATTCTCCAGCCCACTCACTTGTCATCATCTTCATAAAATCATTTTGTATGTACTCCCCAGCATGTTTGAGCTCCACGTTGGTTTGTCAAAATCACACTCAGTAGTATCTAAAATTAAACTAAAAGTTATCATTGCTTACTTTAAAAGAGGAAGCTTTTTAAGATAAAAGAGCAATGCTGTTTGCTTGAAAATATCATACTGTGAACTTTCCTACATTTTCCTTAGGGTGAACAAAGGGAAAGCGTTGATTAAACAAAGTGGCTTTTAAGAAGTAAAAAGACTATGGTGGTAGATTAAGAAAAAAAAAAGCAAAGAAAAAGGAAGGAAGAAATTGGGTATTTTTGAGCAGCTATCCTGTGTCCAACACCAGAGAGGTATCTCCATATATTTTCACATGAACATACAATCTGCAATGTTCCTTGTACAGCAGCTTGCGTTTTTCTTTTAGTGCTAAGAGACAATTTATACTCTGTGTCCCATTCTCCCCATAATGATCACCATCTCATCTTATCAACTGCATCTATGCAACATATATGCAACATATATATGACCTGCACAACATACAGCAGTCTTTACAATAACCCTTTATTTCAGACATAGAGATAGCATTTCAATGACTAAGCAAAGAGAGACAATTTACCCTAGGTCACACTGCCATTGTGTTCTAAAATAGGAACTATATTGGGGTGCCTGGGTGGCTCAGTGGGTTAAGCCTCTGCCTTCGGCTCAGGTCATGATCCCAGGGTCCTGGGATCGAGCCCCACATAGGGCTCTCTGCTCAGCAGGGAGCCTGCTTCCCCCTCTCCCTCTGCCTGAATCTCTGCCTACTTGTGATCTCTCTCTCTCTCTGTCAAATAAATAAATAAAATCTTTTAAAAAAATAAATAAAATAGGAACTATAACCTAGCTTGTCTGAATCAAAGTCTACGGCTCTTTTCAAAGGATCAAGGGTCCACAGAATACTATGCTGTTTTCCTTCTGTACTGGACACTACACCTGAGGCTCTTCATATAAGCAAAGTGATCCATGACTGAAGAACACAGAGAAATCCATCAGCAGGTGTGGGAGGCACACATGTGAAATATATTTCTCCCTCCTCCTCTCTCATCACAGTCCCGCAGTCTTTCAGGGCACCCTGCACATTTTCCTTGCTGGAAAAGGCACAGAGGAGGGGCAGAATGTGAGCTCAAGAGGAGGAGAGGGGAGGCTTTTTAGGTGTCCACCCTTCTTGCCCTGCACACACCCTGAGGATGGCTTATGGGCATTGCCACCGTCTCTGGAGAGCTTTCTGGTGTCTCAGATCCATTTCCCTGAAAATCACGAATACTCGTTTCATTCTCTGAGCCGGTCAGCACAAAGAAAAGCAAGGAAAACTAACTAGCTGTATGAAACGGCTGGCTGCCAGAAATCCGAGAAAGCACATGACAACACAGTATCTCAAGTCTAAAGCAAGGGTTCCAAGCCAAGATTTCTGCGTCTCACTCGACTACCCAGCCAATCAGCATCAGGGTTTCCACTCTCAGACACGTGACCCCTTTTCTGGGCCGCTCAGCAGTCTTCCCGCAGATGTTCCAGGTGCTGGCTGAAAGCGGTTGCTTGCGTTTCTCTTCCGGTGCTGAAGGCCAAGTTTTTACTCTCTATTCCCCACCCGAACTCGTACGCATAGAGACCAGTACCTGTATAACATGCAATATTAATAAGGGTATTGGAACCCTGGGCATTTGTTTTTCCTTGTTTCTGAAAGGAAAACTAATGCGGAGAAGAAAGGAATCGATAGCAGAAATAGCAAGTGGGCTCACGCAAGAAGGTATCTGCTCAGCTGTTTGATAGTAGTGCTCTGTGGTGAAGCAGCGTGCGATATTGGAGTGGCACTTCCTCCTGTTCCTTATGGAGTTCAGTGCAACTTAGCTGTTGGCTACCGAATTGAATTCTGAATTGAATTAATTTACTTTTGACACAGCCAGTATGGCACAGTGTGAGATGAAGCAGATGATGATTTAAATATAACATTATGAGTCCCTGGGTCTAATATCTTCATAATAACGAATGTTGCTGTGGACATAAAGGAAATTGTATTTGCGTGTGCTCAAAACCCATGCAGGTCGGAATGAGAGCTTCAGAGTTTATTAAGTTAAATGACAGATTGAAGAGAAACAGAGTTAGGGTTGTATAAATATTAAGCAGAGTTTTTACCACCTCTGTAAGTTCCAAGCGTTAGATCTGAATCAAGTAGAAGGAGGGGTGCCGAGGGATTCCAGCCCATGCTTACAACTAGCAGAAGTGACCATAAACCACAGGAAGTAGAGATGACAGCTGAGAGCCAATAGGCTTGGCACTGAAGACTGACAGATTGGCCAGATGGCGAACGTCATTCAAATATATGCCATATTTTGATTAGGATTATCTCTTAATACCCTTGATAACTCTTTAAATTCTATAACAGAGACAGATCTTTATATTATACCTACATTTGCCATTTTTTCCATTAATAACATAATAAATCACTTAGCAGTGAAAGAAGCATTTTATTTATTGTCAGTAGACATTTTACAGTCTATGGTCAAAGTACTGCAGTAATACTTAAAATTGTCTCCCAGATGGTAATTCTAGCATATTCACTTACAAAATCTTGCTATTTGTAACCTAAAGACAATCATCTTTCTACAAATTGTTACCACTCTTCTCTTTAGGTCACAGAGGTCATGGTTTTATCTTTTTTTTTTTTTTTCTCATAGTCCTTTACAAACTAAATTTTCACTACAGTTTACTGTGCTAACTTAATTCAGTCTATAAATTCAACAAGAAATTAGTGAATAGCTAACTTATTTAGGGGATGAGAACATATTTTTTTTTAAAGATTTTATTTATTTGACAGAGAGAGAGATCACACGTAGGCAGAGAGGCAAGCAGAGAGAGAGGGGGAAGCAGGCTCCCTGCTGAGCAGAGAGCCCTATGTGGGGCTTGATCCCAGGACCCTGAGATCATGACCTGAGCCAAAGGCAGAGACTTTAACCCACTGAGCCACCCAGGCACCCCTACGGGATGAGAACATAAAGAAGAAAAAGATACAGTCTTGGCCTTTAAGCAACATGAACTCTTCCTTCCACACACATAGTCTGATTTAACTAAGATCAGATTTAGTCTATCTCTAGTCCCATGCTAGCAATTACATTTTATTTATCAGTATTTTGCAGACACACTCTCCCTCAAGTTGACTCAGTCTTCTCACTCCACTCAAAAAATACTATGCTAATTGCATAACTCTCATTTCTCCCCTCTGCCTTGAAAGGCTGCTTCTGCTTGTTTGTATCAGTTAGGATAGACTAGTTTATATTTGGGTAACAAATGACCCCCAAATCTTACAACAAGAAAGGCAGATTTCTGCTCTTGCTAGGAGTATATTATGGGAATAGCTGTGGTCCTATTCCAATGCGAAGCCTTTATCTGGAATGCTGCCAGTCGTGTAGCAATAGGAAAAGACATGGTAACAAAGTATGTACTGATCCCCCAAGTTTCCTCTAGAAAATGGGACACATTTCTTTGGCCAGAACGAGTCACATGGCCAAGCCCCACACAGCCAGCAGAACAAAGTAGAATCCTCTTCCAAGGACTCGACAGGCAGTGAATATCTACGAACCACAATCCAGTTGACTCCTTTGTACCAACCTTACTTATCTGGCAACTCTCAGCTCGAAGCCTGCTAGTAAATGTTCCCATTTCAGTTCTCACTGACCGTTCTAATGTTCTTCAGTAGGGTCTATCTGTAATACACACACAAGCATTTATCTATAATGTATTATTTTGCAACATTTTAAAAAATTTTATTTTCATTGCACTTGTCTTTTTCATTCAATTGTAAATTCTTTGAAGGCAGGGACCTTGTTTGAAATTTTTCCCTTGTATATACCCATAGTTCACAGAACTCACAGAATGGAATACTGCAGAGATTGCACTAGCCTTGAGTATTTCATGTTGATTGGCTTCAAAAATAACTCATCCTATGCATGTACTGGGTTTTAATCAAGGCAGCTAAAAACAAGACTCTGCCCTCTGCAAGTACTTTAAAACTGTGTAGTTGTAACACAGCCTGCTTTTATAACAAACAGGAAAACTATGTTACACATAACATTACCACAAAATTCGTGTCAAATGTCAAAAATACATTTAACATGATACAGAAAAGTAAAGATTGCCATTATTTTATGAAATATAAAACCCTCAGGTGACTTTTCAAGACAACACCAGGATAGGAAAAATACAAAGTTAAAAAACCATGATCTAGAGAATAATTAGGCTGAAGATTACAGTGAAAGAAGAAACTATAACTAGGACACTTCAGCCTATATTTAATATAATTGGAGAAAAACTGTTCCCTGCACATGTGTCTCACATTAGATCCAATAGCATATTTGTCAAAGCTCTCCGCGTATTGGCTGTGATTCTTTTGCTTGTAATTACAGAGGCAGTGGGTGCATCAACTTGGATATCATTTACTTTTTAAAAAGTGTTTGGATGGGCGCCTGGGTGGCTCAGTGGGTTAAAGCCTCTGCCTTCAGCTCAGGTCGTGATCCCAGGGTCCTGGGATAGAGCCCCGCATCCGGCTCTCTGCTCAGCAGGAAGCCTGCTTCCCCCTCTCTCTCTGCCTGCCTCTCTGCCTACTTGTGATCTCTCTCCTCTCTGTCAAATAAATAAATAAATAAAATATTTAAAAAAAAAAGTGTTTGGAGGATTGATAAAATAATTTGTTTAGTGGCTGTGGTATTCAAGGGGGAACACAATGCAGCCTGATACAAACGTGTTGACCATGCATGCTTCAAAAAGGATGTGTAATTAAGAAATGGAAACAGAAGCAAGCAGATATGTAACAACATCCAAAATTTAAAGATCCATTTAATAACAATCAATTGAATATGTCAGATGTATTTAGCTCCTTGAAATCATTTCATTAACCTGAAATTAAGCATATGTTGGCTCCTGAGTAAAGGAACAAGGGAGACTGGTTTGCTCGAGAGATTGGTAAAAGCACGCAAAGCTATTTATCTTGAGATTATAGGTCTGGCTTCAACCAAGAAGCTAAAGACAGTTATTGCTACTTTATGGCCCATATGAAATGAACTATCATTATCAGTTTAGATGCTCATTTCAGCAGGCTGTCACCATAATATGGGTTTGGATAACCCTAATGGATATGTGGACAAATGTCTGCTTGGAGAGGTAATATAGTATATTGAAAAGGCCCTTGGAGAGTCAGGAGTCGATGTTAACTCTGCCTCTGACACCTAACATGGGTGTCTCCCCTCCCGACAGTGTGGGCAGGGAGAAAGGGAAGGATTCACATGACCCCTCCCCCCCCCGCCCCCGCACCACCAACCAATCTCCTCTAGCCTTAAGGCTGGATAGTATCCCATGTAGTAAAGTTCTTTTTGGCTCTTCTCAACAGGAATTTTGTCCTTATCTTGCCGATACCATCATCCAAATCATCCCTGGCCTTGCTTTGGGATCTTAGATCTGATTTTTACTGCTTTCCCCTCTAGATAAAAGGGATAGGATGTCATCTCCCCTTTCCCCTCAAATGTCCTATCTACAAATTGGCCCTTAATCTAGGACAGATTCTTAGGCCTAGTTATACAGCCTATCTCCCTTATCAAGCTCTTTTCTTTAATCTATGAGATATCACCAACTATTACAAAAGGTACAAGGAAATTGACCGAAGTTAATTGGTTTCAAATAAATTTTTAAACAAGTAATGCTGTATCTTTTCATGCAATACTTTATCATTTTGTTTAAAGGGAATAGAGGGGGCGCCCGGGTGGCTCAGTGGGTTAAAGCCTCTGCCTTCAGCTCAGGTCATGATCTCGGGGTCCTGGGATCGAGCCCCACATCGGGCTCTCTGCTCAGCAGGGAGCCTGCTTTCCCCCTCCCTTTGCCTGCCTCTCTGCCTACTTGTGCTCTCTCTCTCTCTCTGTCAAATAAATAAATAAAATCTTTAAAAATAAAAAATAAAAATTAAAAAAATAAAGGGAATAGGGTGTGATGGGTTCTGAGTCCCTATAATGCTGAGTTGCCCTTAGCTCTTTGAGAGGCTCACAACTCTTAAAAAAGAGCAGCAACCAGGATGGAACTGTGCATCAGTACCTAATTACAACCTAGCTATAGTCCTCCCCTTCACTGGCTATTTCTTGCTGTTTTCAGTGGAAGCTCCATGTTTGTGTGTGTGTGTGTGTGTGTGTGTGTGTGTGTGTGTGTGTGAAAGGAATATGCGAATTGTAGATTATTAAAAAAGATAACAGGGTTTACTTTTTTTTTTTTCTAATTTTCAAATTTGAAACTTGAGGACTCAGGGATTTAAGACAAGGGAAGCAGATGTGAAAGCTTCAGCTCTAACCTGGCATCATGACGCCAAGTTGGAGGTGTTGGGTGACAACTGTATTCACAGGTGTCAGGGAGGAGAGGATGGGAACTAACACTATTCAGAGCTGCCCCTGGCGTGGCTTGCTGCTGCCTTTCTGCACACTGGCTGTTCTAGTCCTCATAGCCTGGCAGACAGAGACACAGATCCAGGAAGTTATATCACTTGGCCAAGGTTAATAGGGTGGAGCCCGATTTGTGCTCTGTGAGTTTGACTCTGGAGTTCTTAACCATTCAACTTTCCTGCCTTGTAATGCTCAGTGTGAGGTGGAGGAAGGAACGGGCTTTATTTCTATATTTGTCTGGCTTTAAAACTCATGCCTTTACCCATGAGGCCAAGCTTCCTTCCAATAATGAAGAAATGGAGTGATTGGGTGATTGGGGGCAGAATAACAATAAATGTAAGCCGAATTCCTCCTCCCAGCCTACCCTACCCTACCCGTGAACAACCTGCCTCTGACGTCCTGTGCCACACCCTGAAAGAGAAAATGGATCAGCTTAGGAAAATGCCCAACAGCCAGCTTTCTTCAAGAGATTTTGTATGGGGGGATGTTGGTGGGAAGTGGGGCGAGATGTCTCATCCTAGCTCTTCCACTTGCCCGTTGTAGGATCTTGACTAAGCTACACAACAACGATGGGGTTCAGATTTTATAGTTGTCATGTGAGGACACCAGACATGATGTAAATTGTTAGTTTTCATCTCCCCCCCCCCAAAAGCCGTAGAATCCATTGTTTAAATGGTATCATAGACCCAGACCCAACACAGGACAGGGACATAAGTGGCTCTCTCTGGGTGACAGAGGAGTCACTGCCACCTCTCATCTTACACCATGCCTGAAAGGGGCCTCCTCAGTGCGCAGGTGCAAACACCTGGTTTAGACCCCTTAGATCATCTCTAAGCCACTTCCCAACTTTGATAGCCTATAGAAGTCTAGGATCACTTCGAAAACTCTCAGGGAATCTACTATTTGTTAATAAAACTATTTTTGTCTTCCTTGAAGAATTCTAATCATAAACCTTGCAATTAGTCTCCTTTGAATTGCAGATCTGATTTATTTAGTTTTAAAAACACTACAACATCCAGCGCTTTAGACAGATTTACTCGTCAGTTCAGAGGAGGGAAGAACTGGACTTTGATCCATTACCACTGTGCCAGGAATTGATTTTGGGGAAGGATATGTGATTATGGGATAGAATGTGAATGGGGATGGTTTGGGTTGACCTCAACCCTGATTCTCCATTTGTGTGTGGTGCTGCATGAGTGACACGGGGCGTGAGGAGTGCTTCATAAGATGTAAAAAGGACTGATTGATTTATCGATCTAAGGAAGACAGTCTCCTTGACGGAGACATGCTGTCAAACAGTGGCAGGATGTGCTGCTAAAAGCTCTCCAGATTGATTACCCTACCTGGCACCTGATGCCTCGTCACTGTGACAGGTGAAGAGTGCTGGAAATGTACTCTCAGCTGCATTAATAAGATAGAAGGAGAACAAACACAGAAGCCTAGGTCAGGCAAGGCTCTGGCTGAGAAGAGGGTTTCCCACTGCTATGAATTTCCTCAATACAGAAAGTCTCTCAAATGGCGTGAAACGCACAGGCTGAAAATGAGACAAAATAGCTAATCCAGCTGCAAACGTGTGTGGCAGCAGTGACACCTCCGGCTTCTGAAGTTCTATGATTTGGTTTTCCCATCTGTTACTACTTCTAAAATTTGACAATTCCTGTTTGAATTCTCATATAATTAGAAAATGCTTTGGAAATGGCGTAGTAAGAGATACACCTGGCATAACATGCAAAACGCTTCTCCTTTTAGCCATGCTAGAGAATCTCCACACATAAACACTGCCACATCCCACCACGTGGAGCAATAAAAAATTTAAAAGGAAACACACACACACACACACACACACACACACCAGCAGCAGCAGCGATGAAGATTTAAAAGGCACGCACACCCATGCACACATTTCTGGAAGTTTTCTTTAACACAGGTCTTCTCTCTTTTTATAGACAAGCCATAGTCAAAGATCAAACACCAGCTGGTAATCAGGGAAGGCATCTACTCACACTATGTGGACAAAAGTAGTGGGGGAAATAAGTCAATTATAATGGTGTTGAAAGAAGGTATTGATGCTATTATTTCTCAGAAGACCAGCATAATCTGTGACAGGTAGAGTCACACCCTTTTGAAAGGAGACAATCCAAAGTCTCGAAGTGTTAAAAGAGAAATTAGCCAGCTCCAAATCCTGAAAGAAAACTGGAGTTTTTGACATGATGTTTATGTGCTCAAAGGTTGAAATGTGTAGCTACAGATGCAAAGCATCAAAAATGTTACTGCGGTATTTCTAGTACTAAAATATAAACTGTAGAATTATACAAAGTTTGATCCAAAGAGACCAGAAAGTTCTCAATCACCTTATTTTACGTGTAAGAAAATAGAGGAGGTTACAAATTTCCCCAAAGTCACACTTCATATGAGTGGTGAAGGAGCTGGGCTTTAAACCCAATCTCCTGACTTCTGAGTGCCGTGATCTCCCCACTATATTATGAATGTGCATTCAACCTCTTCCTTTACCCAGATCTTCAAACATCTTTTAAATAATCCTAAATCTTCTCTCATTAATAACAACAAAAACAACAATACTAATGAATAAAAAGTACTCTCCTGTAGTCACAATATCACCAACTCTTCTTCTTTTACAGTTAGAATCTACTAACATTATGATCTTGCCAGCAAGGGCCAATTACAATAGGCCTCTGTCCTTGAAGGGGGAGATGCCGATATCACACATGGGGTACCCATCATCATTCTCGAAAATGTGCCTTTTCATTGTAGCGGCAGAGATTGAAGGGGTGAGATCGTGTCAGATGATGGTCTTGGGAAGCCAGGAAGTCATTAAGGCGAAGCTAATTTCTCGCTCCATGGAAATAAAAATCTGGCAAAGGCAGCAGCACACTTTACCAACCAAAATTTTAGAGAGGGACAGGGACAGCTGAATTAGATCTCTAAAGATAACACTTTAGATTACGGTGAAAATAACACTTCTGAAGCTACAGTTCTAGGCAATTTCACAGCCTCCTGAATACTCCTTCTGCGCAAGGGTTTTGTAACAGGGGATCTGTGAACTTGGATGGAAAAAGAATCTGCATCATTGTTTTCAGTAGGCCATAAGTGAATTTAGTATTTCCTTCAATTATGAGTGTATCTAACAAATTATGGTCATATTAAAAGTACCTGGGATGCTGTCTGCAACAGAAGAACAGATACTTTCAGATTACCTTACTTTGGATAATGTAGGTTTTCAAAACGTAATTCATGCCTTCCCTTATTTTGAAGTTACATTATAATTGAACTCATTTTTTTTTTCTTTTTTTGGTCTATGTACAATTGTTGCACGCTCCATCTGTTGAAAAGCCCATCCTTCCCTAAATGCTGTTACATTTTTGTAAAACTCAGTTGAGCATACTTGGGTGCATATATTCTGGGTTATCTATTCTGTCGCGTTGTTCTAGGAGTCTACACTTCTGCCAGTACCATATAGGCTGGATTACTGTAGCTATAGGATACTTCATGGAAACAGGAAGATAGATTCCTCTCAACTTCTCTTTCAAAATTGTTTTAGGTATTCTTGTTCCTCTGCCTCTCAATATACACTTTAGAATAATCTTGTCCGTATCTACTAAAAATCTTTCTGGTATTTTGATAGGAATTGCATTGAAACTGTTTATCGGTTTAGGGGAAGTTGCCATATTTACTATACTAAGCCTTACCATCCATGAACATGGCATGTTTCTCTGTTTATTTAGCTATTCCTTAATTTCTTTCTTCAGAGTTTTATAATGTTCAGTATACACATTCTGAATAGGTTTGATTAAATTTGCATCTAAGAATTTAACTTTTGAGCAACTGTAAATAGTACTGTATTTTTAATTTTATTGCCTACATGCACATTGCTGGTAGATAGAAATATTGATTTTTTTTAATATTTATCTTCTATCTCGTGCCCGTTATTAACTCACTTACTAGTTCTAGGAATTTTCTGATAGGGTCCTTATGATTTTCTACCTATACAATCATGCTGCGTCCAAGAGGGACAGTATTATTTCTCCTTTCAGAGCTCTATAGTTTTTATTTCCCTTTCTTACTACTGTACCAACTAGAGCTCCCAGTACTACACTGAATAAAATTAGAGAACAGATATGCAAGCCTTATATTAGGGAAAAAGTATTGTCTTTCACCATTAACCTTAATATTAGTTGCAGGATTTTTATAGATGTTCTTTTTCAGGTTGAGAAAGCTTGTCTCTATCCCTAGTTATCTGAGTTTTTATCATGAGTAGGTGTTGAATCTGGCCAAATGCTTTTTCCATATCAATTAATAAGATCAAGGGACTTTTCTTCTTTAGCTTGTTAATATTGACAGATTACACAGAAAGATTTTCAAATATTGAACCAATATTCTATCCATGGAATAAACCCCACAAATCACAGTGTATAATTCTTTTTATAGGTTTCTGAATTCTATTTGTAATATTTTATTAAGGAAGTTTGCATCTATACTCATATATATTCTATATAAAGCATATTTTTCTGTATTTTCCACTCATGTAGAATGAAAAAATTTTGTTCACCTCTTTTTTTTTTTTTTTTTAGTTTGGTTGTATCCGGAAAATGCTGGCATCGTAAAATCAATCAGGATGTCTTCTCTCTGTTTTCTGAAAGATATTTTGTAAAATTGGTATTAATTCTTCCCTAAATGTTTAGAAGAATTATTTCATGAAACCATCATATCCTGGAGATTTATGTTGGAGCGTTTTAAAACTACAAATTAAAATTTAACAGTTATAGGACTATCAAATTTTCTATTTCATATTGAGCAAATTGTAGTAGTTTGTGCTTTCAGAGAAATTGGTCCATTTCATCTAAGCTGTCAAATTTATGTTTGTAGAGTTGTTCATAGTATTCCCTTACCATCCTTTATGTCTGCAGCATCTGAAGTGATAGCCTCTGTTTCATTCCTGATCCTGGTAATTCATCTCCTCTCTTTTTTCTTGGTGGGGAAGGCGGTGAGGGAGTGATAAGTTTTGCAGATGTTTGCCAAAGAACAAGGTTTTTGTTTCATGACTTTACTCTTTTTCTGTTTTCAATTTCTGTTTTTATTATTTCCTTCTTTCTACTTGTTTTAGGCTTATCTTGCTCTGCTTAGATAAGGAGCTTAGATTATTGATTTGATAATTTTACGTTTTCTAATGTTAACATTCAGTGCTATACATTTCCTTCTTGGCAGTATTGTAGCTGTGTTCCACAACTTTTATAAATTGCCCATGCATTTTCATTCAGTTCAATTTTTTTTTTCCTTGCTCTTGGGACTTCCTCTTCAACCTATGCATTGTTTAGAAGTGTGTTGTTTAGACTGATTGGAGTTTTTCATGCTGTTTTTCAGTTACTGACTTCTAATTTGATTTCACTGTGGTCAGTGAACACACTTTATATGATTCCAATTCCTTTAAACTTGTTGAAATTTGTTTTATGACCCAGGGAACTTACCACCATGCTGGTCTTTTCATCTCAAGGTGCCTGAGTGGTCTGCCCTCCTGTCTACCCTTCAGAATCTTATGTTTCTTTTATATAATGGCCAAAGGGTTCAGTTGTACTTAGTGAGGGAAGAGGGAAAAGCACATCTACTTCATCTTCCCAGATGTCAAAGTCTGAATTCCTATATTTTTGGTTTATGCATTAAAGCATTATTCTGGGAATAGGTCCATTGCCTATACCAAACTGCCAAAGGAAGTTGTGGCCCGCATGAGGTAAGAGAACCCTTCTCTATACATTTCTCATAGAGTGAGTAGCCCACAGCCACTCTGTCTTTCATTGTCCCTGTAGCTGACCAACTGACCAGTTTTTATTGATGTTAAACCCATTCATTATATCCTACCTATGAGGTGCCATCAAATGCCTACCACCGTTCCAGACTCTCACGTATTCTCCAACTCTTAAGCCAGCTTCTGTCCCAATCTATATCCTTCCTGACTATGGATAATACATTTGCTTCCCACTTGCATGAACATGTGCATTGCCTGACTTCAAACACTATGACCTAAACCATAAGCTGGACTCAAGGTCAGCTTTCCAATCCAGGAGCTTATTGAAATCATCATGACATTTTTGGAGGGGGTGAGGTGGGAAACTAAACTACTATACTTGAGCAAATATAATTTTTTAAAAAATCATAAGTCAGTGAAGTTACCATCTTCAAGATACTGGAGGAAAAACAAGATTCAATCATTCCTTTTGAGACATTTGTTCACAAATGAAAATAAACATCTATGGAACTTAAGCTTCAAAAGCAGTAGTGGCTCAGTGGAGTTACTCTCAAACTAAGGACATGAATTTCAGTGGAAATAAGAGTCAGCCACTACCACGTGGCCAGGTAATTCCATAGGATCTTTCTGCAGGGATAGAAGTTTGTCAGGACCTCCAAAAGGCCCTTTTATGGATAAGCCCTCTTCGGGGCAATTAGCACAGTTTCAGTAGCAGAGATAAGGAGGAGAAAGAGAAAACGGATAAAAGGATAGATGGATTAAAGTAGAGTGTAAAATCTGTGTCAGCCAGGATGAAGCCTGTCATGCTGACTCATGTTCTTAAGCCCCCAGGAGGACACTCTGGCAGCTGTAGAATTATCAAGTTCTGAAAATGAGGGTATTATGCAAGGGAAATATTTATTGATCTCAAAATGTGGAGGGTGTGAGATTTATGATTGAGAAATTATATTAAGTAATTAATTTATTTACTTACACAAGTGCTGATCTTGGATTCCTTGTAAATTAAGTTTGCAACAAGGACAGAGTCACGGAAAGGACAACCGTGCATCTCTGTAAGGTTAGTACCTAAGTCAGGAAGCGTTTGGGGCCTAAAACTCGGACCACCTGACTTGGTTGGATGCCCACCCATCAGTTCTGTGCACTGTTTAATAATTGGTTAATCTGAGGTTGAGAAGGTTTGTCCAAGTAGAAAAAAGAATACTGGAAGTGAAAAAGTAGTAGACAGATGTATAATTATTCTCTATCCTTCCACCCTGGGCACTGGAATTGTTTACATTGAGAAATTTAAAATGCACTTAGAATGCAAGCTGTCACTTTCCCTTGATACAGGGGAAATATGGCCACAACGTTTGACTACAGCTGCAATCCATGGATTTAGATAACAAAGGAACTTAAAATGAAAGAGCAGGGTGAACCAAAGGAAAACATGACAAACTCCCATTTACTAATTTTTTCCCCCCAGAGGAAAGGTTTTCCATCTTCTTACAGCAATTCTGGATCCCAGCTGATGACACGGGCACCTGGGGCCCAAACTACACAGTCAGCATAACATCCTCAGCCTCCAGTGGCTGCAGAGTGAAGATGGCTGGGCACAGGTGGACAGAGAGAAGTGGAGTGGCTATGCAGATGAGAGTATGGTAACAACCATGGCCTATCCCCCTGCCGCCTGTGACCATCACTGCCTGGCCAGGCATCCAGACTAGAGATTGCAACTCAAAGTCCATCCTGTCACATTCTTCTACTCCCTGGTTCATATTCCAACTCCAAGCAGCTAGGAAATAATAAAGTGAGGACAGGAATGACTGCTGGGAAACATTACTTGAGAAAATGGCTTTGTGCAATAGACAGGCTCAAAATGGGACTGGAACCTTGTGTTACACAATCACAAAGGAAAGGGAATGGATGGAGCTTTCCCCTTGTTCTCTGTTGGACTGACAGAAGTTATTGAAGTGGCTGGATGATGAAATGAGTGCCCAAGACCCAATATGACTACCTAGAGCTTGTTTTCAGTTATGTCCAATACTAGATCCATATATGATAGGCAATCACTAGGACATACTCCTTCAGCAAAAGAGAGGTGAAAAAAACACAGAGATTGACATGGAATTGTTTCTCGATCAGAGCACTGCTCATCTCTTCATTTTTTTTTTTTTTTTTCCAGATTGTTTCAGACAACTGGGAGCAAGCTCAAGGAGGGGCACAGGGCTCCTCTCAGTGTGGTTATATCTTCCACAGCCCCTTTTTTTTTTATCAAAAGGTCTGGAAATATCTCTGCAAAGTAACCTCTCCCTGCACTGGCTTCTTGAACCAACTTCATTTAACAAGCTGCTGAGTGGAAATTTGGCAGAGCAGAAGAGGACAAAAGGATGACAGAGATGGGAAGGACGGAAATAAAAACCACTCCTGCAGTCTATTCTCCCACTATTGCTGCACCTTGGAATCATGGAAGACTGCATTTCCTGAGCTCTCTTTACTGTAAAATACTGGGAAGATAATAGACCTGGAAAAGCCAGAGATTCTGAAACTCTACAACACATGATCTCATCAATAATAGAAACTTTCCCCACAGCTTGGTGAAAATAAAATATTAATATGCCCAGTTTTAAAGAGGGAAACAAGACTGTGTGGTGGAATGTTTTTCATCTCAGATTGATACTCTTGTTCATACATACGTCCTCCAGTGAATTCCATGGTTTCTGTCCTGTCTGCCACTCTGACTTGGGGACCTGCAGCTCAGTCAGGAGAGAGACGCCATGGCCTCCTGGGCCAGTATACAACCTGACTATGGTTCCGAGAGACACACAGGATGTCATTATTTTCAGTTTGGATATCCTCCAAGTGCTTTCTTTAACCTTCCTCATGGCTCTTTCCTCCTCATCTTTCACACTGGATTATAGAGTCAATGTATTGCTCATTCGCACCCCTCCAACAGGTTCTTCACTTGTCCTAAAATATAAGACTAGTTGCTGAGAAGAGATTGTAAAAAGTGAAAAGATTTAGGTAGGTCTCATATCATCTCAGCCCAAGGGAAATGTTAATGTGTCTTGATGGGACGTCATTAAGTCTTTATGACAGTATAAAAGCAATAGTAGAACTGGTAAGTAAGACATAATATCCTTCAGATCAAATTTGGAAAGCTAGTCTTCAGGAACTCCAGTACTTACGCTGGAACATACGCACATACAGGATCATTTACCATATTACACAAATATGATATATTTGTATATATACACTTCCTTCTTCACTATCCCCCCCCCAAAAAAACCCTAAAAACCACTGGCAAATTTCATTTTAGCAGTTAATATTTAAAAGGATCATGAGTCTGTGATAATTTAATATGTTTCTTGTTTAGTCATCAGAAAATCATGTCATGCAGCTAATATGCATTTAAAGAAACTTATTGATATTAAAGTACATCACAACATAAATCTTAGATACATGCAAATGACATCCAGATTTACAGAATCCTGGCCTAAAGGAACACCAGGGAATGTCTGATAAAGTGGTTTCAAACTCATTTTTGAAGAGCTCTGGAGTACTACTGAAGGGCCTCAGGCCCCTGGGGTGGGCAGGAGAGAAACAGACACCTAATAAACAGGGCTCCAAGGCTTAGTTTGCTTCCACTAGGGAAGCATTACTTTTATCGGTTTTATACTATATTACAGTCCAACATCAAAAAAGAAAGTAAGAGACATACCCATTGAAATTATCCCCTCTTAAGGCACCTGGGTGGCTCAGTTGGTTAAGTGTTTGCCTTTGGCTCAGGTCATGATCCCAGGGTCATAGGATCAAGCCCTGAGTTAGGTTCCCTGCCGAGCGAAGAGTCTTCTCCCTCTTCCTCTGTGGCTCCCCCCTGCTCCTGCTTTCTCTCTCAAATAAATAAATAAAATCTTCAAAAAAAAATTGAAATTATCCCCTATGTTTGGAAACTATCTTCCTTAAATTTGTGGGGAGGATTAAATGAAATATCATAATGTGGAAAATAATAAAGTATACATGTTAAAACAATAAAAGTAATATAAATAATATTTTTGCATAACTGAAAAGTTATTTTTGCTAAGTTATACTGTATATGGGTATCACTGCACACTACGGACTGCCAACCCTGCCAAACTTCCATGTCAGGATTTTACTAAACTTAAAATTGCATTATCATATCTACAAAATTAACATTCTAAATTGCTTAAAATAAATATGTATGGATGTGCACCTGTGTATTGGCCATGCAAATTAGCACAGGCAAATATGCCTATAGATTAAAATGAACCAGGGTGCAGAATTAAGTGAAATCAGTTGGTCAATTTAAATTTTAATAAATCCTACCACTCGTGCAGATTTAGGTTAAGTATTCATTGTGATTTCTGAGAATCTTCCACCCTAGGAGGTTTCAGATACCCTGAGCTATGGGGAACAGCCTGTGAGGAGCACTGATAAATGGCTGCTCATAGGGTTGCCACAGCTGCTGAAGATGATCTTGTAAAAAAAGGCAAGAAGAAAACAAACACGCTCATGGAATCACAGAAAAAGCACTGATAGAAGGCATTATGATGTATGCGGCACAGAACAAATTTACACTGTCCTTGCAACCCAGAAGTTTACAAACTGAACAGGCCATCTATCAGAGGACACATGTTAATGGGATTATAAGTAGCTGCATAGGAGGAAGACCATATCCGTATCAAAGGACAAGAGTTGTTATAGCTGGAGATGGTATTCGTAATCCTATGAGGTATTAACAACCCAAATGCCAGGTAACGGCAGGTAATAACCTGACTTAGTGAAGTGGGCTGGTGGAGACAACCAAGCTGGTTGACTCTGGCAAAGGATAAACAGTCTAAAAGGCACGCTTTCCATCAGGTGCAGCCTGGTAACCAACCACTAAGAAATTACATGACCCATGTTTATCGTCATCAAGGAAAGCTAAATCCAAATTTGATTTTTTTTAACTTTGCACTTAATCCAATAACTAAAACATTAAGGACTAAAGGAAACAAGACTTTGATTTGGAATCACCAACCCCTACGAATGCAGAGTTTGTAAGCTAAGAGAACGGAGTTCCAGAGAAGTAAATGGTGCCCACGGGCTCCTAAGTGGCCACTTGCAATTTAGGTTTTTAGCTCTTCTAACCCATAAGCAAATAATCTGCATCTTGGAAATTACAAACATGAGGAAAAACTTCCCTCTGTTGTACTTCTATTTTCCCTTGATTGCTGGAGGCCTGAATGATTGTCCACTGTGTTCCTGGCTCCTCGATTTTCATCTTAACACTGGATGGGGCAGCTCACTGGAGGCCTTACTGCAAATGAGCCAAGGCTTGCTTTCCTCACCTTACTCGTTCCCCTTCTCTTCAAGGGTGTTATGTCAGCACTCTGCTTGGGCCAAGAGAAATCCATCAAGGCCCTGAGGGCCAAGAAGTTACCTCTCCCTACCAACCCCTTCTCCTATATCAAATTCCAGAAAAACCATGTCCTCCCTCCCACTGAAAGAGCTGCAAGTTATTTTAAAGGTTGTAGGTCAAAACATATTTGAACAGCCTTCATTTTTCATCTCTCATCCTTGTGCCCAGTTTTGAAATGGTTCCGCTTTAAAAATATTTTTATTTTGCTATTTTCGTTTCCACTTTTTGGCCGGCATTCATCTCTGTCAAAGGAAGCAGAGAAGCAGCGTTATACATGTCAGATGGAGAGAATCTGCTAAGTGTCATTGAATCAAAGACAACGGCCTATATTCCGCAGCTGTTATGCATAAGCACGCCATCTTGAAGAACAGGGTTAGGGTTAAATTATTTCTGAGAAATAGCTTGTGCAAACACAGCAATCTCTAAATAGTGTCTAATAAAAATTAAGCAAGGTTCTTTTTCTAGCTCATCTCTATGTAAATGGGTGTCTTGCCACTTAGCGTTACCCCTAGAAGTCACCTAATCATATCCTGCCAACCGAAGAGTATTACAGTTTGTCAAGGTGGATGCTGGGCTCGGTAGCAAGTTCCCCTTGCAAACAGAAAACACACAGGCTGACAAACAAAATGTAGTATTCCAGGTATTTTTTAGTTTCTTAGTTAGAAACTTATGCCTAAGCTTGGGAGGTGAGTCAAGAGAATCATGTATTCTAAAAATATCCATAAAGTTATTCTCCTAACTTCTCCTATAATGTGAGGTTAACAAGGGGTTCAACTGGATTTTAACCATCGAAAGAAGTTACACTTTTCACTCCTTTGGAGTCCTCCAAGAAGACCATAAGCACTGACTTGGCTAGGTTTAAAAAAAAACTACAGGGAATGTAATATAGTCTTCCACTTTAAGTGTAAAGATCAAGCATGACATGTAAGAGAGTATTTTGACAAGATGGAAGAGATTTCCAAATATTTGCATACTTGACGTCGAGTATGATTTCCTTTGATTGGTTGTGCCTGAAGAGATTCCCTAACTAGGATGAAGACATGGGAATAGAGGGTAGAATTTGGTATAGAGGGAAGGCCATGGTCAGAGGAGAACAGAAGAGAGGGAGGAGCCAGATATCTAGAACACTGAGAATGTCGGGTCAGGTCAGCCCTGCCACATGCCTTCATGTGAGGCTTGGGGGAGGAGTGGGGCAGGGTAGGATAACCCTTCTCCAAAGAGGAATGGTAGGCTCTGCATCGAGTCTTATTTTTACTACAAAGTGCTTATTCCTTATCTAGGAAGCTCATCTAACCTATTTCACATTAGAAGGTTAAAAATCGTATAGAAAAAAAGTGATATATAACAAGTAATCATTTGAGAGACAAAAGAGTTAAGAGTATCAGTCTTTTTTTTTTTTAAGATTTTATTTATTTATTTGACAGAGAGAGAGAGATCACAAGTAGGCAGAGAGGCAGGCAGAGAGAGAGGGGGAAGCAGGCTCCCCACTGAGCAGAGAGCCCCATGCGGGGCTCGATCCCAGGACCCTGAGACCATGACCTGAGCCGAAGGCAGAGGCTTTAACCCATTGAGCCACCCAGGCGCCCCAAGAGTATCAGTCTTTTTCCACAAAGCCACTACCCCAGTCTTCCGGGTGGCCATTTGCTCTACTTTCATCTACCTCTCTCCCCTGATTCCTCCACAGGTGGCCAATACAAGCATTAGGACCTAGGCTCATTGAGGCCTTAGTAAAGGAATAGTTTCTGTAATGCTACAGCATTTCAATAAAAGAAGGCCATATACCTGGCAAAGAGGGAGCAGTTCCAATCAAACAATGCAAGAGGCAGTCATGACTGCTAGGGTTCTGTCTTGCTTAGATGCCCAAAGACAAGTCACTCTGGTTGACCCGAGCATGGCTGTCCTGAGTGTGCAGGACCAGTCTCCTACTGGAGACACCTAGGTTTCTTGCAAGAGGGGGGGGTTGATTTTAAGCACATAGCTAAAGATGCAGAGCTTCAAGCAAGAGCAAAGAACTTTATTGATATCTCTGAAATTGCCATTGAGCCAAAAATAACTCCCGGTAAACTTGATTGATAGACATCGAGTCGCCAGATTAGAATATAAGCTCCGTGAGAGCAGAAGACTTGTCCACCTTAACCATTGTTTTATACCCCTGATTAAGCACAGAACCAGCACACTGTGTTCATTTCATATGTGTCAAATTAATACAGTAAATGTTAAGGATATTTATTTATCTAAAGTTCTCATTCTGGCATACTGAATTTTAAATTTTTCTTCCATGAGCAGCCAGGCTTCTCTTCCCCTCCATCCTGTACATACACAAAATACACAGGGTTGTGATATAAGCACTTGCTGTAATCAAACCCTAGAGTCCTATAGAAATTAAAATTTCATGAACATCTTTGCCCTCTGAACTGCCTGGAGAAGTGGCCGTTATCTTTCGAGAGACACACCCCATAAACCACTGCGTGGAGAGCATCTCCATGCTTCGTTACAGTTCACCTGGGATGGGAAACTTCTCTTGGACACATCTGCTACAAGGGATTTGTTGGTGCTGCAAATACTAATGAGTATTCTAAAAATGTCTGGAGCTCTTTCCATGATGTGAGGGAAAGGCCAGAAGAACATCTTCCATAAACATTCTTCAAAATCGGTAATAAATAGAAAGTTTGTACTCAGTCACATATAATCTAAGTACATTTTCAATATACTTAGATATACAGCTTTAGGCCTATTTCTCTAAATGTTTAGAAATTCTAATAAGTTTTATAGATATTAATTTTAAAATATGGATAGTTACTAAGTTTAAATTTCTCTTTAGACTACCAAATCGAATATGTTCTGTTATCACTAAGTTGGAAAGTCACAAAAAGATTATTCCATTTTTTCCATAGTAAGTATGATTGATTTGACAGAAGTGCATCAACTATAATGTGAACTAAGTATTATTTGCAAACGTATCGAATAGCAACATCATAAGAGACCAGGAAGAGGGATAAAGTATCAAATTGAATTATATAAATTGAAAATAAATCCATAGGTACATTAGTTAATTTAAGAATCTGCGAGCCAACCATAAGTCAAGCATTATGCTAGGTGCTGCACATAAGACAGAGAGGAAAACAGATGTGGCTCCTGCTGCACGTATCCTACAATCCAGTCAGTGGGAGAGATGGGTTATTAATACAATAATTGCAAAAAGGTGAAATTTCAAAATGTGACAAGTGCTCTGAATTAAAAGTCCGTTTGCTAGTTGGCTGGTGCAAGCTGAGCAAAGAGACAGAGGTAGAAGCGGTTTATGGAATAGCTCAGAGGTTAGCAGGTCACACAGGGATCTGAGGCTGTGACAGAGACTTTAGTCTTTATTCTCAGAACAACGGGAAAACATAAAAGGTCAGTAAGCATAGGTGATCCACATTGTAAAAAGACTTCCTTACTGGCAACATGAAGAGTGGACAGGAATGCGGCATAAATAGAATCTGGGAGATAAGGCTAGAGGTTTTCTCCCTGGCCCAGATGAACTAGGACAGTAGTTTGGAGGGCGGTGGTCATGGGGAGGCACAGAGGAAGAGAAGCACATGGATCTGAGCAGTGTTTGGTACATCAAAGTGATGTGCTTCGGTTACATACTGGATGTGAGGGATGAAGCAGGGAGGGGCCGAAGGTACCTTCAGGATAAAAAGGCACTCTGAGGCACTGGACAGGGTGAACCACGTCCTCTCAGAAAAGATATGTGGGAGTCCCAACCAATAGTACCTCAGAAGGTGAATGTTTTTGGAGGTAGGGTCTTCACAGAAGTCATCCAGTTAAAATGAGGTCATGAGGCCCTAATCCTACCAGAGACAGGCCCAGAGACAAGGCAATGTGAAGCCATGGAGAGAAGATGGCCATCTACCAGCCAAGGAGAGAAGCCTACAACAGACTCTGCCCTCCGGCCCTGGGAAGGGACCAAATGTGCTCACACCCTGATCCTGGAATCCCGGCCTCCAGAACAGGAAGACAATACATTCCCACTGTTTAGCCACTCAGTTTATAGTACTTTGTTACCACAGGCCCCACAAACCAAGAGGCCAAAGCCTAAGTGACTTCTTCTTTCCACAATGGACAGGAGCTTGGGAAGTCATAAACAAGGTTCCTGTATACTGCCACCCAATTTCTTACAATGTTAACATCTTACATAAGCAAGGTGGTACATTACTATTGACTAAAAGGCAGACTTTACTCAGATTTTACCAATTTTGCATTTAGTCACATGTCTCCTTAGTCTCTATTTGTGATTGTTTTTCAGATTTTCCTTGTTTTTGCATGCCCCTAACAGTTTAGAAGAGTACTGGTCAGCTATTTTGTTTTTTTGTTTTGTTTTTTTTTTTTGGTCAGCTATTTTGTAGAAGATCCTCAAATTGGGTTTCCCTGATGTCTTTGTTTCCTCAAGATTCTGCTGGAGTTTTAGGTTTAGGGGAAGAATATCAGATCGGCAGAAGTCCCTCCTCAACATATCATACCAGAGCCACGTGATAGAAATATAAGATACCACTAATATGATTAAAATAGTATTTGCTAGATTTCTCCATGGTCAAGTTACTATTTTCCCTCTCCACATTCTATTCTTAGGAAGTGAGTCACTATGTCATGCATGCATTCAAGGAAAGAAGGAAAAACAGATTTTTTTTTAAGGCTAAAAAAGAAAAAAAAAATGACTCATCCTAGCACCTCTGTTTGTTTCTTTATTCATTTTTACTACTGCCTGACCCACCCATCATCACTACACTAAATCAGCTAGCTAACAGAGTGTGATCTGGTTGGCTATCCGAGCAGAGTCTCCCAGGGCTAAGTATTGTTTTTAGATAGCAAGAAAATTACTAGCGACTGAAAGGCAATGTAGAAATTGCAAGGCAGAGTAGAAGAATAACTGCAGACACTGGAGAAATTAACTACATAGAAATTATTTACAAATATTGCCTATGAGTTAGCTGCTAAAGGTCAGCAGATGTTCTCGGATGACAGCACCTTCAAAATAAGGGCAGGGGATCTGCTAAGGTGTGACAGTCTTGGTGAGGCACAGCATAATTACTAAGGGTAATTGAGAGTGATGGTGAACAAGAGACATGGGATCCACTAATTTACGTGGTGAGAAAGTGTCCTTTGAGATTCGCATCTCACCAAGTTGCACAGTATTTTGTAACCTGTCAGAAGTGATTTGCAGCAGTTGCTTTAACTGCTAAAACCTCCTAGCAGCCCAGCACAGGATGGGTCCAGAGTCATCACTTGCTGCAAACATCCCATGGTCTAAATAGGGAACTAAATTGCACAAAACTTAACTGGCATTGTGAAGTTTACAGAAAAATGTATTGGCTTAGGAGCTACCTGAGTAAAAATTCCTGAGATTTCTCAAATATTTTTTCAACTCTTCTTGATTTCTTATTTCAGACTCTAGTATGAATCCAGGGACAAGATTATGAGGGGAGTACAGCAGCTGGCCCAGAAGAGCCAGCCCAGGGCATATAACCTTACATGATGATGAGGATATGTGGATAGACTCCACTCTGCCTTCAGCTTGAATTAAACTCTTTATGTTCATACAAATTGCAGAACTTTCCCATAATATGGCTCACGATGACAGAATTTAGCTTAATTTTAGGTCAAAACTTGTTCTCAGAATTTAGCTTTATCTTAGGTCAAAACCTGTTCCCAAGAACTTAACAATTCAAAAAATAAGGAGCACCAGAAGCTAGCCAACATATAATCTACCCAGAATATATTTTATTCTTGTTTCCCAATATCAACAGTGTAAATAAATGTACCCATATAAACTCAGTGATGTCAACTATACTTCTCTTTTATATTTTTATATTATTTTTGATAGGGGATCATTGATGGAGTTCTTTCAACATGAGACCTCTTGGAAAACTAAGTTTAGACAGTTATATTTCCTTTTTAAAAAAAATGAGAATTGGAGCAACAGAATAACTAGCTCATAGTAGTACTAAAAGAATCTGTTTAGTTGGTAAATTATCAAAAGTGGTAACATAAATAATTGTCAGATATTCCCAAAGTCTGGGTGTACATTTTTTTTTTCAAACTACATCAATTCATATTGTTGCTCTCTTACTCTGGGAAATAGAGCCATATTCAGAGCTCAAGACCTCCTGAATGTCAGACATGAGCATAGGCCTGGATACCTAGTGGTGCACTGAATGAGTCAGACTTCTGGAACTCTGTGCTTGCATTTATTCATGTAACTTGAACAAAGGAATTTATACAGTAATGGTAGCAATTCCCTTCTTCTTGCCAGTTAAGTCAACTTGACCTAGAACATACTCTCCTTCCCCCTCCTCCTTCCTTATCTTCTTCTCTGGGGTCATCCCTAACATCACCACCTTCACCATGACGCCCTTCAATATAACTTCCCTTATCATCATCCGCTGCCTCTACCCTGGCTATCAGACTTCCCCGTCCTCTTCCTTCTGAGCGACCTATAGAAGACCCATTGCAAGGAATCCAGTACTGCAGTGGTGAGAGAAAGGGAATGAATGTTGCAGGCAATGGCCTGTGAATGGTCTGGAGTCTGAAGACCACCACCAGGGGCTCTAGAGCTGTTTTTACAATATCCTCTGAATGAGAAATGCTGATCCTTTGTGCTCTCATTCAGTGTGCTTTGAGGTTACATTTAGGTTACCTTTTTCATTTTTTTTTTTTAAGTTTATTCACTTAGAAGCACCCTTTTGAAATGAACTGTTATGATAATTGTGAGAATTCTGAAAATCATATAACACTTTAGCTAAGAGGACAAGAAATGAGGCAGATGAAGGAAACAGGGTCCACTGATTATTTTCAAATTCTCAGGTTGTACAAATGATGTGCAATAATACAGCACTGATTAAGACATGTAAGGGCCTCTGCCCAAGTCTAAGGCTATGCAAGTATTTCTCCAGACACAGTAATATTTAGCCATCTTTAGAAGATCATTTCTCAGTATTCTGGCTTAAATCAATGTTTTCTTCTTCCACTTACTTATCTACAACTTGTTACATGATCTCTATAAGATTTACCAAAGATACTGCGCCCACTTTTATTGGTTTTCCTTTATAGCAACATTGTGGTTGAGCCACTCAATCCTGGATATATTTACCATAGGGAATAACATCAAACTCATATATATTGCATATAAAGTTGGTATGGATATCCAGAAGCCACAGGTAATCAAACAAACAAACAAACATGGATCTGACATTCAACTTATCTCAGTATACTACTCACAGGGAAGAGGAACAAATTATTATACCTGAGCTTCAAAGTTGTATTTTTTCACCCACCACAAAATGACTGAAAACATTAACTGATATCCCGTTTTATTATTTTGTAATATTTATACTAGACAATGAATATGAATGTATACCTGAGTTCCCAACATACTTCAGAAGTGAGAATCACATTTCATGATGTTATGGAATGTGATAATTAGGAACATTTTGATTTTAATGGTAAACTGTTGTACACTTAACCAACTGGGTCCCAAATTGAGTAATGAATTTATAAGAGATAAAAAGAATAATAAAATGTATTGTTGTAATGACGGCCAC
>CM052898.1:136496874-136526260 GCA_028534135.1 Potos flavus | reverse complement strand
GGTCTTGATTTGGCAATTATCAGATTTGCCAAAAAAGAAAAAAAAAAGTTCAACTCGTATTACCTGCCTGTGCCTTAGTTGTCTCATCTGGGAAAGGAAGAGGTATGAACTCTCTGCTGTCTCAGATTGCCTTTGGATCTACCACTATTTGATTCTAAAACAAAAGTACCAGGAAAACTCTTCGAAGGCAGCTACTGCCTTTGTTGCTTCCAGTTCCCGCTAGGGCCCCGGGCACTGCAATCCCACGGCTGCCAGTGAATGAACAGAGGAGCGAGTCACAAACAACCTACGAAGCCACATCACTTGACTTTGCAATGTTTGGGGATCTGACTTTTTTCTTTCTCCTTCCAACTTTAAAGTACATTTTCTCTCATTCTCTCATCTCTGTATATTTCGTATCTCCCATCTTCTCCTATATGGAAACATGAGTTCCCTCAGGAGATTAATAAAAATTGCCTTCCCATTAAAAAAAGGGGGACAGTGCCTAAGTGCTCTGTAGAAACTCCTTAAATAGTGCTCTAAGTCCTTGTTTACAATACTTTCAGTGCACTCCCAAGTGGTCCTGCTAGCGCCTAACTTCGCAGGTGAAATGTTAGGAGCCTAGAAGGTCAGATGCATAGAACTTGAGCTAACTGGTAAGTAGAAGAAACCCAAGAGGCCAGAGTCAGTTGACTTCAGTCACCACCATGGGCTCTTATCTGATGGGTATTGCTAACCAAAGTTTTTATCAGGTATGGAACCTTCACAAATATGCCATGATCTGGCTTTTGCCAGGCATGACAAAAAACAAAAACCTAAAATTCCTAGTATGTATACATCTATCAATTAATCCTTTAAACATTCAGTGACTCATATAGGTTAGAGGTTTTTTCCTTCCTGAATGAATGCATCATCAACTCATCTCAGAAGACATAGTTTATTGCAAAAAGAACGACTTATAGCACTTCCCTGATTAGAACTCGGGACTAATTCTCAGCTTTGTCTGATCCTGTCTACCAGGGACCATTCTACCAGAACCTTCAACCTGGGTGTCTTTCTGAGGAAGGTGGTTATACACACTCTGGTTATACAGTGTAACCAATGGAAATTTTTGAGTTTGGCATCTCCTGAAGGTGCCAAACCCCACTGAGTCTCCTGTCCCGTTCATCCTGCCCCTGGAAGTAAAGGAACTTCAAGCAGTGATCATAGAGAAACAAGCCAAACATTCAAAGAAGAAGTTGCTTTGCCTCCTGTAATTTTTGACTTTCCTTTCTTTACTGTTAATGCCAGTAATTAATGGAAGTATATGTGTTTGAGTGAGATTTCCGTCCCTCCCTCTCCATTGTCGATGCTGGCTTTGAGATCTGACATGAGGGGCAAGAACTACACGATGAGGTGCCGTAGCTTAAAAAGGAATGAAAGGATGAATAAGGACAGGGAAAAAAGCAAAGCAAGAATGAAAACTCTAACCTCTAGACTAAAATAAACTTGTTTTAACCAAGGATTATTTAATCAATAGTACCACTGTTTCTTGATTTATTTGAATTTATTATTTCAGTTCCAATAACTGTATAGAAATTACTCGTCTCTGAAAACATGATTTATCTCCTCCAAATACAAATCCACCTTACTATAAAAGGACATCCAAAGGCAAGTTATGTGAATTTCAGGGGAAATATTGTAAAGAGTAGCTCATGATCAAATATCATTATAAACCCTAAAGAAATAATTGTTATTGTTGAGTGGTCTCTATACAGTCTCTATAACATCATTTTATTTGATTTCCCCAGAAACACTATAAAAGGTACTATTATTCCTAATATTTTACAGGTGATGAAACAGGCTCAAATAAGCTTATGTAGCCTCTACGAGGCCCAAACAGCAAACCTAGTCTGTTTGCCTCTAGAGCCAGTGCTCTTAAAGTGCTCACTTTACATAGAGACAGAGAGACCTGTAGGATTTTTCATGGGAGAGGTTATGTGCAAGATGAGAGTACTGGGGGAGAAGTCAGAAAGTGAAATTGTGAGCCTGGGTTCCAACACACATTCATGACACAACTTTCCCTAGGTCATCAGTTCCCTTACCTGCAACAGACATCATTGTTTGGCTGACCCAACTTCTGGGTTGTCCTGAATGCCAAAGGAGATAAATACACACTAGCACTTAAGAAACTATAAAAACTATTAAAATACAAAGAATTGCTCTTTCAATATTATAAAGAGATATATTAATATCCTTGATTCTTAAATGATGGATGAGGAGGCAAGTACGAGAACAGTTTTGCAGACACAGGGAGAAGTAAAGGAGATAATGCACATTGAGAGAAACAACGCCCACCAGAGGGAAAAATAAGAGAAAGATTGGTGGGCTTCCTATGGCAGCTGGAGCTCAGGGAAACCAAACACAGCTCAGAGGAAGGGTCTAGCTCACAAGATCCAGGGGAGTCAGGCCTCCCGGGACCAGACAGAGAAGCAAATCTGCTGGGGCAGAAAATTATTTGAGGCCCTCTGGAGTCATTCAATCTATTTCCTAGGATACAGAATAATACAAATCGGAATGTCTGTCAAATCTTAGACAATACTAAGTATTGCATGCAAATTAAAACTGAAGTAAACACGGGATAGGATCTGAAATAAGAGGGCAGCCCAAGTCTCATTCACAAATAGGAATGTTTCATATGCATCACTGTGGATGTTATTAGTTTTCTGCTCTTGAAATAAGCCTACAGTTGTAGCCTTCATTTTTGCACCCATTCTCTCTTAACAACTCTCGTTATTCAGATTCTATCCTTAGCAGAATGGGATTCTTATTTTCCTCCCATTTCGTAGACTGTTCCATCTCTGAAAACATTTTTTTTTCCTCCTGACCTTTGAAGGAGGGTGTAACATAGGCTCATTTCTTGGTCCTCTGCTCTTTACCCTACACACATTTGATTTTTGATATCTCAACACATGACTTCTACCTGTATGTAAATGACTTCAAGCCATTAGCTCCAGCTTGCCACCTTTTCTGAGCACTGGTCCTGTATTTCCTATAGCTTCTAGTTCATATTCTGCTCTTACCCACAACTTATTATCCATCTTCTCTCTTATATTGTAATATATCGCTGCTCTTTGGCTTTTCTTCATATTGTCACTTACGTCACCATTTTCCTAATCAGCTACGGTCAAGACCTGTGAGTAGATCATATCACACACTCACCCCTTTTGACACAACTGGGAGAATTATGTTGCAGTCACATTTACCCCCTTGTGCATCACATTTACCCCCTCCCCTGTGGCCCCACAAAGTAAATTTATCTCCAGAGTTGCTCCTTCGTTTCTGTGCACTATTTCTTCCATCCATCCTTCTATCCATCCTTATTTTCCTTTCTCAATGCTGCCACCTTAATTTAGGACCTAAAACTTCTTATCTTTGGGCAATTGACAGAATTTTCTAATTGAATCCCCTGTCTCTCACTGTTAGCCTTTCAGAAGCATCCTTTACATACAAGCAGATTAATATTCCTAAATATTTTTAAATCAAATCGTAGCCCTCATAAATAATATTTTCTTTAGCTCGCCAATCTAGGAGAACAAACCTCACCCAGTCATGTTGTTCTTTTCATTACACTCCTACCCAAACCCTTAGGTTCTCTCAAAACAATTTTTTTTTCATTGCCTTTACACACATCTTGCATTTTCCAGCCTTTGTGCCATCCATCTCATGGTATATCCTACTATTCCTTTCGTGTGCCTATAATCTTTTATTAACTTTGAAGCATTATGCCTTTTATACACTCTAAGTCCTATTTTCATTACCTTCCATTTGCTCTTCTAAAACTGCCACAAATACTCTATACGTATCTACAGTGTATGTAATGAGAGAGAGTGAATGTGTATTATTAAACAAGAATAATTTTCTCAAAGAGCCCCAGAATGATGTAAATTCAGGTCCTCTGAGCCTCACCTTGTAGTTCACTCTCAACTTGAGAAAACATAGACATTTCATGACCTGAAGGTCAACCCACTCAGGTTCATGGACAATAGTCCTATGTAAACAAACTCCACTGTCCCATCTTATTTTCTCACCCATCCATCAAGCTAAGAATCCTTAAGCTGTCACAGATGCTCCCTATAGCCACCTCCTGTGTCTAGTGTTGCTAACCTTGGCAGTGATATCGCCCTTCCTTTCACCAGATGAGAGAAATGCTGGTGCTAGATCATAACCTCGAAGCAGCAGGAAGACAGTGTTGGACTTCAACCTGCTTCCTCGGAGACACAGCCACAGAGCCATTCACTGAGTCAGGCACCTGCTGTTGGACAGGTGCCCAGTGCCAGCGAGTGTTCATCAGCACATGAGGCAGGGCTCTGCCAGAAATCAGTGAGGTTCCATGTTTTCATCGGTAAGTTAAGTTGCAAATATAGCAAAAACAGTAACAAATATAGGACTACCCCTGCATGTGGTTGGGAATGATGATAAAATGAGAAGGAGAAAGACAGGGAAGGACACCGCAGACTATGAGGAGGGTATCCCCAGACAGTACGGTAGGAATCCAAAAACAGGGGCTTGAGTTCAGTTACTTAGGAATCAAGTTTTCATCTATTAAAAAACGATGGCTTTGGATGGTCTTCTGGATTATTTTCAGCTCTTTATATTTCTGTAATTCCAGGAAAGAATCAGAGAAAAGAGAGGAGAGATGGTAAGTGTACCCTTGACTGGAAACAGATTTACCTACCAATTCACTCCTACAATCTTCTCTTATCTTTGATATTTCAATAAATTAATCTAGAACAATTATACAAATTTGCTACTCCTTTTTCATTTTTCTTTATCCCTTCTTTTCTTCTTTCTTTCTTCTTTGTTCTGTTTCTTTTCAATACCAGCTTCAAACGCCATCAAAAGCTCACTGGGGCTCTATGGAAACAAATCCTGTAAGGCACATCTTGTTGCCAAAGCAGAACACAGGTTACACTGAAGGAGCAGCCAAGAGCTTTGGCATTGGCCAGAGTGAGACCAACAAGAGATGAAAACACTGCACTGGGGTGGGGGTGGGGGTGGGGCTCACTGCTCAATGGGAATCTAGCTCTTTTTGCATTCCTCATGAGCTCTCTGTAGTGTTCTGTCACCACCTAGGGCTGAGCTTAGCCAGGAGTAAACTGTGGCCATGATACCTTCAAATTATCAGAAAAACAATGTAGCTGTCTGCCAGACCTGGGCTGTCTGTCAACTGTCTCCTGATCATCTCCCTTGCATTAGAAGTGTTCAAGTAGAGACAGGTGATCTCATGAAACCTCTTTCTCTCAAAGAGCTCCTGATGTCTTGCTAGATCAGAGGTGCTTAAGCCTTAAACATGACATGTGAAAGAAAAGAAAATCCTAATCTCAGTTCATTAGCAAAGCACTGCTTTTCCTCTCCCTTTCTTCCCACATTCAACCTTGTGTCAGTATCTCCTTGTTTAAAGCATACACCTTATGGACAGGACTTTCAGGGTGCTGCTAAGCTAAAGTAGAAATGATAGAAGATTTATATTTTAAGTAGCTTTGTGCATAATGGTTGGGTATAACATAGGGTTAATATTTAAGAAATGAGGAAATCCCCAGAATTAATGGAGGTTGCTAATCATCATGACCCAGTTTCTGCCATGAATCCTTGCATACCCTCCCTCACCCAGCACGCAGGTTTTTCTGTTTCCAAAGGAGAGGAAGTGGAATATAGATGGATACATGCCTCTTACACACACAATGGATATTTCCTCTATGCCTCCACTCATCTACACACTTCCATGTAGGGACCAGAAGACTGATAACTGGAGTGAACAGACTCCTGGGAAAAAAGTTTGAATAGGCTCTAGGAAAAGGAGATTTTGGCCACTTTGCCAACCAATCTGCCCACTTTGGCCAAAGGTAGGCTCAACCCTTTTCCTCCAATATTCTTTCCCTATGCCTTTTCCAAACTTTCCTTGCATTACTCCACAACAGGTGGTAGGAAATTGCATGGCTAAAAGGAATTCATTTGTATATCAAATATTTTGTGTGGTGGCACTGGGGACCCAGTGGCAAATTATTTGCCTCATTAATTTATTCTTTCTAGGGGCACCTGGGTGGATCAGTCATTAAGCATCTGCTTTAGGTTCAGGTCATGGTCCTGGGGTCCTGGGATCAAGCCCCGCATTAGGCTCCCTGCTCGGCAGGAAGCCTGCTTCTCCTTCTCCCATTCCCTCTGCTTGTGTTCCCTCTCTCGCTGTGTTTCTGTCTGTCAAATAAATAAAATCTTAAAAAAAAAACAACAACAACAACTTATTCTTTCTATAACACAAGATAGGGGACATTCCAGGATGTCCACGATAGGTAGTTGAAAAATGGGAAATAGAAATCAAAACTTATGGCAGCAGATAATGAAGACAAAAAAAGTGATGATGATATAGCAGAAGCTAAAATTTATCAAGTATTTACCACATTCCAGGCACTGTACTAAAAGCATTGCACATGTTCTGCTCCAACAATCTCATACAGATACACAGAAACATGATATGCAAAACTATATTCATTTGAATCCAGTGAACCCATTCTTTATATTTCACTTGTTTCTGATATAACCAGTGTAAGACTGAGTCAATAAATATTCAAGATGAACTTGAGCACCTTACATTGCCAGAAAAAAAAAAAAAAGGAAATGTCCACAAAGCAACCAAAACCCCATAATGATGGGGTTACATCAAAGAGGCACAGAAAACAGCTGAATGACCTCCCAAGAGCCACAGTTCCACAGTTTAAGCAACAAAATTAAGTAGTATGGATTATAATCCAAACTCTAAACACACAGGAGTTCATCTCCTTATAAATAAATGATTGACTTATTAATAAATGGAGGAATAGGCAAAATTTTGTGTTCAAGAAAATTGCAAATAATTTATACAGATGCCTCATCTTCCAGGAGATGGAGCATAACTTCTCGCTGCTTAAATATGGGTTCTATATAGTGATTTTCTTCCAAAGAGTACAAAACACAAAGGAGGAAAAATACTACTGTTGTAGTGAAGAAACCTGAGAAATACTTCCTCAGCCACGTATCAAGGTCAACATCAATGATAAGTCATACTGATAGCATATACCCTTGATATGATATTTTGAAAAGGGTACTTTACCTCTGTGGTCTTCTTCCCAAAAATCCAATAACCCTAATCTATGAGAAAAATATCAAACAAATTTCAATTGAGGGACATTCTGTGTATTTCAAGGGTCCTTCAGTATCTATTTTCTCTTTATTTCCAGAATCCCTAACAGAGAACTTCAGTTAAAAGAAGGGTCTTTTTGGCCCTTGAGCCTGGGAAGCCTACGGTGACAAAGTGGGGTTAGGAAAAGTTCCTGAAGAACTGAAATGGAATAAATGTGCTTTTTAAGGGCCCTGGGCTTTGGCCATGGGCTGCTGTAGTTGACCACAGAGAAGTTATTTTTCAAAAAGAAATGATGATGCCCCACTACATACTTGGTAAGGTGTCCAAGACATGTGTGGACAACTTCTCACGAATACACAGTACAATTGCCTATGGTGGGCAAGTTTCAAAGGGAGAGAACAGAGGAGCTGGAGGGAGCAAAAGAGAAGTGATTGAGCAGAAGAATGGGGAGAAAATGACTCTGGTTCTCTGGTTTAGCAACAACAAAAACTCCCAGCTCGGGGAAAGCTCTGTGCTGGGATCCCCAGAAGAGCCTTGTGCATTTCCAATTCCCTCATTTCTCAGGTCCCTGTATCAGCAAAAGACAGATGGTGCATGACTGCCAGGCAATCAGAAAAACTGCCAAGTCAAGGGAACTTGGTGGAGTGAAATGATGTGGTAATTCCAGTTAGCTGAAGGATGAGGCTCAACTACACAGAGTTGGGAAGGAGTGTGCTCTATACCAGATAGCTCTTTTTGACTGAAAGGTATGTTTACCAGCCTGAAACTAGTACCTTTCAATCCTGGGCCTCCTCGTACTCCCCCTTCGGGAGCTATGAGTAGGAGAAGGCCATATATTACATCTCAGGCTTGCAAGCTGACTGTGAAAAAGGCAGGGCTGATACATTTTTGTCATATGGAACACAAACTCTATTGACATCTATCTTTTATTGTAGAAGCTGAGCATTTAGATGTTAAAGCTGCATCTCATAGAAGTTATGCTAACTTCTCAGATGATTTTATTTTTAACGGATGTAGACTAGATATGGTATGCTCTACAGCTATTAAAACCATCTTCCGCATCAACTGAACACTAATAATTTCCTTCCACCTTCAATGTCACATGACTCTATGGAGATGACTAAGCATCTAATGGGAAGGATTGAATCCTAGGTCAAGAAAGCAAACTTGGCAGTGATGGTAATAAAGGGACAGGGGGAGGGGTGGCCACAACTGCATTCTAAGAGACTGGGAATTCACAGTCCATGTGGTATAGGATGGCAGACTTGCACTGTGAAGTTAGAAGGTGCCCTGAGGGCTAAATGTCACATGGAGCACTGAAAACAGCACCAGGCACAAAGCAAGCACTCATTAAGGGGTAGCTGTTCTTAATGGTTTGTGTTGTCACTGTCTCTCTCACTCTCATGTCCAGCAACAAATCTGGGCTGGGCACACATGCATTCTAGAACTTTCTCCCATCATAGATTCATTCCTCACCCCTTCCTCACACCATGGATCTCCAGGGCTATTTCTGTTGAGAAAGTTTTCACCACAACCAACCTATCCTGCCTTTTTCTATTCTCCTTTCTTTGGGAAAATCAGTTTCTTCTAAAAGGCAACTTTGTTGGATTTTTCCTGCCATCATCCAGGGCAAAGAAATATTGCCACAAGAAAGGTGCTCTCTGGTGTGGGGCAGGTTGATTCATGCAGGCTTCCCCACTGCCTGGCCAGGGTGAAAATCCTTCAACCCAACCACTCGCTGATTTGCCTTCCCAAGCCATCTGATATCTGGAGAGAGTCATCCCATAAGTAAACAGGTATATGTTGGATGCTAGAAAAGATTATCACTGTTGCCAATTAAAATATATTGGCATTCCTGGCTGGCTCAGTCAGAAGAGCATGTGACTCTTGATCTCAGGGTCCTGAGTTCAAGCCCTATGTTGGGTGTAGAGATTATATAAACAAACAAACAAACTTACTTTAAAATGCTGGCATTCTTAGTTATTAAAAAAAAAAAAAAAAGCCAGACACAATCTCATACTGTCTATAGTCCTCTCCAACATACCTATTAGGTTGCCCACCCCTCCCTCTGGATATATAAATTGCAGTTATTGCTCAGAAGCCTTTTTGGGGGTCCACTGTCAGACAAGACCCAGAGCACCCTCCTATCAGCCATCCTTTCAGTATTCATCATCTGGCAAAGTAGAGTTTCCTGTTTACATTACTACCAAAGTAGACATAGCTGTTTCTCCCTGCCTGAGTGAGACTACGCTCTGAAACACCAGATACCAGTCCTTGTACTTCTGCTACAGCCACGTCCAAGCCTTATGCTATCATTCCCACTCTACTGCTCCGGTCTTTGTCATTTGTCCCTGCCCTCTCTTTTTCCTCTTCCCCTTCTCATTCCTGCTCTTATTCTTCCATCAGACAGGTTTGGAAACATCCAGACCTGAGACCCACCCTCCAGGAACAGTGCACAGCAAGGCCATCTGGAGATGCTCGCTCTCTCCTTTCTCATTTGCTCTCACTCACCCCTCCCTCTGCCCATGCTTTACCCCCAGTGGATTGTGTTGTAGGCCTGAAACAATCCTGGCAAGGTCACGCTGTTTGATTCTGCTGTCAGTTTAAATTATGTCTCAGCTTTTATATCTAAATCACAATACAAGAGAAGAAAAAAAAGAGAGAGAGAAAGAGAGATGGCAAAGAGACATGACAACATCCTACAGTGAGTAGAGAAATGACATTTCAATTGGCCAATTGATCCATTCCCTTGACAGCTGGCCCCTTTCCTCACCCCTAGTCATTATTTAACATATAAGAACTCTGAGCCCACTGCAAGCCCTCTGTGGATGAAATGCACACCTTCTTCTGGAAGGCAGGGGAATAAAACATTTTCTATAAAGGCAAAAATAAGAACACTATTTTAAGGTAACTACTTTTATTGATAAAATGCTTGATCATTTATATTAAAAGCAAGCTATTTGGGACGCCTGGGTGGCTCAGTTGGTTACGCGGCTGCCTTCGGCTCAGGTCATGATCCCAGGGTCCTGGGATCGAGTCCCACATCGGGCTCCTTGCTTGGCAGGGAGCCTGCTTCTGCCTCTGCCTCTGCCTGCCTCTCTGTCTACTTGTGATCTCTCTCTCATTCTCTCTCTCTGACAAATAAATAAATAAAATCTTAAAAAACAAAACAAAACAAGCTATTTATTCTCAGTAGTGAACTGCAATTTCCTAAATTCCTATAGAGTACATGTGGACTGCAGTGTCTAGATTCCATTCAGTTTAGCAATTACCTAGACATGATTTTAAAACTATATTCCACTAGTGGGCTGTGTTTAAATAACGCTTGCATAAAGTCAAGGGTAAGAAATGGCCAATCTGATGCCAATGGATTGGTCCTACATTGTACATACCTCTAGTCAATAAAAGAGTAATTCTTTTTTGTTTTATAAGTGAGTTGACTTAAATAAGCCTTTAACTGAAGGGTGGCCACAGAGTGTTCTTTAAGACATCTGTCTGTTGGGGTCTCTGGGTGGCTCAGTGGGTAAAAACCTATGCCTTTGGCTCAGGTCATGATCTCAGGGTCCTGGGATCGAGCCCCGCATCGGGCTCTCTGTTCAGCGGGAAGCCTGCTTCCTCCCTCCTCTCTCTCCGCCTGCCTCTCTGCCTACTTGTGATCTCTCTCTCTTTGTCAAATAAATAAATAAAATCTTTAAAAAAAAAAAAAAGACATCTGTCTGTCACTCTTTTATAAATTCAAAATATAGGGTCATGATTTTTTTTTAAGATTTTATTTACTTATTTGTCAGAGAGACAGAGAGAGAGATAATCAGAGAGAGAGCAAATATGGGAGTGGCAGGCAGAAGAAAAGGGAGAAGCAGGCTCCCCACCGAGCAAAGAGCCCAATGTGGGACTCGATCCCAGGACCCTGGGATCATGACCTGAGCCGAAGGCAGCTGCTTAACCCACTGAGCCACCCAGGCATCCCTGTCATGATTCTAAGAAAAGCTGACAGAATCAGGAACAGAGACTATAGCTAGTCCTAAAGTACTATGTAGTCATGAGATACCACATTTAAACATGGCGTGAATTGATTACTGATGGTATCACCATCTCACTAAAAAGCTTACGACTATTCTTATTAATTCTGAGATTGCCCCCATCAGAATAAATAGTCCACAGAGTTTGTTATCTTTCCTGGACTCTGTCTTAGACTGAAGAAAGTTGTTTTAGTCCTTATGAGAGCGCTACATTTTTCACTGTTCATCCTGAAACAGTGTTCAGTTGATTCTGATCCAGCCACGACACATGCCATCATTTCCACAAGGGGGTTTACTCTGTGATCAGTAAACAAACATTAAAAGACACTGACTGCTTTGAGATAATTTCTGATTAGTTAAAATTCAGAAGTCTTAATTCCATTTTCACTCTACTACTGTGTCATCATTAATTGACAAGTTCCTAAATTTCTCTGAGCCTCAGTTTTTTGTGGATGTTTTTTTAATCGACAAAATGGAGTTACCACTACTAGACACAGCGACTTCCCAGTGTTCATAGAGGCTAAAAGTGTGATAATGTGGCATTGCTTTTTTAATTATAAAGCATTATATGATTGTAAGTTATTATTAGGCTGTAACAATGGCTTTGACTTGGTTAACACCATGTGCTAACCTTCTAAGCTAATAGGCACCTTTGGTCTCAAATTCTGCAAAGACAACTTTCTTCACTAGGTAGGGAAAAATAACTGCATATTTAACATAATTTGATAAACTCTTGAATTATGCCTGGTGTAACAGCCAGTGGTTAAAAAGAGCCTAGTGGTACTGTAGAATGGAATGGTTGGTTGTTATTCTCAAAATCCTCTTTGGAGTAATAAGGTTGTAAGTGGTTAGTTCTTACAATCCCCCACCAGAGCAGTAACAGTGGAAGAGTGTAGTTAATCTTGGTTCCCCTTTGTGCCATAGCAGGAGAAATGCTGACTTCACACCCTACACATGCACTACCCCCATCTTAGGCTGTAACAGTGAAATGGGTCATTTGCCAGATTGTGTACCAAATCTCTCAGGAGCATGGTACTTTAACTTTGTCTCACTGAGACCAAACTGTTTACTACTTATAATCATTAGGTGGTGAAACACAGATCTCTCGTCAATGTATTAAGTACCAGAATACCACAGTACTCTTTCTTCATGCAAACCTCATCTCATCTTTCTTTGGTTTATTGCAGTTGAAAGTTTTTATATTTCAAATACGCTTGAAGGAAAAGACTGTGCCATGAGTTGCTCCTGTTGCCTGACTTCAATACCGAAATAGGGGAAAGAAGGAAAGGAACTCCTAGAATAAGCCTATTTTAAAGGAAACTTGGTGATTTACTTATTTACACAAAACAACTACATTGCCATATAAAAGACCAGGTCTTTTAAGCAATTCAACCTTCCAGGAGTGACCAAGAAAAGCCGGTTGGGCCTTATCTCTGTTTCCTAAAGCCTGGGCTAACAGCTACCAGAACCAAGGCAGAGCCTGGGACAGGGGGCTTGGTCACTGTGAGGAGGTCTCTGTGTGTGGGCTTTCTCTTTTGTTTTGGTGAATCTTCATTAAAATTTCCTCCACTGTGGCCTAGAGTCAGAGAACACTACTAGAGATTGTAGTTTGGTAGCTGGCCTTTGGGACTAGTATAAACTCTTACTCGTCTCAGATCCACTCCAATAGGCTGAAAATTCCAGTGGTGCAGGCAGAGATGGCTCAATAGGGAGTCATTTTATAGATGCCATCCACCTCCTCAGCAGAGATCTGTTCGATCTTAGTTAGCCTAAAGATACAGAGGAAAACACTGTTTCCTTCCATCACTCCAATGAGGTCATCAGCTGTGGTTTCAGGTAGGCACTGTGGATCTTATCTTGCATTAGGAGGCTCTTTGCAGTGTCAGCATCCAGCTTCTTTTGAAAACCTGTGTATTTGAGAGCCATGGTTCCCTCAAGGTTCTTCTTAAAGCCCATGTTAGAGCTTTTGCTGTTCAAATAAATGCCAATGCCTTCCAGCTCATCTTCAACAATATTCTTGGGCTCCAAGGGTTTCAGCCCATTCAGATTAATAAGGATCAAGTTTCAGGTTAGGGCCTGATGATGTTTCCTTTTTCCATTCTTGGTACTCTCCATTATACTTAGGAAGCCCAGTGCTGGAATTGGTACCTTTGTATCTAATGATACTAACATAGTAGTCAAAGTGATGAACTCACAGTCTGCCCCCTGCAGGTGAATCCCAGACAGGTTGCTGAGAAATACTGACATATCCACAGATAGAAAAGCCACCAACTCAATACGAGCCTCACCAGTTTTACTACATCTAAGCCCCCGGCCTACCAACATCGGCACATATTGAGCTGACGAAAGCTCACTAAGGGTTAGTAATGTGGGCACAAGCCCTGAAGCATCGTGACCTTCTTCTACTGAGGTGAAAATAACTCAGCCCAGATCTAGAGTCAGGCCCAGCTAAGCAGCTGCTCACTGTGAGGAGCCTTCCAGTGGCCTCCATGGTAAAGGCCTTCCCTCATGAGACACACACAGGCGCAGATCCTGCTCTGATGGGGTCTGAAGCTAATATAGTTCCTTATATAATTTTAGAGGCCCTAATTAAAAATATAAATTTAAAAATTAGGTATAAAAAAAAAACAAAAAAAACAGAGAAGCCTTAGCCTGTTACAGTTTAGTGATTATGCTCCTGCAACTTGATGGAATCATATGCAACCATGAACACCCATTGCTAGGGTGCCTCCCAGGGCTTTGGCATGGGCACCGTGCAGAAGAGAAAGAGAAAACATGAAGTTTCATTAGTCTTAAAGCGAATTGGCCTCTAAATGCATCGTTTAAATACTTAAATAAAAACACAAAAGTCAGACTTATCCAAATACGAAAATGTGTTCAATAATGGATCAAGGAACCATATAAATCATGTATTGAACTAAGACTTTGAGTTTTTGAGCTGACAATTCAATATTTATTATGTGCCAGCCATGATGCGCTAGCTGGGCTCTGAGAAAGGTTCACAGATGAGTAAGGATTGTACCTTACCTATTAGGAATTCATAGTCTAGGGCTGAGTGAAACATATTTCTAGGTAACCCAGCAGATGACCAAGTAATAAAGCTCTGTTAAATTAGTTCATTCAACATAGGTGATCTATGAATACTTCTTTTTTAAAAGATTTTATTTATTTATTTATTTGAGAGAGAGAGAGAGCACCAGAGATATCAGAGAGTACAAGCAGGGAGGTCAGGAGGAGAGGGACAGAGTAAGAGGGAGCCTGATGCAGGGCTCAATCCCAGGACCCTGAGATCATGACCTGAGCCAAAGGCAGCCAAAGGCAGAAGCTTAACCCACTGAGCCACCCAGACACCCCTATGAATACTTCTCTTAAGAGGTGAATTCTGAACTTGGCTTTACTTGATATTACATGTGGGCAGAAGAGCTGCTGGGCAGAGTCTTGGTAAACCAAGGCCTAGAGGCAAGAGATGCAGAGTAAGTTAGAGGAACAAACTGGCATGCTGAAAATTAAGATCTAACGATGCAAAGTAAAGAAGAAAGAAGAGAAATATTTGCATTGGAAAATAAGAAGGGAAAGACTCACCAAAACTGAAGTTTGGACAACTTTGATATATAAACACAGAACTGTGTTTGGTTTTCCTTTCGTATGTACTATATGAGATCTGCCAAGTTTGTTTAAACAGGGAGTTGGCGTGAACACATGTGAATTTTGGCCAGCATTGCGTGGTAAGGGTGGCAGGACCAGGGACTTAAAGCTATTATAACGGTCCTGGTCAGAGTGGTGAGGGCCTCTTCACAAATGGGACTATGGGAATGAAAAGCAGAGAACATGTGTATAAGGCGGAAAACAGAACTGAACACATTAGGTAGGTGAGGGGATATGGGGAGAGAGAAGAGAGAAATTGAAAAGAAAACGCAAGTTTAAAGCTAAAGAATATGGTGACACTCTTGATTGAGATGGAGATTACTGAAAGAGGAAGATGGTAGGGAGTGGATGAGAAGGAAAATAAGTGGGATTCATATCAGACACTCACAGAACATCCATGTATGGTTTCCCAGAAGGCATTTGGAGAGACCATGAACTCTACACTAAGCTGCAAAGAACACTTCATTCTTCTCAGACCTGAAGTAGATTCATCCCTCAGCTGAACTCTTAGATCTTTCTCCTACTTAGACAATCTTCAATTAATGGGATGGCTTCTGCATTCCCTCGAATAATCCTGCTTAGGGAACACCTTCCTCATGGAATCTTCCATGATTATCCCTGATGTATTCCAATCACGCACTTTGTATTATATTAAAATGCTTTGATATTCATGTCGATTTTACATGCTTTACATGTTACTCCTCTCCCATCCTTCTTCCTTGCAGGCACTCTAACACTTAGAATAGGCTATAAGCTCTTTTAAGAGCAGGAAGCCAGATTTGATTTTCTAGCATAGTTCCACTGTGACTAGTTCACAACTCTTTGCAAATAGCTTACATATAACCACAGGCATCATTATCATAAAGGCTAATATCTATTGAGCATCTAGATTGTGCCAAGCACTATTACATATACAAATCCTGTCCTATGGCAATCCTACAAAATAAGTTTGTGCTCCCATGTATATGAGTAAAATAAAGCTAAAAGAGGTTAGAAACTCTCCCAAAACAACTCTGGCAGAGTGGGGTTCCAATGCAAATCCATTCTGCTCCAAAACCTACCAACATTTTTACAATGATATAAGGAGTCTACGTGGAATAGTTTCCACTTAACCATATACGGAACACAATTGAACTTTTTTTTTAATTTTTTATTATTTTTTTTTATTTTTAATTAACATATAATGTATTATTTGCCCCAGGGTACATGTCAATTGAACTTTTTCTTAAAAATAAGAAAGTCCTTTTTTTTTTTTAATAAGAAAAATCTTAAATACCTTACTGTGTCTCAGTTGGGCCAGATACAATAATTATCTTGTTCTGTGCCCATAGTGAAATTTCATTTTGGGGGTGCCTAGGTGGCTCTGCCTTCGGCTCAGGTCATGATCTCAGAGTCCTGGGATTGAGCCCCACATGGGAGGAGGGAGCCTGCTTCCCCTTCCCTCTCTGCCTGCCTCTCTGACTATTTGTGATCTCTCTCTGTCAAATAAATAAATAAAATCTTTAAAAAAAAAGAAATATTCATTTTTGATATTAATTTAAGGATTAAAAGAATTCTGCTCAATAATATATTTTATGTACCAGCATAAAAAAACAGTAAACAATATAGCAGGGTTATACCTAAATAACCAATGAACTTTTCCTGACTCACATTATACCATTCAATTTGTAAATCAGTTGTTTAAAACATGGGATGTATATCTTTCTGCTAAAATACATTGCAGGGGTGTCTGGGTGGCTCAGTTGGTTAAGCAGCTGACTCTTGATTCAGCTCAGGTCATGATCTCAAGGTCCTGAGATTGAGCCCCATGTCATTCTCTGTGCTCAGCACAGAGTCTGCTTGTCCCTCCCCCTCTGTCCCTACCCTCACTTGTGCTCTTTTTTCTCTCTCTCAAATACATAAGTGATTAAAAATCTTTAGAAAAATAAAACAAAATTTATTGTAAATAACTAGTGTCTTCTATATTGCTTTACTTTTACCCATGATTTATCACATATCATTTATGCCAGATACAATAGTTACTTATGTATGCTCCTCCTCTTTCCTTCCCTAACATAGACTATAAGCTTTCTGAAGGTAGAACATGTGCCTTACCTTCATCGTAATATATAACCTCAATATCTGGGATAGCCCCTTACTCATAGTATACAACCATTCCTATGTTTGTCCTTCGATATTTTCTAGAATTTGTAACATGTCTACTACGTGCCAGTCACTGAGACAGATGTTGAGGATACAAGATGAGTAAAAGGAACTTGTACTCTGCCCTTCTATGGAATTTATGATCTGATGAGAAGAAGAGTAAATATTTACAAAACTATATAACTAAAAAATTGTATGTGCTTAAAAAAATTATGAGGAATGTTGAAAGCATACATAAAAGAGACTTAACCAAGTCAGAGGAGTTAGAAGTAAAATAATTTTTCCCTATGAAAAATGAGATAAATTACATCCATAGATGTGCCTACTACAAATGACTTTTTAAGAACTATAATCAGCTATAATGGATTTTGAAGAATCAATAAATGAATAGTCATTAATAACATTTCAGTGGGAAAATATATCCTAATATGCTTCTTCAAAGGCTTAAAATACAACATGGACCTTTTCTGACCCTCCATCCTTGGTAGCAAAAACAAACACCTGCTCATTCCTACTGAGACTTAGGTACAAAGAAAGATCGATTTCATTCTGTCACTGAGGACAATATTGCAGTTGTGGGGCCTATGGGGAAGGGAATGATGGCTTCCAAAGCAAAGTGTGAGATCTGATCATACATTAGAACTGTTCTGGGGTACCCTTAATTGAGGATCCTAGGAAACTAGTAAAAGAAAGGCATATTACCATACCATTGTGAAAATGGGTGATTTCTTTCTGAGCAACTTTCTACCTATATGGGTGCTTTGCCAACTACTTCCATGGCTTTCACATAAGAACTGCTCAAAGGACATTGTCAAGCCTCTAGTGTGACAACAGCCTCTTTACGAGTCAGTGTGAGAACTGTCAACGATCCAGGGTCCCTTGGTATTGCCTTTGCACAGACACAGCCATATGATTAGATGGTCCTTGTACACTCAGGCACACTGGATGTTTGATACTCACGGATTTTAGATACACTCTAAAGAGCATGGTAGATAAGCCCAGGAAAATAGCTAGGGGGATTGGGTTTGATCACTGACTTTTTTTTATAACCCTCAAGTCCAAGCGAATAGCAATACCATACTTAATTAGTAAATAAAAATCAAAGTTGATAAAAAATTGCATAAGCTCCAAATGTTTCCAATTTGAATAAGCTAAAATTAAAACTATTATCTTTCATCTGTAATCTTCATCCAATGTTGCTGATTTTATTCAAAATGCATTTTTCACTTATAAAATACCTGATAATGTGTTTTCTTCCCCTGTTAAATTATGTTCCTTTATCTCTTCTCCCCATGGGTTATTCCACTTTCAGTCTTTTGAGAAATTACGTCTATTTTGATATTGATTTTGAAATCATGCATGTCCAAACTTTCCTTATCCAAGCAACCCGTATCTTCAATTTTTGTTCTTAATAGAGCATGTCCATCCAACACACACACATACAGGCTTTCTACATTAATGGTAATGACTAGCACTGTTTTCTATTCAAGAGATTCTTGAATAAATGGCATCATGGAGATGAACGAGGGGTTAACTAGTTATAAAGTTCTGGACCCAGAGAAAAATCCAGTGCAGCTTATATCTGAAAGGGGCTGCACTCAGGATCTTATTTTGAAACTGAAGAAGGACCATTTCTTAGTGGCCCCATATTGCTTTTGCTCATGCTTCCACTAGCACTTACTTTAAAGTGATGTCATTTCTTATTTGTCTCCTTATCTCTTCACTCACCTATAAGATCTCTGAGGACCATAATGGTTTCTAGTCTATTTGTATTCCTAGTAATTAACAGATTAGGTGGCTTATAATAGGTACTTAACAAGTATTTGGGAAGAAAAGAAGTGGGAGGGAAGCGGAAAGGGAGAGGAGGGAAGGGGGAAAAGCAACTTCAATAGTAAGACAGGGTTAGGGGACTTGAATCAATAATTAGGCAACTTGGACAAACTTTATGGATCACAGATGTACCTACTCTGAAATGGCTGGATTTGAGTATCTCTAAACTTCTTCTGGCACCTGTATTTTATGACTGTGAATGGCAGGGGAGGGAAGTATATGCATTTTGTGTCGTGTATATGAATAGTACTGCTGTGTAGGTGAAAAGCAATCGATCCACAAAAACAGAGGGCTGCTTCAACAGAAAGTTCCTGATACCATTCGTGCAGTTAATCAACATTTCAGATTTTTCCTCTGAAAATGTATAAGTGTATAAATTCAAAAGATATTTACTCGTCAGAATTTGGATCTAAAAGGGGCTTATTAAAGTCCCAAGCAAGAAGGAAAAAGAAACACATGTCTACCGTGGATGGACACTATGCAGACACTGAGCAAAGCACCTTGCCTGAGTTATCTAATTTAATTCTCATTACAACCGTATACAGTTATTATTGCTCTAAGTAATCTCCACACCCAACATGGGTCTCAAACTCATGACCCCAAGATCAAGAGCCGCATGCTCTACCGACTGAGCCGGCCAAGTGCCCCATCACTCTCTTCCAAATGAGGGAACGGAGCTTCTACAATAGGAAGCAATGTGCCCAGGCTACCAAGCTAGCAACAGACCTACTAGACCACTGTGCTTCCGTCTGACTCTAAAAAAATAATGCTCTTTCACTATGCAGAACTGTACCTATGATAAAGCACAAACATTAAGTTTTATTTATATTGCAAAGTACATCAGTAAATACATACTCAGGAACACTGCTTCTCAGACTTTTTCCCTCAAAGTATCCTAGAGGTAGAGAAGGGTAAATGCATACCTTAGGGGCTAGAGGTAGTCACCTAATTCATCTGCTATAGGGAGAGTAATTATTTGAATCCATGTGTTTCCTCAACACTAATCCATGATTTTATTCTCTTATATAAGAGATCAATGTTTGTTTTAATATAGAAAAAACAACCCTCTTCCTTGAAACCTGTGAGTAAACCTGACACCCCAGGAATGCTTTCCAATTGCTCAGACAGCCCGCTCACACTGCTGGACACCACTAAGAATACTCACATCTCTGATGAACAGGTACAGCCCAAATCTTTCATGAGACGTAGGGAGTTACAATGTTTTCCCACAATCAAGCTGAGGGATGTCTACTTTCTTGCCAAAAATTCAGTTTATTCAAGTGTCGAAAAGCAATGTTTAGTTTCTTGAAACTTAATAAATAAAGACCCTCGACCTTTTATTTTTCTCTCTCCATTTTATTAAAGAAAAGGCTTCAAAAAAATAGTGTAAAAAAAAAAAAAAGGACTTTAGCATTATGGAAGTCCTGGAAAATGTTTCAAAATATCAGAAATGAAGTTATGCTTCTTGTACCTGTTCCTCTAAATCTGAAAGCTCTGAAAATGTTCTCATTGTCTTTTTACCATAGATACACTACGCTCTTTCTTTCATTCTTCAGATCTTAAGCTCTGGGAGCTAGATGTAATCTTAGAGATCATTTATTCCAAACTTTTTCCGTATGTAGAGGAACTGAAACACTGTGAATGAAAATTACTCCATACCATAAAACTAATTGGAAGTAGATCCAGGCCGAGAATCCAGACCCCATACTTCCTGGCCCTGTGCTTCCCAGTCCAGTGCTCTCAACATAAGCAGATGCTTCCAATATTAATCATAACTTGGCTTTCTAAGAGAATATCTGACCTTAGCTTTGAATTATATTTGGGCAGATAAAAACTGAGTTACAACCAAGACTTGAGATTGCCAGTTGTACAAGAGTCAGCAAGACACCAATTGTCATTTAGAAGCTGAGAGAGATGAAATAGGCCAAGATGGGTCAAAAATGCCTACTGGCAGCATTATCAATAGCTTGGCTACTCTCAGCATTATCAATAGCTTGGTTAACAAGTGGCAAAATCTATTCCCTAGCAGAATTAAACTTTGCAGTTTCACCGGCTAATACAATTGCTTTCTAATTCGGTTTAATAAAATCCAAAGTGAACTATATAATATCTATTTTAAAAGAGCCTGCCATGGAATTAGATAATGCTAATCTAATCCAATTTGTTGTCTGCCCTCAGTGAGCAGTTTGTAGTTTTATGATTGGATTAAAACAAACAAGTAGCAGAAGGTAGTGGGCTCAGTATGTTTTTGTCTCACTCTTAAGAGAATTAAATGAGTTAAGACATGGAAACTTTTAGAATAGTCCCTGGCACATGTTAAGATCTCAGTAACTGCTTGTAGAGTAAGTATTCTAGGACCAAGTGCTCGAGTGCATAAAGCACAGCATGAAGACACTCAGAACCAGATAAGAAACAAGTCAGGACTATTTCAAGGGGTCTCCAAAATATTCTGCTCTTTCTAGGACTGCTCCTCAGTTTAGATCAGTTCCTCAAGTTCCAAGAAGAATTACATTTACATAAAACATCCAAATAGCCAAAAGGCCTTCTTCTAAGAAACCAAGAATTCACAAACATTTCCTACCTGAATTGCAGTGCTGCTCATTTAGCAAGGTATAATTGCAGAAAATTATCTGAGACTTTTGTACATATAATACCCACTTCAGCAAAACCCTGAGGTTATACTGTAGTTTTTAAGTGAAGAGCTCAGAAACTCTCCTAAGATGATCCTTGCTGGTCTCCTCTTAATTGAGTTAGTTAATAGAACCAATCACCATTTTCCACATTGATTGTAAAACCTGGAATTCATAATGATTTTTCCTTTATTCTGGACCATTGGGTTGCCACAAATCAAAACTGGTATCATCAAACCAAATTATCTTTTTTTTTTCTTCTGAAAATGAAAGGCGAAGAAAAATACATAACCACAGAATTTTTACACCAACGTTCAGAAATGGAAGATTTTGCTGCTACTAATTCATCATCACCTTCTTTTTTGGTTTCCTATGGCCTTGATGAAATTATCTGAGAAGTTCTTGTCTGCTAAGTACTAAATAGATATATTAAGAATGGTTTCATAATCTGACTTGTTTAAATAAAAGAGCTTTAATGAATAAATTTATCTAATAATTACTTAATTTCTTCTGTTTCAATTTTCAACTACATATTTTAAAAATTAAGTTTACTATTATAAAGGTAGTACCTGCACATTGTTAAAAGTCAAAGGGTACAGAAAAGTGGATGTTACAGTGAATATTTTTTTTTTATAAACTGTGATTCATAATTAGGATTATATTGCCTAGAATATGAGATTCACTGTTTTCAACGGCACCAAAAGATCAGGTATAAAAATAATGGAACATTTAACTTTGGGTCGCTCTTACCTGAGCTCTAGATGTTTTGATTTCTTGAGGGGTTGGGTATTCTTGAACCGAATTCTGGACTCACTACCTTCTGTCAGCTCCTAACATGCTGCATCCTGTCTCCTTACGAAAAGAGACAATAGCTGTGGGGAGCAGCTGCAGAGGTAAGCAATGTTCCTATGCTATTGAGGAGTCATGTTGGGGTTTAGGTAACTAATTAACTGAATCCTAAGAAGAGTTAAGATACGAATCTATTTAAGAAAGAGCATTCTTGATCAGAAAGACAATAGGACAAGGTCATGTGCAGGCAGAGAGAATGTCCAGGACAGCCCATGCTAAGGTTGCAAAGCCCTCAAGGAGCTCTTTCTCTAGCAGGTATTGGCAGAGAAGCCGAATGTATATCTATCTATTGCATAACCTAATTTAGGAAAAACAAAGCAAATAAGTAAGTAAATTTTGCTTATGTAGGGTGAAGTAATTATGAGTCTGGGTAGTCAAGTAGATTGTAAGTCGAAGGTCAACAGAAGACCAAATAGGTAACAAGCTGGTTAGCATAAAAAGGGAGAACAAGATTGTAATCTCTGATCAAGGGAAGCACCCAAAGCCAGGAATGGTGTATTCATGTTAGATTTCCTACCGTGTGTATGTGTGGTGATGGAGAGAGAAGAGGATGAAGGAGGGAGGTGCAGGGGAAGGAAAGAAGGCAAGTTTGCACCATGTGTTTTCAGTTCAGAAGAAATAGAGCTCTGAGATTTGCTAGACGACATTATGGCTGTAGCTCAATCAGAGGCTAAGCCTTTGAGAACAGGAGTGTTACAGAAAGTGCTGGAAAGGAGTGTGATACCATCTGTTTGCAAGGAGCCGTTTGCCTTTTAAGAAGAAAGCCAAAAAGCCTTACTGATGACAAGGTGCTGGGTGATATCTTCTATTGGGAAGAATATGGAACCATGACCCAAAAGAGAATGGATACCTCATGAAATCTGCCAATGACTTTGCATGAAGTCTTTTTTTTCTGGTAAATAATATACATAGAAAACATGCACCTCCTGTCTAGTTCATAAGAATATTATGAGCATCTGCTTATTAAAATAGTGCTTAGAACGCCTGGTAAATACTCTATTAATACAATTTGCAATTATTTATTTCCATGGGCCAATATATCAGACAAGGACTTTTAGATGCATTTTAAGCTAAATTTAATTACCTTTTCTGAAACTTGGAAATAGTCTGTTTCTATTTGGACAGATGCCAGGACATCATATCTAGCTGATATAGGCAGAGTTATTCCAACCAGCTCTCCCAAGTTAGTATCAGTTGGTTTATAAATACCAACTAATAGGCTTTTGTAGGTTTCTCAGAAATTAATTACAGTAGATTTAAATTAATTGCTAAGTTGATAAAAGAATTCTCAAAGAACCTGCAAGTTTTAAAACTTATAATGTTGCTGCCAGTAAACACCAGATAGCCAAAACTCCAGAAAGGTCTTGTCTTGGTGGTTGTCCTCACAACTTAAACTATAACTGCAAATGATATTCCTACAGTTTCAGGCTATCTTTAGTAAATGAACAAATAAAACTTAATTAAATTTAATTAAAATTAACGAAATTTAATTAAAATTTATTAAATAACATTAATTAAATAAATCTCTTCAGTCAGCAAATATTTAGGGATATTGGTGCCAGACACCGTGCCCGGTAGTGAAGAAGGAAGAGTAAACAGGCAGAAATGGCCTCTGACCTGTTTAGCTGAAGAAAGAATTGTACAGTCATGCACACTTATTTATCTCCTAACAAGAAAGAGCTGTCGAAATTCATAAAAGGAGGACGGTGTGGGTTGGGCTATTGTCTAAGGTGGCAAAGACATATGGCTCTCTGGTTGGAAATCCCTCAGCAGGTTTCTGGCTTGGTGGGCTTGTAATAACAAGCAGATTATATAAAGAAAGTATCAGTCCAGCAAGTCACATGGTCAATCCAGTGTGCTTAGATCAAGCGTGCTTAAATAGACCATTTACTCAGCTTAGAGCAGTTTATACTCTAAGTTTGTAGAGAAAAAGAAAAATGGCAATAAGACAAAACAAAACCCAACAAGCACATTTTCCATAATCAATCTAGGAAAGAAAAACAAATGATATGCTGTAGTAGTTTTCTAAGGGCAAGCCCAACATAGTTTGATTTTTCCATCATGGGCCAACCACGTTCTCTCTTTCATTGACTAGAGAATGTGATAACTTCGATGGCACCACCCTTGGACAGTCAAAAAAGAACTGAATTACACCAAATTGAACTGCATGTGAGAACAATGGGATGATTCTCCTGAAACACAGTTTGTTCAAGACACCCACTTGATAACTTGAAACAACAGAGGGTTTAAACGTAGAGAATGGAGATACTGCAAGGAGAGTACTGAAAATGCTACATATTTTATAAGACTAACCACAGCAAACAAGAAACATGCACAAATTAGAATTATTATAAAACCTCACTATTTAGGGATGCCTGGAAAATGATCTAAATAAGTAAAAATTCTAAAATATATATTTAAAGAAATGTTGTTTTAAGGCTTTCAAATAAATACGGTGACTAACTGCTGACAAAGTTTATCCAAGCTTGCTGGACTAGATTTAATGAATAGATGAGACTGATTGTAATTAGCAGCACTCATCTGTATAAAATGAGTATCTGATAATTTATTTAAATTGGCTCCCCCCTTCCTTAAAATGGTCTGTAGAAGTGCTTCCTTTTAAAGTGAATTAAACTTAATTTTGTTTAGAGGCTTTTTGTGGATATATTGAGATGTGTTCAAAACTAAATGGAGGCATTTGGGGTTGTTGTAAAGAAAAGGCTGAAAATCATTTATTTATAACCCTATTTATTGACCTAACAAATTTTGAGATTTTACAATAATGAAAGTAATTATAAACTAGATCATGAAATCTTATGAGATATGCTGAGTATATTTGAATTATAGATTAAACAAAATGCCAAAGACACTAAGAGTGAGCAACCGGTAAATACAGAAAGATATGAGCATAGAGCTTCTCCTGCTTAATTCTTTAGGCAACATAATTCCAGACAAAATGTTGCTAGAAGAGAAATGCATGGGCAATCATCTTATTTTACTCAGGATGAAAAGGGTAAGTTATTAAAACAATCCAGAAAAGGCAAATTAAAATTAAAATTAGTAAAATGCTTCTTATCTTTTGAAAATAACTTACTCATGTCGTAACAATGATAAACTTTCATGGAAAAAGCCACAGAATATTAAAAATGTAGAAATGTACAATGATGTCTCAAATGCCACCACACAGAAATGACCATCACTGATGTTATTTCATAATTACTTTTAGATATTTATGTATATATACATATGTTAACATAAACACATAAGGGTACTAGGAAAATGTCCTATATACTGTTCTGTAATCTCTTTCTCTCCACTTAACAATATGTTCTGGACATCTTTTCAAATAAATTAACTCTACATCATTATTTCAATGGAACTATAAAATCCAATTACAATATGTGCCATCATTCAATTAAATAATACTCGATGAATATTTAGGTTGTTTTCTTTATTATAATTTCTATTATAAAGCATTCTGATGTGAATATTTTTATAGCTATAACAGTAGCTAGAGTAACTTTGTAGAATTGAGACAGCTAGGTCAAATCATGTATAATTAGCACTGGAATATATTGTACATTAGTGCACAAGAGTATCCATTCACCAAGTCTTTGTCTGGTTTGGTAAATGAACAATGATATTTTCTTGTCCTCTCTTCTCAACACCCCTCTCTTTCATTCCCTTCCCCTGCTGCCCTCTCCACTCCCTCTCTCCCTGTACCTTTGCTGCCCCCCCCACATCCTCCCTATCCATCTATCCACCTATCCATATTTACTGGCTTCTCACATTTCATCTTTTGTCTATTGCTTATTTAGATCCTTTGCCAATTTTTCCATTGAGATGACCATTTTCTTTGCTCTTATCGATTGGTAAGAGCTTTTATATATTAAGGATATTAATGTTTCATCCATGATGCTATTGCAAATATTTTCCATTAGTTTTCAACTTTCTTGCAAACTTCCTACATTGGTTTTCTATTGTCATTAGAAAGTTTTGTGTGTTTATATGATAACATTAGTAAATCTTTTCCTTTATGGTTTCTAATCTTTATGATGTTACCAAAATGGACTTTCTTTACTCAAAGATTATTATATTTTCTCCTAAATATTTTGAGTCTTTAATTTTTGCATTTTAATCTTTCACTTACTTTTATTTTTAGTCTACTACAAAGTCTTCAGGCTAATATAAGAAAGGGATGACGCTTTCCTTTCCTCCTACTAGCTAGCCAGCTGTCTCACACAATGAATTAAATAATCTACCTTTTTCAGAATGATTCGGAAAGCTCTTTTTACCAGATGTGACATTCTCTTATACTCAAGTGTATCTTACACTCTCTGTTCTAATGATCCATTTTATCAATTAAACTACATTGTTCTAAGTATTGAAGTTCTATAATGGGGATAAAAACATACTTTGAATTTTTTTTTGAAATCTGTCTTAAGGTTTATGTTTCATTTAATTATGAGGTCAAAAAAATGCATGCAACAGTGCTAGGCTACGTGTGAAACATATTCTTTCAGGTAAAGCCTCTCAATTAAGAAGCTGATGTAATGATTTAATATTTTATTTTTCTGCATGTGTGATGTCTTGACATAGGCCGGCTATCCTACGCACTCCTCTTTACCAGAATCGGACACTGGATGCATCAAGATACAGGCAGTCAAAATCAGATATACACGCATTCTCTTGCTCTTCTTAGTAGTGGAATCATGACTTCAAAAAATGACGACAATTAAGTCATTCTTATCTATTGCATCACTGTAGATTTTGAATGCAAGACTTTGACACAAGATATTTCAGATCCCTGCGCCTCTAGTGACCTGTGCTTTTGCAATTGATCCTTTCTGTCTTCCTTTCTCAGGCTCCCTGAATGAAATAGCAAGAGGGATCTTCCTGTCGGAGCATCTTTCTCTGAAGTGACAAGGAAGCAGCATCTTTCACAGCTGGCAGTGCATGCCTGCATAATACCTGGATGCCAGAAGTGCTCTTGAAGAACAAACAGGCAACCTGTTTCCTCCTCAAGCAGCAGCAGAAGCTGTCAAAACCACAGGTGCACCAGGAACCACCCCTCCATCAAGCTGTTTACATTCCTCTTTCAGTCTAGCATTTGGCAGCTGAGGTTGATTCTGGCCTTGGCAGCAGAGACAATATATCTCTTAGGATTTAAGGCATACAGATGGTTTTAGAATTTAGCAGTTTAATGCCTGCTTCCCACAATGCTATGGAGTCAAGACCCTGGGCCAGGTAGTGCAGTATTTTTATTTAGAAAAAGGATGGATAGGGTCATGCAAGCCAATTATGCAATTTCCACTCCTATTGGAGGTCTTTGAATTCTTGTTTTGAACTATACAGTCTTTGCATAGCTAATGGTTGGTAGCTATGGAGCTCAAAAGTAAATGAGACTCACTTACTCTTATTTCAAAAGTATATTTAGAATTATTAAGCTTACATGTTCCCTTCACAGATGACTTGCAGGAACACTAATATATAACTTAGCCTTTATTTATACTTGCAAAAATTCCCGATCTCAACTTTCCAATGAGTAGTCTCATGAAACAATTAAGTTGACTAAGTGGGAAAAAACACATATATTTTTCATAGATGTAATACTATATCTGTATTCCAAATTTTGTGACATGACAACATAAGAGATTTTTCATTGAAAAAACTGACCATAATTTGATTCAAGATATTAAAATAAAATATAAATATATAAAGTTAAATCTCCATATGATTTAATACCCTATCAGCTGTTAACTTTTACAAAATTTGTCATGGTTGGGGCGCCTGGGTGGCTCAGTGGGTTAAAGCCTCTGCCTTCAGCTCGGGTCATGATCTCAGGGTCCTGGGATCGAGCCCCGCATCGGGCTCTCTGCTCAGCGGGGAGCCTGCTTCCCCCTCTCTCTCTGCCTGCCTCTCTGCCTGCTTGTGACCTCTCTCTGTCAAATAAATAAATAAAATCTTTAAAAAAAAAAACAACAAAATTTGTCATGGGATAGAAAATAATGTATATGTCTAATAGTCAAATAATGTTGTGGTTTTAGTAACAGCTTATATGGAAGCCAAGAAATGAATAAATTGCTATTCAAGGAGATTTCTTCTTTATGAAATAAGACAAACCTCAACTTAGTAAGAATTATATACTCTATTCACTTTGGTTAATCAAAATGTAAACTCAATTCCTTAAGTGGTATCCCAGCTTACATTAGGCCTAGGTATTTTACTAAAGATATTTTTTCTCTTTTAAATGAGGTTTATGCTAATAAACTATAAAAGGAATCCTAATTTTCACTAACCTTAATGAAAACATATTTTTTTTCAGCCCTGCTAGGGCATTTGAATACTTTTTCTATGCAAACTAACTTAAAAAAGATAATACTTCTATTCCTATACCATTTGAACAAATATAATATTCTTCTTCATCGTGCTTTATCAATATACAGCCAACTGGTTTCTGGGGTCATTAAACTATTTTTTGAAGAGGCGGAGTCCTTTTATTATAATCTAGCTCTCCATTATACTGACAATGGTCAACTATAATATGCTGTACTCACTGAAGGTTCAAGGCTTTGCGCAACCCATAACCCAAATATGGTATTTGATATTATATTCTTAAAATACAATGTATGGTATTAAGGTCTTAGAAGTCCACTAACAATCTTTCTTTCAAACACTTATCTTCCGTTATAAGGTTTTCCACCATCAGGGGACTTCAAGTCTGTGGGTTGTGTTCTGTTTGGAAACTGTGTTCTCAAACTAAGCAGATGAGCCAAAATCCAACAGAAAGACATCACTATGGTAAGAAAGCAGACATTTTTACTTTAGAGACAGAGTACTGGCCCAGCCCTCTACCAAATCATGGTACATAGGCAGCTGTTCATAACCAGCCTGGCTTATAAACTGTTTCTACTCAGCCAAAATGAGGCAAAATTCTGATGAAGTTTCCAAGACTCTAAAGAGAACAGAATGCTATCACCTCTTGGTATTTTCTCTTTGGCCAGATATGTATATTATCTTGGACTTAAAATGTATATAAAATGCTCGTCAGAGGGGCGCCTGGGTGGCTCAGTGGGTTAAAGCCTCTGCCTTCGGCTCAGGTCATGATCTCAGGGTCCTGGGATCAAGCCCCACAT
>CM052898.1:136478362-136496374 GCA_028534135.1 Potos flavus | reverse complement strand
CTGCTTACCATTCTGCTGCATAGCAAGATCACCCTCATATTTGTTAGACAAATAGAATCAAATCCCCTCTGGAGTGGCAATGTCCAAACTTCCCTCAGTAGATGCAAGGGATTTTACTGATTATGACTCATTCCCAAAAGACAAAGTATTTTCTCATAACAGATACACTACTCACACATGTTAAATGGTTCTGTCCATTTCACCTAGGGACTAAATAAAATTCTCCTACCCTTGAGAAGGCTACTTTTGCAAAGCATTCAAGGAAAGACTGCTGCATATACAGCCCTGGTTCAGGCCCTGGGAAGACAGCTAATGCTTATAAAGAGTTCTTGGGGTGCCTAGGTGGTGCCACTCAGGTGAGTGTCTGACTCTGGTTTTAGCTCAGGTCAGGATCACGGTCATGGATCGAGCCCCGCGTCAGGCTCTGCACTCAGTGTGGAGTCTGCTCCAGATTCTCTCTCCCTCTCCCTCCCACTCACTCACTCTCTCTCTTAAATGAATAAATAAAATATTGAAAAAAAAAAAAAAAAAAGGCTTCTTGTATGAACTATAGAGCTAGCCACACCTCTTCAAACCACTCTGGCTCTGATAAGTCAAAGTTGCTCTCTCCAATTTTCCCCAGAAATGTCAAAACCAGCTTTACCCCAATGTAAGTACATTTGTGACTAAAATCTTAGGGTTAAGACAGACATTCCTATCATCAACAATTTCCAGTTTTCCCTAAGGTAGAAATGAAGACGCTTCCCACTTCAATTAACATGCAATAGCAGTAATGTTCTGTCCTTTGCTAAAGACATTACTGCCAAAAAGACTTTCCCTAAATATTGAAGAAATGGACTCCATTTTATCTCCCTTCTGTTCCAGGTCTTCTTCCTAGGTCAACCTTGTCTTTTTTTTTTTTTTTTTTATTCTCCTTCTGGATAAATGTTTATGTTCCTTGCTCATATTTATATAGAATGGGTAAGTCTGTTCTATTTTAAAAATAAAACACTACATTTTGTTTGGTTTTACTTGTTAATATATTTTCCATGTTTGGAGTGAGAGGAAAGTCTCTCCGTGGGCAGGAACAATCCTGCTATACGCAGTGCTGTCAATATGATATAGTCCATTGATTTTCCTGGCTGAGCTAAGAAGAACACTAGCTCTGAAAGCTTTCTGTGCACTGCTGGCCCTAGGCAAAATCAAAAAACCGGAAGGGTTTGTTTGGTGCTCATGTCTCCTCTTACTCTATTTTTTCCCCTGGTTCTCCCTTTTTCTTTAGGGGACTAGTCTTCATGGTCTCTCTCCTAGATCAAATACTCTTCTGAAGAAAGGACCAATAAGCTTCCTCTCCACCTCAATATTCCTCTTTACCTAGAACAACCTTCACTCTCTTTACTCACATATGAAAAATAACAACTCATTTTCTTTTCAGACCTAATTAATACCCTGAAAATCTTAAATCTAAGTCCTTTAGTTTCTTGAGGAATCTTTCTCCATCAAAATTTCTCTCCCGCTCCCTCTGCCTCCCTCCCTCCCCGTTCCTTCTCTCTCTCTCTCTCTCTCTCTCTCTCTCTCTCTCTCCCCCCTTTCTCCCCTCCTCTCCACTTGCTTTGTCCACTTTTCACAGACACAATTGTTCTTTCTCCCAACAAAGAACCAACCCAAACAGAGAAATCAACCCAACAACACATGCAGACAACACACACAGAACCTTTGTTCCCACAACCCTGTTAAATGAACACTCTCTCCATTCAATTCCCCTACGTGCACTCTGGAAGCCGTATTGTACAAACTTCCTTCAGCTTTTCCCACTGTTCACTCCTTACTACCCTACTGTCTGAAGTCTCTACTTCTTCCAGCTGGGTGTTCTGAAAAGACTCCAAGGAGCCTCTGACAATCCGATGCAATTGTTTTGGGAGGTTCTCATTCTAAGCTCTCTCTAGCATTTGCTACCTGCTTTGCCTTTGATGCTCTGATTTTTCCCTGAGACTCTAGTCCCCTGTCACTGTTACACCTGCCTGCATCTTTCTTCCATTTCTTCTAAATTGATGTGCCCCCTAACATACCCTATGTGTCCCCACTCTTTGTTACATGCAGTCTTTTCCTTAGTGATTTCATCAATTCCACCACTCAAATATTATCTCTTGGAATACGTGCATAATATCTTTATCTGTAACCCAACTCATCCGTACACCTCCATCTGTGGTTAGTGCCTTTTGCAAAAAAGAAATTTCCTGTGTACCGTAGTACGCAATCCATTCATCCAACACCCCAAACTCTCGCTCCTTCCTCTTCTCCACTTAGTAGTTTCTGCTGTTAGTTTCACTGACACTGTTTCAGGCTTCAGTTCTAACCTACACAGCTCCTCATCTCAGATGCCTCCTTTACGGGGCCACCATAGTCTTTGCAGTTTATCTGTACAACAGATTTCTTTCCACACTGCGATCGCTGTAATTGCCCCTTACCTGAAATACTTGCTCTTCTTACCTCTACATGCTGCTGACAGATTAATCTTCTTAGAATACAGCTATCATCTTATTATCCTATGCTTAAAAACCATTATTAGCTACTCACTACTTTCAATTATATCCTAATTACTTTACCTGACACTTAAGAACCTACATGACACAGGACTGAAGCAGCATGGCCAAAATTCCAGCTTAATAAAACTAAAGACTCTTTCCCAAAAATGATCTGGAATTTTCTTAATCTCGATGGCTTTGCTGTTATTATTGATACCTATGAAACACCGCTTCCAAGTCCACTTCAAGGATGGATTTTCATCATTCTGGGCCAAGCTTAAATGCCAAGGTCTTCATAACAGTCTCTATTTCCAAACTGGATGTGATTGTTCCTTCTGAACCCCTGAAATATTCGTGTGGTCTCTTATGACAGTTATTTTGAAATGATGGAAGTGAAAGTGTTTCAAAAACTATCACCATACCAATGCAAGGAATTATCCTAGTTTTATTTTTTTTAATTTCCTAGTTCAACCTTAGTACATTTGGTAGCGTATAACACAGACCCTCGTAAAAAATGGGTTCTCAAAAACATAGCAGACAGGGGGCGCCTGGGTGGCTCAATGGGTTCAGCTCTGGTCATGATCTCGGGGTCCTGGGATGGAGCCCGGACATCGACATCGACATCGGGCTCTGTGCTCAGCAGGGAGCCTGCTTCCCCCTCTCTCTCTGCCTACTTGTGATCTCTCTCTCTGTGTCAAATAAATAAAATCTTTATTAAAAAAAAAAAGACATAGCAGACAGTCCAAAAATATTTTGTTAAATTGTATTAAATTAGCCCAGATATAAATTTGAATGATTAGGTTGAACCAAAATATCTTTCAGGGATATTTATAATGAAGCCTTCTTTCTAATTGTGCAAAGGACCAGTAAGCCTTTATTAAATGAATGAGTTGTATTACTTACTCTGTTACTGCCATGTTGTGTGTGTATATGTGTATGTGTGTGTGTGTGTGCGCACACGTGCGCGCACACGAAAAGGCTCTCTGAGTGCTGCTAAAATCACCCGACCTTCTTTCTTCTTGCCCCCTTCTCCCTGTCTCCTTTAGGCAAGCTCTGTTTTCTAGTGTAAAGCTGTGTAATAGTTTTTGGAAAAAGTCTCCCAAGATGTTCATCTTAACCACGTCCAGCATGCAGCAACTCTCACAAGTGCGTCACATGAGATACCAGCAGGATGCCAATAGGTAGATTGTCAACTGTCGGCTCTGAAGGAAATATGTGACTGACTCAAGCTGAGCACAAATTCATTGTCAATAAGGCAGCAGTTTACTCCGGGAAAAATGAATAGAGATGAGGGGATCAGCTTCCTTCCATTTTCTTTAATCCACTTCTAGTCCACTTTCTCCGTACTGAATAAAACCAGCGTGTGTGTGTGTGTGTGTGTGTGTGTGTGTGTGTGTGTGTGTGGCGAGCATGCGCGTATGCACATGCACACGGGCTGAAAACAGGTCGGCTGGATATTTGAAATGAGATTAGAAAGTACTGTAATTATTTTGCTCATGTAGGAAAATGCAGAGAGCATCTGACCCCTTGTAAACAATGCAAGATGGGGGACTTAACACGGGGCTCAGTTCTTCTTTGCTCATTAGCACCTCATTAAGCTATCCGAATACCAAAATTCTTGTTAATGCAAAGACTGCTAAGAAATCAACAGAGAAATGCCCCTAATAACAGTATCTTCAGAATACCGGCCTCTGGTTACACTCTCCTCCCATCACTTTTATTTTCAAAACACAGCCAGCACTACAGGGCATACTTGCCTTCCCATATTGTCCTGTACAAAGCCATTGCATATTTAAGACTGAAATGTCCCACATACTGCATGCTGATTTAATGCAGAAAAAGGAAGAGCTACAATCCCAACTCTAAGACCCTTTTGATATGCTGAGAGCATGAGAAGGAGAGAATGAGAAATGGAAAACCACCTCTGGCAAGACAAGCCCAGCCACTCCTGGTGGAAGCGAGAGGGAAGGCTGCTTGGGTGGGTGTCAGTTCTCCCCACATGAGAAAAGCAGTGGGTTTTAGGCTAAGCCACACTACACGTCACAATCGATTAACATCAGCAACTGCCATTCTCTGGGGAAAGCCAGAGATAAGAAGGGCAGATGACTTTATTTTTACTTTTTTAAGCAAATGGGCTGTGACATTTTTTACCAACTCAAGCCAGGTCTCCTGGATAAGTGCTTTATATTCATCTGACTAAAAGCCCAATGACAGAGATGGAGTGACCACACTTCAGGGAAGTGAGTGCATGGGGGTAGGGAGGAGGTTAAATGCTGAAACCAAGAAGGAGAACAAGAAATGCAGGATGAGACACAGCAGTGTCTCTTGAGTTGAGCTGGGTGTTTAGTTTAATTGGTGAGGAATCTGATAAAAAGGCATGGAAGTTCTCTTTAGCATCTTCAGTTAAATACATGGTGGGGGATGGTAAATGTGCTGAGGGGGTTGAAGAGAGCTTTGGGGGAGAAAGATCAATTGTCCCCCATTATGGAACACTCATGTTTCCCATCTGATACAAAAGGACTGCTCCAGCAGAAGGGAGGGGACAGAAAGGAAATTATCATTTGTCCTGTATCTACTATGTGAGCCTGCACATTCTTGTGCCAAACACTGTATGCACCATTTTACGTTGATTTAATTTTCACCACAACTCTAAAAGGTCAGCATTAAAAGAAGAATGCTAAGACTCCCAGTCATAAGCAATCGCGTTTTTCCCGAATCCAAGGACAGGATCTGAGTTGCCAGAATGCCTGCCAGGGAAAGAAAACTATGTGCAGGGAGGCTGGTCTTCAAGGGAGTCTGCCTCTGGGAAATCAGAACCAAATCCTATGTGTTTTTCCCTGTTTCCCAAGGTTGGAGGAAGCTGGAGAAAGAAGTATCATATGAAATTAAGTTTATTCTAATTTAAATTCTAATTTAAGCTCCAGGGTAGATCCCTTTCTCCTAAAATATAATCAGAGTAGTGGGCTATTCTGGCCTATTTCCATTATACATGTGGCCCAGGGCAATAGTACAAATACCATCATATTCTCCAAGAAGACCAGATCTCACCTGAGAATCCTCAATTCCCTGATGGTCTGTGTCTGAGGAAGGGTAGAGCTGGAACAGCTGTCCCTGACTCCTGGTCCTTGGCTATGGATTTCCCTCCTTCTGGTCCTCTGCTGTCTTTAGTTCTATAGTAAATCCTTTTGAGAGGGCTCCTTACTCATGATCATGCCTTTTGGCAATCTCTGAAAATTCTCCTTGGCCACCCCTTTTGAGGATAAGCAGGAAGAGGCCAACGCAGACCTACACAATGGGTCTGGGATTCTCTGGGCGGGGAGTTTGGGATGCCAGGTGTTAGAGGGTGTCAGGCGAGCGTGCCTTCCATTTGTTGACTCTTCACCCTATAAGGGGGGATGTGGCTATAAAAGGACCAGACAAAGTCGCCCAAGTATGGGACCCATTATAGAGCTCCTCTTCCCCGGATCTAGGGGAGAACTCACAAGATTGTTAATCTACCTCAGTTAAACAGGTAGGGCCCACAATTGAAAACCTGCTCAGCCAAGAAATCTTTACACTTCTATAAACATTGTATGGAACGGCAGAATTTTACACTAAATTTCCTGGGTTGAGAAGACAGCATCACGTATCATACATCAGACAGTTCTTACCCACAGATAGTAACCTAATCAAGAGACAAGACATTTAATCATGGTTAGAAAAAAGTTTCCCCAAATAAATCTAGGAAATAATATATCTTTTGAAATCAAGTCATCCGAAATCAAATCTGCTGTTCACCATTTGCTTGTGTGATTAGGTAAATGATTTAATTTATAGAAGTTCCAGTTCTCATAGCTATAAAATAGACCATGTATTTCTAGGGTTGTTGAAAGAATTGGATTAGCTATTCTATATGAACAGTTTCCCCTATATTTGAATATACATGGTAGATGCTAATAAATATTAATTTCCCTATTCCTCCCCCTCTCCCCTATTTTCTTATATTTCTTAGAAAACTCTTCTAATAAAATGATAAAATTTTTTTTCATTCTAAGATTCTTGAGGGTTGATAGCACACATTTTGTAACTATGCAATTAATTTTTCCATTAAGGAAAAACCATTTATCTGTATTTATCACCATATACTTATTCTTGTATTGCTTTGTTTGTTCCTCCCTTACTAAAAGACATATATAAATCTAAATGCAAGATGAAAGTATCAACTGGTCCAAATTTGTGCAAATTAAATATTAAGTATACAGGTGAGACTAGAACATCCTACAACTCTGTTTTCTATACATTTTCCACTGTCCTATTTCTCCCTCTCTTCTCTGATCATGCTTTCATCATGTCTAACTACAGAAAGAGAACAAATTCATTTAATGCCAAGAAAGAGGAAATAAGAAATGATCTGACCACGGCCAGAGGCCACACACAAGAGTTAGACAGGGGAGCATGAGGCAAATTGGTGTCATATGGGTGGCTCTACCTTTACCCCATGTGACCACCCCTTTGAAATTTGATGCCTTACTCTTCCCTTAGAATATGCATTTAGAATCTCCAATCTCCTTGCTCAATATGAAGGGACAAAATGCTATGGCTCCTATTTGATCCTTTAGAATGTAAATCAACGGTTCTTTAGGGCCCTGCATAAAGAAAAAATATTAAAAATACAAAATCTTGGCTTCCTGAGACCCTTTGACTTCTCTCCCATACAAATCAATGCTTCATATTCATTTGGGAACCTGAACCATTTTTTTTATGGGATATGCATTGTGCAGTTTCAGGCTGTTAAGCTTTAGTTCGGCTTGAGTGATACTGCTCATGCATAAAGATATGAAACAAGGCAGTGGAAAGACACAGATACATCTTCTAAACTAAAACGCATATCCCATTCAGCAACTGCTACTCCTTACACCTCTCCCAGAGGAAATGGGAACTGACATATACATACCACACAAGAGGTAAGGGAAGCAAAAAGAAACTATGTTCACAAGTTCACCCGGGAATAAGCAAGAGATGATCACATACAGGCAACAAATTAGGGGGTGAGCAAGAAACTCAAAAAGCAATGTGGACAAAAAGCAGGCATTACACAGACATTGAAATTTAAGAGGAAAAGGCTGAGGGAGAAAGCTCAGGTGTAAGAGTATAACAGGGTCACAGACATGGGAGTCTTTCAGAAGGGGTGGATGGCCTGTGAACACCACAAGGACGAGGTAATTCAAAATACAGAAAAGAAAGAAAAAAGAGATGAGCAACTTCGCACTAAGAGGTGACTGGTGAGGAAGGAGGATTTGTTTGCTGGAATCGTCATTCTCCAGGGATGGCATTCCAATCCCTATGGACACAAAGTGGGAAATGAGAAAGAGGTAGAAAGACCAGATTACAAACACAGAGAGAAGGCAGCTGCTGATGGAGGCAATATTCTCCCTTTTTCTCTCGCATGTGGATACACACACATACACATATATACACACACACACATTACAGCGATATTCATGGACTAGCCAGCGAAAGTTACAATCAGCAAGGGTATTTCTGCCTGAATGACTCGCAGGGTATGATTACTGAATTAAATCTAATGAGACAGAGAAAGAGGCAGATCACAGGACAGAGAGTGAATTATAGTGTGGGTCTCTGGAAATTATAGGAGGTGTGCACCTTGGCAGTATTAGAAAATAGAAATATATGGTCCTTTCTTCTTCCATTTTTAGTGATACATGGATATTACTTGTGGACATTTCCCTCTAAACCAGACAGAATTCCAGGAAGAAGGTCTCTGAAGTGACTTCTCAGAATCCACATTTGGAGTATGCTTACTGCCCTCCATATTAGCTGAAGCACAGAGCTGGGAAGAGTTTGGACTAGTTGAAAAGAAATCAGATTATGGCCAAAGAATATTTAAAAACCTAGGAAATGCATTTCTCAGCATTGATTTTGAATTTCTTCATGCCTTGAGCTTGGCATCGGCTTAGTGTGCAATGTGGTGTGGTGCTGACAAGCTTTTGCAAGCCGGAGTATTTTCTCATCTATCTGCAAAAGTAGATTAGGCAGTTTCTGGGAATAGGAAGAAATGAGTAGATTATGGGTTAGATTTTACTTTCTCTTTTCTTTCCGTCTTTCCTTTTTCATCTGTTCGTTCTCACCGGCATTTAAAATACACTTAATCCTAATTCATTCCTATCCTTGTAGAGCAAGTTGATGTCATTTAGTTTGATTTAGACTATTTAGGCCAATGAGTTAATTGGCCAGTAGAACATCTGTATGCATCAGGTGACAGGAAGGTTCCTAGGCATGTAATCACACCACAACACATGCCCATCCCCAGACTCGCACACATGTTTGTTCCATAAGACCGTGTGGGGTTGCATGAAGCCAGGTCAGCTCACCTCCCAAGCGATGGCTAAGGTGAAGCTTTCTGCTCCTGCCCTGCATTGCAGCACTGCCCTTCATATTCAAAGTTCTGCTTGGCAGAGTTCACGGGCCACAGCAGTTTGGGAATTAATTTCCATAATTATCTTTTTAACTTCCTCATTACAAAAGGCATCATCCCTGGATGGCAAGAAGCCAACCTGCTGACCCCAACAGGACAGCGCTCCAAGCAGACACCCAGATGGGCACGTGGTGCTTTTGTCTTTCACATCACAGGAGCCTACCGCAGGGATGCCGCATTTACCCTAAAATAGGGTCATCAGGGAAATAAGAATGTGAAATAATGACCCTCTGTCACAGTCATCATGGTGCCAGGACTGGGGTGTGGACTTCATTCTAAGATAACCTTAAATTTGAATCCCAGCTCCAACCTTAGGAACCCTGTCCCCAAGGGAAAGTGGGTGGAGTTGTTGGAGGCCACAGTTTATTCCTCTGTTCATGGAACATGATATTTGAGCAGCTAGGATCGTTGTAAGGTTTAGAGATCATGAATTTTCTCCATAAATGGTATACCTGTGAGCACACTAAGGGCTATGTGTTGGGAAGATTAGTTTAGTTGGGATATTTTGAAAGAAAGTCTTTAGACACATGGAAACTACAGAGGTAAGTGATACAGTGATGATGTGAGGGGTGGTTTTGTTCTGCTTTTTGCTTCTGAGTCTTGAGAAGAAAGGCAGTTTTAAGCATTTATTACAACACCACTTATGTAATACCTTATTGTATATATTTATACCTTACAATGGGAAACATTTTCAAAATATCTTACTAAATTATATTTTACATAAAGAATTTCACTTAATCATCTTGTGATATAAGAAGAAATATATTTAGTTTTTGTCTCAAGTAGTTCCTGGCCCAGAGCTCCTAAAACCCTTGAATTTCCTGGGTGATAGGAGTGTCTTCAGTTTTTAATACCAGGCTCCATTTCATCACATCTGAATTTAAACAAATGATAGGACTTGGTTGGGGGGAGGACCCCGATATAGCCTCAGGGTAGAGGTGGTCATCAGTAAGACCAAGGGATTAAAGGGATGGGATTTTCAGAGCCATCCAATGACCTCTGGCAAGGGCAAGAGACCAGAGATAAAATTCTTTAAAACAAGGAGATCTGATGAGCTTCTGAATTGTTGAACACATTCATGTCCCTGAACTCTACCTGTGACAAGCTCTTAAACTTGGGACCTTTCTGGACTTCACCCTATGTACCTCTTCATCTGACTGTTTATTTGTATCCTTTACAATAAACAGGTAAGTAAATTGCCTTCCTGAGTTTTGTGACTTGTTTTAGCAAATTATTGAACTCTAGCAGGGGGTCATAGGAATTCCTGATTATAGCCAGTTGGTCAGAAGTATGGGAGGCCCAGGACTTGTGACTATTGCTGATATGGGGGGCAGTCTTGTGGGACTGAACTCTTGAACTTGTTGGAACTGGTGCTAATTACAGTAGATACTGTCAGAAGTGAACTGAATTGTTGGACCAGCAAGCTGGCTTCTACAGAATCAGAATACTGGTTGTTGGTGTTGGAAAACCCCTGATATCACAACAAATTTGTGAAGTAGCGAATAGTTTTTATCTCCATTTGCCAAATAGTAAACTAAGGATCCTAGCAAAAAATACATTGACTGGGGTCCCATATTAGCTTTGAGACTGCAGTCCTGGTGATCAGACACCTGACACTAAATATGTTAAATGGCATCACACCAACTCCTCAGTGGATGGTTTCATTTTAATAAACTATTGTAAAAATAATAGATCCTCATCAGTCTTTTGTGATCTTTATTTACATGAACAAAGGAATGACGAATAGTGGAACTGGAGATGATTGGGGTAGACTTTGTAGAAAAGGCAAATGATGAATAAGTGTGCGATAGGCTGTCCCAAGAGAAGGGGATGCCTTGAACTTTTAATACAAGGGGAATAAAATGTTAAAAAAAAAAAAAAAAGGAGAAGAAAATGTTACATGAAGAGAAGAGTAAAGACATTTGGCAAACCAGGGCCAAACAGTCAGGTATTAGAGATGGGATTAGTGGAAGGAAGAGCAGGGCACGGGGCCTGGATGACCAAGCTGAGAGATCTCGACTTGCTAAGGTGGGCAACTGAAAATCCCTACACCCATTCAGTTTTCTTTCTTTCATTTATTTATTCATCTAGTCATTCATTCCCACATTCAGTTGTACATTCATTCACTAATTGCATGGTTATTCCAGACACAGAGCTGAATGTGATGCATGCAAAGAAAAATAATAGACAGTCCAGCTCACAAGGAATTTAAAATGTAGCCAAGTGACAAACATGTACATGATACCATTTGACTATTCCCAAAAGATGCAGGAGTGACCAACTGTGGAGTGATCTGGAAAGGCTTCAGAGAGGAGTTAGTATTTGATCTGGGTCACAGAAGATGATTGGAAGTGCTTTGGGGGCTAGTGTGTGTGATGTGGGTAACTGGATTGGAATGGACAGAACCTGGAGGAACAAAAGCCACTTAGACCATTACTGCAATTCAGAAGCAAAGCGATTAGAGCCTCGGGTAGAGTTATAGCTGTGGAGATGAATTTTAAAGGGGAAGATCAGTAACATTTAGTCACTGATTAGATTTGGAGGTCAAAGAAAAGGGAGCAATTGCATAAATTTACGATAAGACTGGGGCATTGAGAGGATCACAGTGAAATTATTAATAATTAGGAGATGAGGAAGGACTGATGGTGTAAGTCCTCAGTGCTCCCAACACAGCCCTTCTCCCTATCCAGAAAGGAGCTCTTAGACCTTAAAAGCCAAGGCACAATCATGGTCTTAATCTGTCCCTGCTGAATACAATAAATGGCCAAGGGGACAAAAGGAGACTGTGAAGGAGAACATGAGCTGGCCCCTTTCGGACACTCAACTGATGTTTGTTCAGTTGAATTTGAACTGAGAGGTGTGAGAAGCAAGGACATCACTGATGACAAGCCAAAGGGAGTTCTGAGAGACAGCACTGAAGTGTGGCCAACAGCAGAGACTGTGGACCTCTGAGACCATCTGGAATGGAATCTCAGCTCCCCCAGCAATTGGGAAATTTAGGACAAGTGACTTCACCTTATTCTATCCCTATGTCCTTGTCTGTAAATGGATAAGGGATAGGAAATGGATAATGGAAAGGGTAGTATATTCTTCACTTTGTGTGATATCATGAAAATTCAGTAAGTTAATAAAATACCTTAGTGACTTCACTATACATTTAAAGTGGTTAAACAGCATTTGGCTCATGTTAAGTATTCACAAAGTTCTGCTATTATTATCACTTACTGAGGACCACACTGTTAAAGGCAAGGTAGAAATAAAAAAGGAAAAAAAAATCTGAAAGCTGAAAACAAGTATTGGAAATGATCTTGGAGAAAGCTATTTACTTCAGTGAAGGGGTAAAAATGGAAGCCTGGTTTCTAGAGTTAAGAAGGAGGGAGACAGTGAACTAAATGAAACATCTGGACACTCACAAATCAAGCCCTGAAGTATAGGACAGGAGTCACAAGACCGGGGGTGGTTGGGAATGTTTACTCTGGTTCAAAGTGTTTAAAGAAAGGCAGCAAAGCCTTGTGGGGGGAACTAATGCTACAGCTGCTACTCCTACTCCTACTTCTCCTATTCCCCCTCTTCTTCCTCTTCCTCCTCCTCCTCCTACTAATTTCAAGCAAGAATCACAGGGCCTCTCAAGGGAAAATAAATGCAAGGGAGATGAGAATCACAGAGGCCAGGCAAAGGATGCATCTTTTCCAATACCGCATAGATGAGTCTGAAAGAGACATCCCAGACATGACAGCTATGAGCATACAGGCTCATTGCTGAATTGTTCTATTTAAATGAAGAAACCAGTAGTTACAGAGAACTGAGTTACCAAGTTAAAAATGTGAATAAGATCAAGTCTACAGAAAATAGATCACAGCATTCACAGGAGAAATAAATAATGCCACAGTTTTGAAAGCAAATACACTCTCTGCCCTCCAGATAATGGGAAAAGCCACATGTGTGAGGAGCATTCAGGTTGTTGAGTCCTACAGTGGTCACAGCTGACCTAATCCTGGGGTCTGCAGTCCTTTTCCAGGTACTCTCCAAAACACTCACTGTCATTTTCCCCTTTTTTCCCCTGCTGACAAAACCCGAAGGATCTAAAAGCCTCTCCAATGCTTATAAGAGGAAAGAACACAACTGTTAGCAAATGTGCATTTGAGCTCCACACTCCCAGGGTTTTCGAAGTAATAAAAACCAATTAGATAACACTCAGCAGCTATAGTGAGAGAGAGCAGTGCAATCTTACCACTACTAATAGGGTTTTTAATAATAGATAGGTTTCTCTCTGCAGAGCTGGAGTTGGAAGTAGCAGAAGTATCAATTGCACAGCATTCTGCTGACCAGTACTCAATGCAAAAATGTTACACTGATGCAGTTGGCCTGTCGTTTAAACTGGTCAGTCAGAGCCAGGGCAAGGCTTATAGAATGACCACAGGGAACCTTGCCTAGGTAAGAACTGCCAGGAAAAAAAAAAAAAAAACAAAAAAAAACCCAAGCATTCTCCTTAGATATTATGGGCAAGGTTAAAACCTACCTCTGGAGAAAACTAGGTGATGAGGAAGCAGAAGGCGAGCTGAGGACAAATCACAAGCTGCTACCCCACCACACCGCCTCCCCGCCTCCCCCGCTCCCAGGTGGAATCTGTCAGTCCTCAGGCACTCCTGGCTGCCCTAAAATTAAGGGGAGGAAAAAACAAATGGTTAACTGATAGAGATCACAATCCACTGGACAGGAATCTCCATTGGTTTACAAATGTCTTAGTGATTTACAAGGAAAAAGCATTCTTATCAAAAAAACCACCTTAGCTTGGCAACAGCAAGGCCTCCAGTAGCCTTAGAGTCTTCTTTAGCAGATGAAAGTCCTTTTAGAGACCTCTCTTTTCTTTACTTCCCCCAACTCCCAAGTATATAATCAGGCACCCCTCACAACCCCAGTGCAGCAGCTCTTTCTACCCACTGGCCCTATCCCCATGCTTTAATAACATCACCTTTTTGCACTAAAGACTTCTCAGGAATTATGTCTTGGCTCTTGGCTCTGGACCTTGCCAACATTTGAAAACTACATCATAGGGAGATCCAGTTCTGAAGAATAGAAAGGTACAAGCTAAGGCTAAAGTCTTTGGGTCAAGGAATGCTAGGGACTTTTATGCTATGAAAATGTTGACCGCGATTCCAAGGAGAACAACTTTTTTCTGCAGGTGGAACAGTACCGTACAAAGCTTTTATACCTGACACTAACCATATACCTATAGGGTTTTGTTTTTACCACATTCGCTTTGCAGAAAAATTATTTGCCTAATGTTTCTTTGCTTAAAACACGAGTATCTGGAAAGTTATTTGTCTCGTCGTCATAGAAACCATCATTAAAATAATTCACCAACTCTACATAATTCATCATTCCCTCCTTCAAAGCTGTCAAAAGAGGGCTCTTTAAAGAGAAGGGAAGAGCGTCTTAGAGGAGAGATGGAGAGTGGAGGAGGGGGCTCAGAACTGGTTCCTCTGTGGGTTGCCCCACTACAGACCAGCAGTCGCTTCACCCCCTTCCAGCTCAGAGACTTTCCTTTCTTTTCTTCCACACCACTCTTTTCAATACAACCATTTAGGTTTATGAAAGGAATTTCCTCAGGGTGTGTGGTTATAGTGCAAATTTTGTATGATCAGATCAAGCTTGTGAATAATACATCTGTCTGTGAATCAACTCCCCAGGGCATGTCCTCCTGGCTAAACCTCTGTAATGAAGCATTTGGCTGTAACTCCATTAAGAATGTGGGAGATGTAAATATGTGTGGGTGGAGAGAGAGTAGAAGAGTTCATGCCACAGTGAAACCATTTCCTCCAGGGTCAGTGGTGCATTCAAATGATGCTGGGAGAAAGCAGCTGCTGGTTTGCATGAGGTCAAATCCTAACAGTGTTTCTGAGCAAAGTGGGGAGCTGACTGACCCTAGCCAAAAATGCTGGGTTGAGCAAGATAATCACAAGGAAAAGCCATGCACTACCGTCAAGAGGGCTCACTTCTAGTTCTGCCCCTGCCAGCTTCATGACCCAAGGCAGTCAGTCCCTCTCTCCTCTGGGAGGTCCCATCTGCAGGGTGAACCATCAAGACTAGTTACTCACAAAGGTCTCTCAAAACAGAAGAAACTCTGTGTGTGTGTGTGTGTGTGTGTGTGTGTGTGTGCGTATACGTGTGTGTGCACGCACGTGCAAAATTTCAAGCAGTAAAGGAGACAACGCTGTTATTTTTCTGAAATTTTACAAGGTCAGCAATACATTCATTGTTAACACGTTAGACTCATTTTTCCTTATAATGACAGTAATGTATAATTTTAATAATTTCTTCTAAATATGGTCATCATTCAGTAAATACATACGTATTTCTCATTGCACATAAGCTTCTTAAAGCTAGGATTCATGAATGCATTCACAACACCTAGCCCAACATCTGGGACATACTAGGTTTTGAGGGAAATATTTGAGTAAATGAATACATGAATGTACAAATGAAGATATGATCAAATAGAAAGTGATGCTTTTGAGCAATTTATAGATCTATCTATTCATGAGGTAGGAAAACGTGACTGTAATGCCAAGTCAAGCTTATAGGAAGGTGACACTGGACAAGAAGTCACTGTCCTGGATATGCTTCAAAATTTCTAAGGCTTAAAAAGTGTTCTCTCTTTTCCAAACATAGGCTCATACAAAGACCACTGTTTGACATCCCTGAACCTTACACCACTCAGGGACTAAAGTATATTTTCTGTTCTGTCAACTTCATGGTCACAGTAGCTAGGGGAAAACTGTCTCTATGGTTAATCTTACAACCACTTACTCAGCCTCTATTATGTGTAAAGCCCTTTGCTGAGATAAGTGGAGAATGCCAGGATGCATAAGAGATAATGCTAGCTATTACAGAGCTTGTGTCTCTTCAGAAGGATAGAACATTACCTATAAAACCTATAACCAGGCAAAAATATATGTATCAAATTAGTAGTCTTAACAAGTTCCATGATGCACAAATGGGAAGTAATATGTTGAAGTTACTGACTACCACATTTCTGGCACTGCATCAATCACTTTTACCTCTATTACCTCATTAAGTCCTCACCATAACCATGTTACATAATATTCATTTGAATATTCAGACATAGTAAGACCTAGAGATATTTAAAGCAACTGCCCACACTTAGACGAAAGGAAGTGATACAACAGAAAACTCTTTCAGTCTACTAGACTCTTCCAGTCTAGGATGGACATAGAAAGCTTCCTGGATAAGGATGCCTTTAATGATGGAGCAAACTTACAAGGACAGAGATGAAGGGAGTGGCATTTGCAAACTGAGAAGATAAAGCTAGAGACACAAATGTGAGTTAGATGTTGGTTTACTTAGAACGAACTAAGTGTATCCAGGTAGACCACTGGTGAGGACCCTGAACTAAAGAGTTTGCACTTTATGCCATATGTTATGAGTAACCACTGAAAGTCTGTGAGCTAGGGCATAACATAATGAAAGAGGTTTAGGAAATATAATCTGTTGTTTCCATGCTACACAGGGGATGTAAGTATTTAGACAGAAAGAAAAAAAATATTTCTTAATTGGCTAGATATAAATTAATTAGCAGCTGAGAGCACATTATCCAGGCCCAAAGTTAGAATCCTCTCTCCTAAGCCCTTCATTCAGTAAATGAAGATTGATTTTTCTGTTGGGAACACATTCTTGGGAAACAGAAGCACTGAGTTGTGAAGGTGGAGAGGAAAGTTGGTGAAGAAGTTGTCCGTGATACACGGCAGGCAAATGCAGACAAGACTCTTCACGCAAGTGTATTAATCTGAATTAACACCTGCATTGCAAAAGGTGTAGGCTATAGACTTCAGTTATGGTAAATTTGATTATTCTAAAAAAAATAAATAAAAAAATAAAAAAACAAACAAACAAACAAAAAACACACAAATGGAATCTGTGTCAAAATGGAATTTTGACTGTGAGCAGTCAAAAGGACTATCAGAAAATAATTTCTTTCCTCAGGTGAACCAAGGTCAGAACCGGCAGCATTTGTATTTTCATACTCAGAAAAGAGCACATAACTATTCTGGTTACAAAGTTGTCTTTAAAAAAAAAAAAAAAATACACGCTTTTGGTTTTATTGAAATTAAAAGGCTGTACCTAAGGGAAGAGAAACTTGAGGGAGAGGAAACCAAACATTTTCCACTGCATGTTTTCAACAACAGGGGGTTTATAAAAATAATAGCCAAGACTTAGTGATCGCCATTTGCCAGGTGGGATATTAAAAACTTTACATTAATTAACTCATTTAATCCTACAACAATATCATGGGATAGTACTATAATACTATTATTACATGGAAACTGAGAAACAAAGTTTAAGAAAACACGCCACGGGCCACATAGCTAGTAGGTCTAAGGACTGGGGTGTTAGACCCAGGGAGTTGGTCTCCCAAGTCGTCATCACTCTTCTTCTTAATTATATCCCCCTCCCTCTCAGGCATCCTCCCACACAAGCTGATGTGCCCACTGGGATCATTGCCAATGCGAATCAGGGACTCTGGATCCAAAAGGAACACAGTGAGTTGCCGGCTGGGGAGCAGATATACTGAGATGGCTGGAGTGATACAATGAGAGTCAGCGTGGTAGAGCAGAAAATATTTGAGGCTGGAGTCTGATGACCTCTGCTTGCTTCGCAGCACCCTTACAAGACCTCTGTCAAGTTACTTAGTCTCTGAAGAGCTTGAGTTCCTAAACTGCTAAAAAGAGATAAAAACTACTATCTGTATCATAAAGATGTTGTGAAGACTAAACAAGTATATGTGAAAACATTTAGTTAAAGTCTTTAAAAGTCTTGGATTTGACAATAAAGTGCTACATGAATATTGTTGTTGAAATATTTATTTAAATGCTTTTATCTTACCATCACTTTCTCAGAAACAAACAAATAAAAAACCCTGACTCACCGCTGGATCACTCTTCACCTACACCATGAGTTCAGGTGTCCCCGAGAGCATTCCTTTTTTTTTTTTTCCCCAAATACTTTTATTTT
>CM052898.1:136395887-136477862 GCA_028534135.1 Potos flavus | reverse complement strand
TGATGAACATTTTTTCATGTGTCTGTTAGCCATTTGTATGTCTTCTTTGGAGAAGTGTCTGTTCATGTCTTCTGCCCATTTTCTGACGTGATTATCTGTTTTTTGAGAGTTGAGTTTGAGGAGCTCTTTATATATCTTAGATATCAGACCTTTGTCTGTAGTGTCATTTGCGAATATCTTTTCCCATTCCGTGGGTTGCCTGTTTGTTTTGCTGACTGTTTCCTTTGCTGTGCAGAAGCTTTTTATCTTGATGAAGTCCCAAAAGTTCATTTTCGCTTTTGTTTCCTTTGCCTTTGGAGACATGTCCTGAAAGAATTTGCTGTGGCTGATGTAGAAGAGGTTACTGCCTGTGTTCTCCTCTAGGATTTTGATAGATTCCTGCCTCACGTTGAGGTCTTTTATCCATTTCGAGTTTATCTCTGTGTATGGTGTAAGAGAATGGTCAAGTTCCCGATAGCATTCCTAAATGTGCTTGCCTATTTCCCCCTCTAGGCTCTACAGATGCAGAACCCAACAGTAGGTAGCTGCAGAGTGAACTGCTGGTGGCCTTTGAACTGGGCTTCCTATGAAATTACAGATGCTCTGTTGGAAAACCTGGTATTTACAATCTTTTCTTCTTAAGTCAGCCATTTAGAAAATTGTTCAAGCTTTGTTTTTCTATATTCACTCAAGCATCCTGAGTTAAGGATCACTTCTTTCATGTATCAGTCCTTGGTGGGAAAAATTAAAATTAGTCTCTCTATAATTTGGGCTCTGGGTGTAAAGAATTAAAAATATATGGCTTCCTGTCTTTACCATCAGTTGCCTTAGTTTTAGAAGTTGATTGATAAAAATAAACTCCTAGACTCTCTCCAAGTCAATTAGGTGGATACAAAATTCTATTTTATAGCTAATTTTCTCTTTTTGGGAAAAGAGAGCATGAGGATTGCAGTTCAATGTATATTTTATAACTTGTAAGTGGCAAAAATCAACCATAATTAAGTTGATGAATGAATTAATTAATTTAGAGAGACTGTTTTTCAGGAAGGTCTGTTCTTAATATTTGTCCTGCTGAGTAGCCTCTTATATTGCCCAGGTTAAAAATGATTTGTTGTCACCTGAATCTATTTAAGTGCCATGTTGTGCCCAACCACTATAACAGAACCATACCACCAGATTTAAATTTAAATATTATATGAATTATTTTATTACTTCTTCCCCCTTCCCCAGTTTTTATCAATCTAGAGGAATCACTGATACAAGTCCAAGTAATTGGATAAGTAGTGAACTAGAAGCACTGGCATTACCCCAAATCACACAAATTTGTATCTGGACTCAGAATTCTTTTAAGTGACTTCCTGATTTAAGTTCATGTTCTACTAGAAATTATTCATGCTAATATTCCCTGAATTCCTGATTTTGAAGTCCCTTCTAAGGACCATAGCCACAAAGAAACAGCGTACCCCACATGTCCATGCCTTCTTGCCATGTGGAGCTGGGAAGGGTAAACGTTGCTCTTCTTCTCCTTAACAAATACACATGGGAAGTACGTCTAATTTGTTAAGCATTAAGAACATTATTCTTGTAAAGAACATTACTCTTAACATGTTCTTATAATGTTCTTGTTATTCTTATTAAGAACAGTATGAACATTAACATTATTCTTGTTAAGAACATTATTCTTAACATATTCTTATAATGTTCTTGCTAAGAATATTATAAATTCTTATTAAGAGGATTATTATATGTTCCCATTATTTATTTTTGTTTAAGATTTTATTTATTTGAGAGAGAGAGTGAGAGAGAGCACACAAGTGGGGGCACAGGCAGAGAGAGAGAGAGAAGCAGACTCTCCTGCTGAGCAGGGAGCCCAAAGCTGGGCTGGATCCCAGAACCTGAGCCAAAGGCAGCCACTTAACCAACTGAGCCACCCAGGCACACCCACCCCTTTTTTATATACAAGTATTTCTAAAGGTAATCTAATGTGCCAAGAGTGTAACTAGGCTTTTCTCTCATACTTTCTTTTTAGGATCCCACTATGTGGGCTCATGTACACTGAAAGTTCTCACCATTGGTAGACTGAAGGTAGCAATATAAAGTTATAAATAACCTGAACTTAATTTGTAATATAGCTACAGACGGGATTTGGGAGGAAAGTATACACGTACATACACATACAGTGTAAAGAATATTATACAGAGCGCACTTACTTGTTTTCTGCTGTGCTACCTGAATACTACTTGGAAATTCCTGGAAGTAAAACAATCATTCCAAATCTTTATATTAACAATTATATAAAATATTAAAAATATTCTTAGTTAAAATATCACCTTGGAGGTATCTTCAAAAATACATAATTAGTGGTGCATTGTTACCGTTTGGGAAATACTAGTAAAGGAGTAAGCTACGTTATTGTTTGCAAATGTTCCCTCCACCCTCATCCCCAACATTATGAAAAATGATGAGAAACAAAAATCACTGAGGGATAAACCTTTCTTTATTTTAATGTTTGACTAAACACTTTCCCACTGAGTGTTAGAAATAATGCTGAAAGAACTGAGTTTGGCTTTTTTTTTTTTTTTAAATTTATGACACCATTATGGTTTCTTTGCTGTGGAATAAGTTCACTGGGCATGCTGTTTTTAAATGTACCTATGTCTACTCCAGAACATGTTCTTTCCAAACACTAGAGCTTCACCCATAGTCAAGAGATTAAGATGGGCTGTCTCAGGTCTGCAGATATTTGGACAAGGAGTGATTACATTTCACCCAGTGAGTAGCTAAGACATTTGATGAAACGCACTCCTTATTTATTTTTTATCTTATTTTATTTTTTTAAGATTTTATTTATTTATTTGAGAGAGAGAGAGAGGTCATAAGTAGGCAGAGAGGCAAGCAGAGGGAGAGGAAGAAGTAGGCTCCCCGCTGAGCAGAAAGCCCGATGCGGGGCTCGATCCCAGGACCCTGAGACCATGACCTGAGCCGAAGGCAGAGGCTTTAACCCACTGAGCCACCCAGGCGCCCCTATTTTTTTTTTTTTATTTTAAATTCATTTTATTTTTAAGTAAACTCTATGCACAATGTGGGGCTTGAACTCACAACCCTGAGATCAAGATTTGCACACTTTACTGACTGAACCAGCCAGGTGCCCTGACATGTACTCTTTCAGTATCAGTTGAGTCATCCCCTCCTCCTTTACTAGGCTCCTGAGCCTTTATGTGAAAGCCATATAGAGTCTTTGAGGGGGATAAAGGGAGGAAATGGATTTTGGTATCAGACATAACCTGACATAAAACCTTTGCTTGTTAAATAAAGGAAAGAATGAACTCAAGTAACTCAAATTTTATGATTCTAAGTATATTTGTTTTAATTAAACAAATAATATTAGAAAAATGTCTACCCTTGGGCCTGACATTTGGTAGACTCTCAAAAAAATGGTAGTCGCTACTAGCATGACTACTTTACACTCTTTTCACAATTTTATTACAATATTTGTCATCATCATTATATCTACCATTTCCCTTCATAATATTTTTCCTATATCATCACATAGGTAGGTGTCTGGTAATCATTTATAACCCAGGCGGAGACTTCACCACACACATGCATAATTATAGTGCCACTAGTCCCTGAATGTCTAAAGCAACTGCTTAACAATGGTAGAGAACAATTTCCCAGTCACTCTATGACTCTTCATCTGTTAGGATGAAAGTTGAAAAGCAGTCTGTACTATGGTATTGTATAAGTTGTGTGTGTGTGTGTGTGTGTGTGTGTGTGTGTGTGTGTGCATGTGTGCACGCGTGCGTGTGCACGTGTTTCCCCCAGGTATTTACCAAAAAGGCTTAGAAATAAATTCTTTAACCTAACAAAACCCTGAACATGGAGCTGTATGGAAAGCTCAGTGTCTCTCACCTCAGGCTTGAGGAGGGAGGTGAGCTGTCAGGGCTTGGAATGAGATAGGACATAATAAAACTCATGCTTTGGGGTCAGTCCCCTATACCCAGCACCTCATTAAGTCTGTATTAGAGGGGGAAAAGTTCAAAGACACTTCTAGAATACTAACCTTTTCATCTTGCCTTGTTACAAAATTGGCCTTGTGTAGGGAAGGAAAAAAACAAAATGAACTTAAACTTAAGATCCTTGCGAGAAATTAGGTCAGTTTTCTTTTAAGGCTATTTATTCACCATGTTCATGGCTCATCACACTTACCTTTTCTATACATTTCTCACTTTCACTTTCTTTAACTTCTTTCAAGAGTCAATCTAACTGTATGTCGCAGTGTGGAAAGTCTCGGGAACATGTTACTTGTAGGAGCAGATTTGATCATGCCCTGTCCCTCTGTTGGCTCCTTCCTCATATCTGCCTCTTTTCCAAGTCCCTTACCCCCTTTCTCCTCTGGCATGGCCTATAGGCCTCTCTTGTCTCTCACAGCCTGTGCTGACAGCCGTCTAAAGAGGAAGTCAGCAGCAGCCACGCTATGTAGAAGTCCTTACTCTTACAAAATGCTGGCCACAGTAAAACAGCTGTGGCACCAAAAAAGAATGAATGTTCACTGGGGACAGCTAATTTGGAATAAAAACCTGATCAAAGGCAGTGAGAAGAAGAATGAATGAATGAGCAGTGTAGACTATATTGTGACCCTGGTTACAATGGCAGGGAGGGCAGACCCTAAACATCTAGGACTAAAGAAGCATGAAGTTCAAATTTTAGTAACCAGAAAGACTATTGCCTGTAATTTTGTTGAGTGTATTATAGGAAATGCCGAGGAAGACCAGGGATAGCATGAGATGGTACAAGGACAAATATGAAATTCAAGAATAGACAACGGCATCAATTTTTTAACCATGGAAGAGAACAGATCTTCTCTGCCCTTCAGAAGGGGCCGAGCAATTCCAGAGAAAGGTTTAGAGAAATCTAGGCAAAATGGTAGCCTATATATCACCAGTTTGGCCCTTTAGATCCAAAGCCTTTCATGTTCCTTCAGGAGCTGAGCTAGGTTAATGTAAAGAGACAGAAAGTGTATGTGTTAAGAGCAGCTACTGTGGGGCCAAACTGCTGAGTTCAAATTCAGGTTCTACCACAAACAAACAGACAACTTGTCAGTAAAGAGGAGTTAAAAATGGTACCTACCTTCCTAGGTTTGTTCTAATATATAAGTGGGCTAATAAAGGTCTTCCATCACTACCCACGGTATAGTAAATGCTTCTAGGGCACAGGTGTACAGTGCAAGCTGCATGATAGAAGAATGCAATTTATTTGCATTTTATAAGATGAACCAAATAATGTCCCTCACATTCTGTAATTATTCATTTCCCCAGGGGAAAATCAGTAAGTTCTTGGTTTCTTTTTGCCAAAAAGCTTTCCTAAAGTGGAAATGTCCGTTTTAGGGCCTCCAAGCACCTACCTCTTCCTGACCTCTGAAGTCAAAGATTATTTGTTGTCCACATTGAGGAATACTCTTGCCAATTCTTAAGTACATGGAGTTGCAATAGTTTAAGTAGGAGTATGAAAACTATCAGCGGTGGAGCCACGGGTCAACATAGGCAATCATGGAATAGGGATGATTTCATTGTAACAGCGAGCCTAAGAACTAGTAGGCTGGCATTTTCCTCCCAACCAGTGACAAACTCTGACATATGACCCTAAGAAAAGGAAAAAAAAAACAAAAAAACAAAAACCGTGCTCATACACATTGCCTTAAAATTTAAAACTCCTTCATTTAGGAACTCTTTTCTTTTTAACTCTCTGCAATGCCCACCTAGTCCTCCAATACAAGCAGAGATATCAGCACAAGCAAAAATAATGTCTTTACCTAAAATGCCCTATTTATTTTCTCTGCCTCTAGACCTGAAAATGCCCATCTAATGTAGCCCATGATGACTATGGCCACCACTCCCTGAGCCACTTGATAGACACTAAGTCGAGAGCCTTGTGTTTAAGAGCCCTACAACAATTCTGAGGTAAGTTAGTACTTACCCTCTACACATGAAAAACGGAAGCTGACTGCAGGTAAATGTGTCCAAAGCCACACAGAGTAAGTGAAGAAATAAGGATGACACCCAGTCTGTTTCATTCTAATTCCCATGTAAAAAATTTACAGGTTTGTTTATGTTCTGTGATTGCCAAACCTTCTTGATTCACCATCTGAGAAACAGATACCCAAAATTAAGGTCCCTGTCATTGGCAGGTAGATATTCTGAAGGGTGTATAATTTTGTTTTTTTTCTGTTAGACTGAAAATCATCATTAACTCAGAATGTACTAAACATTGATCTCATTTCCAAAAGATGATGGATGTCCATGGGGGAATGAAAGAAACAGTCTTCTGTGTATCATTTTAAAGGGGGTGAGGGAAAATTTTGGAAAGATAAGGCCTCAGGCTAATGGAAGATAACTGACATTTTCTTTTAGGAGTTGTTAATTAAAACAACATTAAATATTCCCCTACAATCTTTTGTCAGTCAATAGGATAGGCCACTAGAACTGCCACTGAGGGGGCAATCAAAGCCTATAACATTCTCCCAGAGTAGCTAATTACAGCCGTTTTAAAAGGTTTCCAATGCACTCACCAACATCTTTTTAAGAATTTGCTTCTATAAAACATTCAAATGTTAACAACCTGCCATAGAGAAGATGCCATGTAGAAGCATTCAATCAACATCTTAAAGCAATGTCCAGTCATCATTGCTTTATATAGGTCAAATCCTGTTTTCAAAAGGCCTATAAAGAGATCCAATTACATATAAGGATATAATATATGACAAAGCAAGCATCATGAAACAATGGATAGAGAAAATGTAATGAAACAAATGATGCTAGGGAAAAGGTTTAGCATTTCACTTGAAAAAGGACATACTCAGTTTATATCATATAACCAAATAAAGTTATTTAGGTAAAGAAAGACATGTAGTGAAAGCTATATTCATCAGATCTGTGGAAGAACTGTGGAATTTCGAAGACATTAAATGAAATAAAAAAGGACGAAGTCAGTCTATTTTTCTACATAAAATTAAACTTCTCGGGAAGAAAAATTGCAGCGAAAATGGAAGACAGGAAAATTAACAGGAAATATTAAATTACTAAAGTTTATATTATATAAATGTCCCATTCATATAAACAAAATAAAATCAAAGTATCAATAGCTAAATGGACAAAGGATAATAAAAAATTCATTTATACAAAAGGAGTTACAATTGAGTTATTGGAAATAATGAACCTGACATCTCAAATAGAAGTCCATACTAAACTGAGATATTGGCCTATGCTAATGAAAGGATGAACAATAAAGGGCAATAAAAACTATAGTAAGGCAATCATAAGTCTGGGATATTCATAAATTGCTTCTAATGAACTGGTACAACCTTTTGGGAGAAGATTTGACTTCATAATATAGGTGTCATAAAATTCTTCAAAGCCTTTGACCAAGCCTTTGACCACCCCACATCCAGAAATTCATTCTATAAGAAGCATATAAGATAAATATATAAATATACTTATGGAAGTTATTTTTATAATATTTATCAACAAAGGAAAGAAACAATTTGTATGTCTATCAAGAGGAACTGATTAAGCAAATTACAGGCATATAACCAACTAAAAGAGTATGCAAGAAGAATAAGTAGCTACATGGACCAATGCTTATGATTTCATGGTAATCAAAAATTAAGAGTGGGAAAAAATATATAATCAGTTCTGGAGGAAAATACAGAAAAAGAAGAGTCTGTTTCTTGGAAAGATAGGATTCTGATGATTTTCCCCCATTTTAAAATGTATGTTGCTGTGATATTTTGTATGAACGAAATACAGATATGGCGTTTTCATTAGAGGAGATTTTACCATAATTAAAACCTTGCCAAAATCATTGTCACCCCTTCCCCCCGTGTGCTGGAGTCACTTATGAAACCGGAGGGCTGAATGCAAGGCTCTTTAGAGCCAAGAGTGGTAGGATAGTGGTTGAGATATTGATCTGGGGTACTGTTTATGAAGTAAGACATTTTTCTTTGCCAGCCCAATATTCCCTACTTTTTATAGTAAATGGAATATCTGAGGATTTTTCTGCAAAAAGCATACAATCGGATACTTACAGTCCAGTAAAGGAAAGGCAGTTGTATTGGTCTAACTAAATTATTCATCATTGAAAGTCTGATATAACTCTAGGTTATCTACATAGTCATGGGCAGAGACATAGAAATGGACACAGTATCCTTGAAAAACACCATTTATAGTTTGAAAAGGATTTTTATCCATTAACGTGAAGAACATGTGTCATGTCTTCTTACTTCTGGAACAGAATGAATGAATTATGATAGTAGCTAACATTTATTGACCATTTAGTATTTGTCAGCCTCTGTGAAAACATGTTAGAGTTACTATATTGTCACAATTATCTCCATTTTACAGATGAGGAAACTGAGGCACGGAGAAATCAAATATGCCTTAGAAGCTGTACAGACATAAAAAGCAGACCTGGGAACCAATTGAGTCTTATATCTCATAGGTAATATTCTGTAAAGTGCTCTTCCTCCTTTGTAATAAAGTTTTTATTTAAAAACTTACGGTAGCTTACCTATGACCCACAAAGTCTAGAATTTTAGTAATACTTATAAAACGGTTAATTTTGCCTTTGTGGACATTTCCAGGAAACATTAGTGAATTCTATCTACCCTCACCTACTGACTACAGAATATCAACAATCCAAGCCTTGGTAATTCAGGATTTTCAGTTTTACCAACATCCAAGTGCCTCTTGATCTAATAGCATTAGTAGGATGGTAAAAGAATCCTGAGGCTCAATACTCTCTCCAGCACTGACTGGATGTGTACTCACAGGCAAGAGAAGCTTTCTAAATCTGTTTCCTTATTTGTAAGATACAGATAATAAAATCACAAAATTGTAGATTTGTAGTGGGGGATTAAATGAGATCATATATGCCAAGTGTCTAGCTGAGTGTCTTACATAAAGTAGGCATTCAATATTTAAAGAAAAAAATCTAAACTTCCTCAATTGTTTAACACGCACCTACTGAGCTCCTAACTTGTTATGTGAATCAGTCGTGCTGGGAGATAGTGATGTAGCTGTGAGCATGACAGACGAATACCTTTCCCCGATGGAGTCTGAGTTCTTCTTAGCATAGGAGAAGATGGTAGAACATAGAAACTATTCTTGGGAACAAAGGAAGCACATACTTAATTCACAACTTTAGCTGCCTCAATAAACAATTGCTCTGATGCATGGATAGCACTAATGGCTCAATAACAACCACTGGATAATAAGGCAAACCATTTATCGAGACTGGAAGTGTCAACACAGGCATAATCTACTAATATGTTAATTGTTGATGGACATTTGCTGGTTCATAGAAATTCACCTTGTCACTGATACAAATGTCATTTGTTATAGCTTGCAAATTTCCATACAGGCAGGGATTACTTCTAAACCAGACTGCACAACTCCTTGTAGAGTAATTAATAAATATTCATGATGCTGATATTACTGCCAATGATGACAGATCTTATACATTAGAAAGAGAGTATTCTAAAGATGAGGATGTTAATCTTATAAGACAAAGACATTCTCATATCAGTTCTAATATCCCAGGAGGCTTTAAATGCTATAGCATGTAACTTTTTTTTTTTTTTTTTTTTTTTGGTTATTTGTACCTCTAGGAAATACGAAGTCATGCCCCAGGAAATATTTGTATCAGTTTATACTTTAAATACTTATCTACAGACCATATATGCTTAAAATACATTGAAAAAAATTCATTGTTGTTCTCCTTCAAGTCATGGCTAAATTAAATCTAGATTTGATTTTCAGTTTGGAGTCTGAAAAAAAAAAAAAAAAAGACTTTTTTTTTTTTTTTTTTTAGTTTGACTCTTTTCTTATTTACGCTCACTGTGCCCTCACCCGCCATACACACTCGTCTACACCAATATTGACTGAGTACCTCCTACTGTGTGCCAGGTACCATCCTGGGCCATGGGCACACAGTGGTGTGGGGAACAAATATCATTTCAGCTTTCATGGATTTTCATATCTCCTGGGAAAGAGAATAAATAAACAAATTCATAAATAACTGCCAATTATGAGAAATAATTGGTGTGCTGTGCTAAAATTTGGTCAAGACAAGTTATTTTAAGGAATCAAAATAATTAAGAACTAAAAAAAGAGAATGGACCCATCATGTGAAGAAATGTGGGAAAAGATTTAAGATGGAAGGAAGAACATGTGCGAAAACCCTAGGGAACATCAGAGGCTGAGGTATGCCTGAAGGTTAGTGAGCAAGAGGGAGAGTGAATGAACACATAAATAAAGAAGGAATTTGACAATGCTTTCTCAATTAGTGCTCCCTGACTCACTCACTCACCCACTTCTTTGTAAGTGGGAAAGTCACTAGTCTGAGCCCTTATTGTCTCCAGGATGAGAGAGTCTAGGAGACCCAAGCTGGGAATCCAAGCTGCGTGCACTCTTACACCCCTTAGGGCTCTCTTCCAGTCTTCCTCTGCAGGCCCTGCTGAATCCTCTTTCTTCCTGGACATGGATGCTCTCTTTCTTGGACAACCTGTGATTGACTCACTGACTCAGATTTGGGCTCCTAACACTCTTTTGTGGAAACATCTTCCGTGAGAATCCCTCCTTAGTTCTATGGTGTGATTTCATTCCTCTCAGCACATATGCCCTTTACATAGAATATCTGAATCTAGCTACGTGTCATTTGTACATGAGTTTTTCACATCAGAGGTGTATAACCTTTCATCCATTATACAGGTTTGAAAGCAGATTTTTTGAAACAGGGACACATCGACAATCAACAGTTTAGGAGAATGCTTTCTCCCAAATCTTACAGAAGCACAGGTAAAGATGTGCTTTGGAGATGCTCTTTTTTATGATGTTTGTTTATAGCTGTGCGTGCCTACTGGTAATGGGAGTAAAAAGGAAGAGCAGCTCTCAGGAAAGAATGTCAGAATAGTGTGAACAACAAGCGGACATCAGTGGGTGCACTGGGGAAAAAAAAAAGAAACACTTAGAAAGAAGTGCTCTGCTAAGGTGATTTGCTTTGGCACTTGCTGGGGGATGTAGATAAGATGGGAAATGCCGAAAGTGGTGAGCAGCGGCAGAGGATGGGTATAAATGCTACTGGAATCTGTGCCCCTCTTCCTGAAATCAGAGATATCTAGGGGCAGAGGGAGGCAGTACTGTGCCTGACTCATCTTAGTACAGCTGAGTAGAGGACGTTTTCTAAAAGACAACTGCAATTGGCTATTTCCTTAACAAATCACTGAAAAATTTAGAGGCAGACTGAAGAGTTGCAGGCTATATTTATGCCACTTCTGTTCATTTCATGCAATTCCTTGAACTTGCTTAAAAGACAGGAACTACATTAAGAACTGTGAATTTGTGAACTCTAATTAGAAACAAATAAATCAGTACTCATTCTACATCCTGTTTTCTGATGCATAAGATATGCTTACCAATTTAGTGCTAGGTAAACACTAAAACAAGTTATCGATGCTTATAAGCAAACAAAAACAACAACAAAAAAACCCACTGTGTGTCATTTCAAAAGAGAGACTTTTAAAATTGATTTGATAAATTTTAAAAGTACATGTGTTCCATTCTGTTAACAATAAAACAAATTATATATCTGCATTTTTTTTTGGTAGACATTTTGGTGGGTAAAAAGCTTTTTGAGACCCCTGCTGACAGCAGAGGAGAACTACACCCAGGTTGCCCTTAACCAAAAACTGAATATATAATTTTCCTCATTAGCCTAGCCATCTTAAATATATGCCATTTGTGAAATACATGAAATACATCACGATAAGATGAATGCATAAAGGTGAATTCTTGAAAGAAGGCTATTTGCTACACACAGGGATTTTCTTTTTACTTAAGGTTTACAGGTCTCCTAAATAATTACAAATGACATAATAGAAAATTACTATTTTTTTAAATATGAAAAATTGCACAACTCTTGAGAAATATACAACTTTTGTGAGATAAGGATATCTAGAATCTTCAAAGATAATGTGAGATTATTCTTTATTATTCTAATAAAGAATGAATAACCATGCTAATTTTATCTGAAAAATGCATTCATTTCTCCACAATTTTATTGAGGGTATATATTCTGTGTTAAATAACATTCTAATGTTAGGAACATAGTTGTTTATACCAGTGAAGTACATGCCTTTCAAAAATTTACATTCTTTTGGCAGGGGGGGCAGATGAACAATTACATAAGATGATTTCAGATTGCAGTGAAGGTACTAAAATATTACAACATGGAAAGGGGATAGTGTAATAAGAAGGTAACTGTAAGGAGAGTGGTCAGGGGTTGCTTCACTGAAGAGGTAATGTGTGAACTGAAAGTTATAGGGTGATTCAAAAATACATAGCTATACAAAGATTTTAGGTAGACAGAGCAGCCACTGAAAGATCTGGAAGGTAAAGGCAAAGGATAATTATGCATATACAAAGATTTTATGTAATGGAACAAAGCTTGGCTCAGCCTTCACTAGGGTTCTAATTAGGATCTCTGCATTCTCTTGAAGGCGTGTAGATGGAGTAAAAAGATCAGGGTCTTTGGAATTAGACAAGCAGAACCTGGGAACAGTCCTAAGGATGCCTTAGAGAAACCTCGGACAAGTTTCTGAGCCTCTCTTAGATAGCTGTCTCACCTCTGAATTGTTGAAATCCATACCCACTCAAAAGATTTTCTTGATAATAAAAACTGACAGTATGTAAAAAGCCTAAGCAGGTGCTTGGTAATTTTTTATTACCCATTCCTCTGGTTCTAAGGGTTCCTTGAGTCTCACCTTGCTAATAAGTCTCAGCTTGGCTATGAGAGACAACGAGATGCAGTTAGCAAAAATATCCAAAGGGCAGGCAGCTAGGTGTGAAGGCAAATTAGCGAATATCCAAGGGCAAAGATGCCACTTCGGTCTTCTTTGTAAACCTTAGGCCTAACACAGGCACTGACATAGAGTGGGGATAAACACTCATTAAATAAAAACAAGACTCAGAAATCACTACTATTAGGTAATCCACATAAGACAGTACATGGCCCAAAAGTCATGTGAAAAGGAGCCTAGGACTTAATGATCTCAGTGGCTCAGAAACACTCTAATGATCTATGAGAGTATGACCTCACTGCTTGGAGTCATGAAAACGATGATGTGACTAAGTCACGTACAACCGCAAATCCTTAAGAAACAGCTTTTGCTAAGAGGAATGTTAGAATTCTTAAGTTATAGAAGGCTGCACACATCTCAGCATTTCTACAGGAATATGAGTTCAGCTTTTCCCTAATTCTGGCCCACGGTGATAACGAAAAAACACCCTGAATATTTTCATGAAGGTAAGTTTTTTCAATGTAAAGCGTTTCCCTTCATTTTGAGATTGTGTCTTTCCTGTTGTTTTCAGAATGAAAATGCTCTTACGTTCATGAAATTCTAGTGATAATAAATGGAAGTGTTTTATTGAACATCTTTGGAAAAATAAGAAATTGTAACTCAAGGAGAGTAGTACATTGATTTTATTTTACATGAAATCTATCCCCAAAGAGGTGGGAAAACTTCTGGTGTAGGTAAACTAATGAAGAATCTATCCAAGGAGGGAGAGGTCTCATGGGAGTTTCATGAGGGGCATAGGTTCAAAGATACGGGGCAGAAGGGACATAAGAGAGAGCAGAAGGACACCTGAGGCAGAAGTTACATTACAAATAATAGGTCCTATGCAAAACGGACCAACTAAAGACTAGACATAATCAAGTCCCCCTCCTTTCATTCAGGGAAAGCTGGGACACAGTGAACATGTGGTACCCAGGAACTCCGGTCAGTCAAAAAAAATGGGTTGAGTGAGACAGACAGAAGCAAAGACTGGTTATTTAAAATTTCTACATTGTTGCCAAGTCTCTGACCACATTTCTCAAGATGTAAGCGGGAAAACATAAGGCCCCCAAAATGCCAGAGAGAGATGGAAGGGGAAGGAGGTGACTACCTTAGGTGAGTGCCCTGAGCATGTCTTAGCACAGAATTGGTCAGGATTCCTGGTTCTGTACAGATTCAAGTTCAAGGGGAACTTCGTACTTCTTCACTCCCTCGGTTCCATAACATCTTCTTCTTAAGGCAGCTTGACGAGATAAATAATAGCTCTTTAAGCCTTCTCTTCCTTAATTTTTTTTTTTAATTGCTTGCTGCACATGTCTTCCATGTAAACTAAGAGCATGCTTATCTTCCCTCATCAGATAAACTAGGCAGCGTTCTGTCTGCACTTGTGTAATCAGATTGCACTACAATCATTTCTGCTCACTGACATACTGCTAAGTATTCTTCATCTATTTTTGACTATTATATATGCTGAGTACTTATGCATGTGCCCTTTTCATCCACTAGACCACATCCTGAAGGGCCTGGCTGCGATTTCTCTCTCTAGCATAGCATCCAGGTTGGATTCAAATCCTAGCTCTACCACTAAGTGGACCTGTGAGTGTAGGAAGTGATTTAATATATTTGTGTCTGTTTCTTCATCTGTAGGGGATAATATATCGATCTTCTTCAAAAGGTTTTGTGAGATTAAACAGTTCTTTAGAAGAGGGCCTGATATTTAGTAAGTCATCAATAAATGTTAGCCACTGTTGTTAGAGCGGGTGTTGTTAAAAGTATAGGCTCTAAAAAAAAAAAAAAAGTATAGGCTCTAGAATGATTTTTCCTGAGATCAACTCCCAGCTCCACCATTTCTCAGATGAGTGACTTTAAGCAAATTGCTTGACCTCTCTGTATCTCAGTTACCTCAATTACAGAAGTGGGATGATGAAACCGACATCAGGGGCGCCTGGGTGGCTCTCTCGGTTAAGCTTCTGCCTTTGGCTCAGGTCATGATCCCAGGATCTTGAAACTGAGCCCTGCATCCTGGGAGTCTGCTTATCCTTCTCTGCCCTCTCCCCCACTCATGCTCTCTCATGCTCTCTTTCTCTCTTTAATAAATAAATAAAATCTAAAAAAATTTAAAAATTAAAGAAAAGCCTATTTCAAAGTGTTTTAGGGAGGACTAGGAAAATTTATACACACATACTATATGATTATATTATTATAACGTATATAACATAATACGCACATATAAAAAATATACCCTTTAAAATAGTATTCACCCTGTTTAAAATTCTCAGATTGCTATTATAAATCAGGGAGGTTCTTTGTGCGAACCTTTTTACTCTGAGTTATAGATTTAGGTCAGTTCCATCTCATAAATATGTCTCACTTACTTCTTTTCCCCCTATCCCATTCCCCCTTTCCACCTTCTCTTTCTCCTTCCTTCTGTTCCCTTACTTTACTCTCTCTTTTTGTTCCCTCAGTTTTTGTTTTTGGAATTTGAAATCAAGGTTCAAACCAGAAGTTCTTCAGGGAAGAGCTTTCTCAAGAGAATAAAAGGTTACTACTTTAAGCCAAGAAATAAACTAATTTCAAAAGAAATGCAGTCCTGTGATACTTTTCTGAAAAAGGCAACATCTGTATCTATTTGCCCTGGGATAACCTTGCCCTATCAAAATTGCATCAGAATGCTGCTAGGGGACTTGAAGCAGCATGTCTACCTCTGTCCCTGTGAAAATGCTAAGATTGCATTCTTTTGTAGGAGTAGGGGCATGGGGCTATCTGGTTATTTGGGGCTCTCCAGCAAAACACATTAGTTATGTGGTATATTGAGGATGAGTGAAATTCACTAAATTGGCAAACATGAAACACATCAAAGTAGGAAAGGGAGAAATACATTCAAAGTTTTATAATAGGATTCTAAAGCAAGGCTTGATGGTCTCATGGAGGAAGCGAAGAACTAAAGATGGAAACTACCAGAAGAGAGAACATTCATCTAAAAAGAAGGGATTTTCTAATTGACTCATCCAAAGAAAGAATGTAGACAATTTTGGAAGTGAGAGAGGTGTCCCAACACAGGCTGGACACAAGATGCCACACCAGGTTCAACAACACTTAAGTTTGGACTCAGATGACCTGAGATCTTTTTTTTTTTTTTTTTTTTTAAGATTTTATTTATTTATTTGAGAGAGAACATGAGTTGGGGGGGGGAGTGCAGAGGGAGACACAGGCCCCCCACTGAGGAGCTCAGTACTGTGTTCCATCCCAGGACCCTGGGATCATGACCTGAGCCGAAGGCAGATGCTTAACCGACTGAGCCACCCAGGCACCATGACCTGAGAGCTTTTAAGTCTAAGACTCTTACTTGCATGATACACATTTGCAAAGACAAATCATTCATAATAAACCTTAAACCTAAAGGAGCCAAGTAATTGAAGAAATTTTGAATTGTGCAATTTTTTTCCCTTCAGCAATCTAAGTCATTCCATTTATTTTATTTTTTACTTCCTTGTACATATATGGCCCAGTGAGGATATAGAAAAGTAGTTTACAATTCTAACCTTCCTAATTTGAAATTCTACAAGTCCAAGACAGTAACCAGATTATGAAAACAGTTGATTAATTGTGCAAACCAGCAGTTAAATATTATAGTTTAGAAACGCAAGTCAAAAATATTTCTTTTCCTTCAGGAAGAAATATGAATGTTAAAAACATGGTGCCCCGCAGAAGCAAAGCTCCATAATTAATCTATAGAGTCATCTCCACTGTCAGAAGGAGAAAGGCCCCAGAGGAACTACTTTTCCTATAGAATGATGATGGTATTAGTGCTAACAGTGATGATAACAAAGACCCTGAAAAGTATGTGAGAATTTCTTTTAGAATCCTGCTTGGGGCCTAATTATAAGAACTAATATTTCTTGAGCACTTACTATTGGCCAGAGAATACTCTGAGTGATTTCTATGGATTAATTCCTTTTTTTTTTTTAAAGATTTTATTTATTTATTTGACAGAGAGGAGAGAGATCACAAGTAGGCAGAGAGGCAGGCAGAGAGAGAGAGGTGGAAGCAGGCTCCCCGCTGAGCAGAGAGTCCGATGCGGGGCTCGATCCCAGGACCCCGAGATCATGACTTGAGCCGAAGGCAGAGGCTTTAACCCACTGAGCCACCCACGTGCCCCTATGGATTAATTTCTTAATCCTCACAATAAAGAGGTAAAGTAATTTGCTCAGAGTCACCTCATTGGTAAGTGGACGATCAGGTTATGAATGGAAACCATCTAACTGCAATGTACATCTATGTATCAACGTAAACCACTGTCTTTTGTAACTGAACTTGAGGTATAGTTAAAAAAATATCTTCATCTGAGGAACAAACACAAAACCTGCTATCAAATCCTGAAGCAGCCATTTACTCACTACACAAATTTTGAATTGCCCCGGCCAGTGTCCGGAGTACTTGGTTCAATTCTGGATCTCAACCTAACGGGTATCAACTAAGTGACGTATATCTGACCTGTTTTATCAGTGAAGATTACATAAAACATGTGATCCTTCAACAAAGTCCCAGGTATTAGTCACCTCAATATTAGGGGAAAATTGTGTGTTTATGTCTAAGAAACCTTTCAAAAAATCAATTGAATATGTTCAGATCAATAAAATAGTTTCACAGAATATATTTCCATGTCTAATCACTTTATCATTATTCTACTTCATAAGGACCCAGGACAACTGGAAATTTTTCTCTTCCAACCCTTAAGAGTATCACACATCAAACTACTCCAGATGTAGGTTGATCATTTCCACACGATTGTAAGTGTGATTTCTATGGACTTCCTTCAGTCTCTAGTATGAGAGGAAATGACAAAACCCATCAAAATAACCAATATTTATTTACCACAGTACAGTTTTACATTACGGTATTAGTTGCAGGTTTTTGTTTTTCTGTCTTAAAACTATGAAAACACATATACCCCTCTACTTTATTATGTGTTCTGTTATATCTCCATCTCCACATTGACCTCTAAAAAGTCAGAACAGAGAAAAATAAACCCAGTTTGGCAAAGAGAATATAATGTGTGCTAAGATGCATTCCTGGCTCATCACACATTTTCCTGAAAACAATCAATACAAGTAGCCCGAGGCAGACAATTTCATCATACATGTACTTTTTGAAAGCAGACCATTATTACCAGAAACCTTCTCCTTACTCAAAAAGACAAAGAGTATGACAGAAACCATATACAGAGTTGGCCCCAGGGGAAACTGTGTAGTAGGCAAAATGCCTTCTACTTCATTATATAGTCCCCTTCTCTCCTTTTCCTTCCAGTACAACAACCCCTGACTCCTAAACTCCCCCAAGCACCCAGGGCCTTTTATGATCTCACCCTGCCCCTTCCTGACCTACAAAAATCTACTTCAAGAAATGATCTTATACACTCATTCCAACAAATGTGTAAGGGACCAGCATAGGTTTTAGAGCATCAAAGTTGTGTACTCTTAACAGTTCAGAGTGGTACAGACATTAACTGAAAAATAGTAGTTTGTGATAGTAGATCTTATGAATCCAAATTCAGATTCCTTGAAGGTTTCCACATAGAATTTTTTTTTTTAAATAGATGGTGAGAGTTTATAAGGGTGGTAGTGAAAATGGGAATATTTTTCAAGTCATCTTTGCTACTATCCCATTTGGGACTGCCATGGAGAAGAGATGACTAAAGTCAAACAAAGAGATGCTGACGATGCTCCCAAATTACAGGTATGTCTTAGCACAGACCTGCACAACACAAAAGTACAGAAGGAAATGAAGAGTGCTATACAGTCACCCAATAGAAGCTTATTCAACATAATCAAATCATCATCAGTTGCACAAAACCTAGTGCCTCTTGTCATTACTGTCCAGGATACGTGGACCTAGGCTCTGTCACAGAGCTGTTCTCTAAAGGGATACCACTTCAGGCTGGGAGACCACACAAAAAACACATCTCTGAAACACACAAGTTCCCACACCATCACCATACGCCACCTGCCTAGTCACGACATACACTAAGGATATTCTACACAATGTTGTATAGTAGTTAGTGTGACATGGTGTATAAGGGTTAGCACATAGGAGTCGCATAGATCAGGCACTGACACTCTCTATCTGTACATGCAACACTTGTATAGTCACTTCTGTGAGTGTTGGTTTCTTCAACCACAAAATGGAAAAAAAAAAAAAAAATGGTAGTCTTTGGTTGTTGTGGAAGTTAAATAAGATAATATATCTATGTCACCTGGAATATAAAGCTTAGGAGGAGGTTAAAAGTCATAGCGATCATGATGATACTGATAATAAAAATTATATCGCCAAAGTAGGTGAGTCAAAAGGTAAGGAAATTCCAAATGACACAGTCCTTTGGTAAGTCTTCAGAGTGGCTTATAGCACAGACTGAGAAATCAAATATTTTGCACAAAGTACTTAAATTCTTTATGATAAAGATTCCTGACTAAAAAATGAGATCCATAATAGTACCTAGGCTCATTCGTTTGTTGTGAAGATTAAATGAATTAATGCAAGTGAAACACTTAGAATGGTGTCTGACAAAGAGAAGGCACAAGATAAACGTTAGCTATTATTGTGACTATCCTTGTCAACAGTGGAGGTAGGAACATGGGGAAAATACAGAGATGAATCTTAGTAAGAAAGTCATAGCTCTGTAGAAGAATGATAAGAAGTGAATGCCTCAAGCACCTCAGCACTTCCATTCTGGGCACATCCTTTTTTCCATTCATTGGTTTACTTGCCCAGGTGGCAACCAGAGGAGCCCAGCTGAGATTCCAGGGGTCATACCCCAGGTGTTATTTCATTGGAATATAGCTGGTTTGGTCATTACTCAATCACAATTGAATCTTTCCTACTGAGAATTTACAACTAATATCTACTAACACAACCATTTGCTATTTTGGATGTTTTTATAAGTAGTATCAAGAGTTTGGCAATGAAAATTATGTGTTAGGCTGTTGTCCACATTTACATGGAAATGGTAAAGACACAGCAAAATCAATGGCTAAAAGATGCTATGACATTGATATGCCCAGGCCTAGAACATCATTACTGTCGCCATCATTATCGTCATCATCATATCAGCTACCATTTATTATCTGTGAAATCAGAACTCATCAACACTTCACAAGTATATCCATTTAAATCTATTTTTCCTTTTTTTCCCTTAAGATAGAGGTGCTCTGTGCCTTTCTACTTCTGAAATTAAAAGCTACACGATGTACAGCAATACTTGCATCCTATATTTTCCATATATAGCAAGACCCATTTTGACACACAATAGTAAACTATTGAATGAGGCACTCAATTAACAATGAAACAAAACGAAATGTTTAGTTTATAATAATGTATCACAGAAGGCCAATTCCAACAGTGACCTTCAAGTGAAGCTGTTCAATCTTTTGCTGCAAGACCATTCCATTGTGCTTTGTAATTAATTTCACACATGGATATTGATGACAAGATTCAAACAGAGAATCAGCACCACCTTAGAAAATCTGTCCCCGTCAAGTGAGCCGAGGGGCTGGCTTGATGAGCTCCATCAGCTAGGATAATTATTATGAATAAAGAGGTGTGTCACCTCCCTGTAGAGTGTAGAAGTACCTGTACCAAATTACACACAAGCCATACTGAAGTCAGTCCATTGGAACAACTAAGATCCCCTCAGTAAATGCAAATAGCCAAATACAGCGCGGCCAATGCTGTCTGAGCAGAAAACGAAAAGTAAATTCGGAAAGCAAGATAATGAATTAAAGAATTGCTATGTGCGAAAAGCCAAAAGAAGGGCCAAGCCCAGGCCAGAGGCCAGGAAGAGTCACTGCCAATTTTCTGGGAGCAGTCACTGTTCAAATATTTAATAACTCCCAAGTATTCTTTTCCCTCTTCTTACTATGTATCTCCCATCTTGCCAATTCTACACTGCACTGCTAAGAGCTCCGTTTCTTCCAGTCTAAAACTCCAACCTCCGAATAGATTGGGATAATATGGGGGAAAGAAGCCATACACTTTAGTATATTAGACTCTACAGCACAACAAAAATCCATCTAGTTTCATACTGTCAAGACTACCTTTCATGGAAAAAAGGAACAAAACAGAAGTATCAATATAGAAAAAGAGGTGTATCTCAAATAATAAAAGACACTTACCTGAAGACTCCCTCAAAAAGTTACTTAGTGCAAATCAAACGAAGAAAAATGCATTAGGGAAGAGTACGCCTTAAGAAAAATTCACTATGGATATTGTTGTAAAGAGAGTAATATTCCCCTCAGTGCCGCTTTGTGTAAAATCATGATTTGAATAGGGTTCACTTACCTTAAAGAAAGGTGTAAGTAAACATTATATAGAGATATAAGTATAACCGTTTAAACATGTCTTAATTCTAGATTGTTATTCAGCACTTCTGGGTAAAGACTCACAAATCAAGTAGAGGTGATGGAAAGTATGCAGATGTCACTTGTGGTGTATTCAGGGGAGAAAATCATATGCTGATTCAGTCTGGCAATCACAGTTCTGTTGTAAAAATCAGTTTCACTTACCTAGAAAAAGGAAAAAAAGAGAGACAGAAAAAGAAATATTTAATAGAATTCTTTGGAATCTAAAAGTTGTGTTTGTTCCTTGCTTCCCTTTTCCTCCCTCTTCACATTCTCTTCACTTTTCAGGAAAGAACGTCATCAGCATCTCAGCATTGGCATCCAGGTTCACAGGGACACAACTGAGACATGATGCTTCTCTTGCAATGGAGAATAACAAGGCCCACCCCCCTTCATATCTTGGTCTGTTGGTGTCTCAGGTGGGAAAAGTGAGAAAATACCTTGCATTTTATTCGGAATGGAAAGGCACATGTCAATGTTATTTGGGTTAGAGGCATACTTGTTCCTTGAGAGTTTCTTCCTAGTCTTGCTCCCCCTTGCCTCCGACTTTCTGTACATGACCCCATTTCTTTCAACTCCTCCCCCATCTCATTCTGCCATTAAGTCCTGCTATCCTGGCTGTCCAATCTGCAGCATTCTGTTTAGAAATAACCTCCTTTAGTAAGAATTTATACATGTTTCAAGGCCAAACTAAGTCTTTCTTTTATGTGCCTAGCATCCCGTGTTTATTGCTAAAACAGTAGTTACGGCACTACCCTATAGTTAACTTTTCACTTAAATGCCAGCTGCTAGAGTATGAGTTCTCTTGAGAGGAGAATCTGCATCATTTTCCACATTTTTTTTATCAGAGTTTTCAGAGCATGATCTGGGATATGGAATATTTCATAAATACCGGTGAATGAAGACATGAAATAAATAATAAGCAAAGGGAGCTCAAGTCAGAACAAAAGAAAAGTATAGGGAGCTGAATGCCTGGGGTGACTTCAGAATCTAGGATTTTAGGGAGAGAACCTAAAGGTACTGTCCTATTTCTTTCTTGCTCAGCTTTTCAGGTCAGGAAACAAATCACAAATAAATACAGAAGCTCTGGGCCAGAACAGTCAATTTTTCTAGGGACCAAATGTGGTACTTGGTGCTAGGTCCACCTGAAGATCAGATCAAGTCAAAAACCTATGAGTGGCTCCTCAAAAGTGTCCATGTCACGTGGTGGATAACACTCTCCTACAAATGACCTTCCTCAATAATCTTTACTTTCCTCAAATATAAATGGAAGTTACCATATCTGGCCTTTCTAAATCACCTTTTTTAACTTTTTATTTAAAAAAATACCAGAAGCACCTAGGCAAGTACAAATTTGTACATAGTGCCTCGTGGATCCTTCTCCCAACTTCCTCCACTGACAGCATCATATACAACTATAGTATGTATCAAAATCAGGAAACATCACTCTTTGTTGAGCCAAATGAGATGATGGAAATAAATATCTCATTCATGGTATTTTTTTAGGTTAATTATTGTTTATTCACCACTTACTTATTAAAGGCTTACCAAATGCTAGGTATTGCACTGAATCTTGAGATAACATTTGTGATCAAAAGAAGCCTATCCCAAGCATTTATGGAGTTTATGTATAATGGGAGAACATAAAATGATGGGAGAATTAAAATGTTATGCATTAAGTTTAATTTGTATAAGAATTAAAAGCCAGGAATCTCTAATTCAGGCTAGAACAGAGGATGATGTGGTCAGATAAGGCTTCCCAAGGTGATTTTTTAACCCTGACTCAAATCTGAATGATGAGGTGAAACTGCCCACGTAAAGAAACAGAGGAAATATATACAGGTAAAAGGAGGAATACGTATGAAGGTAAAGAAAGAAATTAAAAATCTGGCCCATTTTAGTTTGAACAACTGCCATATTTGTTTTTTTAGAATGGCTCAGCTGTGGCATTTTTATGTGATTTGAAATAATAATCCTGCATAGCTGTATAAGTGTTGTAGTGAAGAGATAAACCTAGAAAGAAGGAAAGTTTAAATAAAATAGGACACGGAAGACAAGGATCAGGATTTTGAGTTTATTTTATGAGCAACTGGTATCTGGGGATAATGTTTTAAACAGGGGAGCATCATAATCAAATTTGCATATCCTGGATGCTTATGGAGAAATGGATATGATGGGGCAAATGTGGAGTAGAGGTAGGCAGATCACTTAGAGGTTGAAGCATTAAGCCAGGCAAAAAATTAGAGCAAGGTTAGCCAAGACAGTGGACAAGAAGATGGACAAGAGTGGGAAGATTATTTTTATGACAGAATTGACTTAATCTGGAGATAAGCTGTATATAGGTGTAAAAGGGAGGTGCTAATAAATCAGATAACAATGCTTCTAGCTTGATCAATACAAGGTGGTGCAATTCAAGTGAGCTACGAGTAAAAGCACTTCGTAAATTGTAAAGTGCTACTAAAATGTAAGTTATTCCCCTATATACAGAATATGCATAATACATGCATACGCAATTCTCCAAAAAGGGTTAGAGAAAGGAGTGGCCTACTTTTAGAAAGGTGTCAGTGCGTGGCTCTTAGTAGTGTATCATTATTGCTTTGTGGTGCCATTAAGTAATGCCAAGACAATCCAGTAAGGGAATCAAGAACAAGAAGGTGTTTCTATTAGAACATGCTCTAATAAACACACACACACATGCACACATGTTCACACACAACAGCCAACCCAGGAAAGAATCAAACTTGCTGAAGCACCCAAATTCATTCAAGAAAACTGTAGTAGAGAGGTATTTTTCATTCGAGAATGGAAATTAATCCAAAGTGAAAAAGAAAAATTGCTCAGGAGATTGGTAATTAAAGAGACCATCATGCTTATTACTTCTCAGCATATCATTTAAATAAATATCAATCAACCAACCCTATACTCTGCCACTGTTTGGTGACGTAAATGAAATTAGTGATGTAATCAGTCTCTAGGTGCCAGAGATCAATTAGACTATTGTTTTTCATTAAAATGATTTGTTATTTGTGTACTGTCTGATTCCACCTACTTGATTGAGACTTGGGGACATACCTTGCTCATCTTTGAATTCCCCATCAGCATAGCACGATGCCTTGCATATAATAGGCACTCAAGAATACTGTTGAACTTTAGGAACTTCATTAGAAATGAAATGCACTCAGTTATTCAAATGATTTATTTTCAACCTAAAAGTATTGATAGTGATTACTTCAAAAGAGTGTTAGTGTTGGTAAGGTACTTAGTCACCTTTTCAGGAAAACACCATTTCTCTTAATTCGACAAAGGTAATTTATCAGAGGGGAGTAAGGAGAGAAAGAAGTTGCTTTGAATGAGTTCCATGTAATAAATTTCTTTGAAGTAACAGGCTTATTAACGTTACTAATTCATAAAATATGCCTAACACAAAATCTTGAAGACATTCACACAATTGTGTTATTTTTGGAAATTTCTCTTCAGCATCAATTGCCAATTCCCTCTCTTAACTCAAAGCAAATCCTTAATGAGACTGATTTGGGGGAGGAATGTGCAGAGGAAACCAGAGCCAGCAATACCACATCATCATCATCATTATATTATTATTAGTTTAATTATTATTGGTGGGGAGCCACTCTACCTGTCACTTGACATATAGATGGTGTTCACGCCCCTTCCATCTTAGCCCAGTGTGATTGTAAATGACAATGAGATCAAGTCTTGCCCTCTCTCTGACCTAATAATGCATTTCAAACAACTGAGAAGTTCATATGACTCCTTGGCTCGTTCTAACATCCACCTTATAGCTCATCAGTTTTCTGAGATGGCATAACCAAAACCTTAGGGTAGGAGATGCAAAAGATGCTGACCTACCATTGATGCAGACATGTTGTGGACCTGTTGGTGCTAGAGAAGCTTGGAAAGAGGACAGCAGCAAAAGTGGTGAGGACAGAGTACCTGGTAAATCCACCTTGGCCCGCATTTCACATGGTTTTCTAAAATGTGTTTTATGTCCTGATGACATCCTACAATTGCCCTGCTCTTTGAACAAATTACAATCTGTTTTTATGAATGGAGTATAGTTAGATATTCAGCAGTAAAATTCCTTACTACGTTTTTTTTTGTTTTTGTTTTTGTTTTTTAGAAAAACACCTGAGGTGCTCAACAGTATTCTTCACACCACCAACTTAGGAGTCCCTGACCCAGAAAAGGTCTTTCAAATGTGGACTGGTGAGTGCATCTTAGCTAGGCTTATTAAAAATCCATAGACTGCCTGCATAAAAACTTGGAAACAAACACAATTAAAGTAGAGGAAACTGTAATTGATGCAGGTTAATCCCTCCCCTGTCTTCTGAGAATGGCCCAGCTCACACTGCTTAACATTAAATACAGGTTGTTATGGCACTAGGCAGGGAAGAACTATGAGCAATTGCCAAGATGTTGCCATGTGAAAGGAGGCTAAGCACATAGAAACTTTTGCCAGAAAAAAACAAAAACCAAACAAAACCTCACTGAACTATGATTCATGGTTACTGTGCTGCCTACTCTTGAGGTGCCAGTACAGGGCCAGCACACTCTCCCCAAATTTTATTAGCAAATCTTACAATTTTATGAGATAACTGCCTCACTTAATTACCCTAGTGGCTTTCAGGAGGGTACAGCTCTTGGGGATGAGGGTAGTGCCCCAGTTCTAGAAACAAGTAACGCCCACATTATTCAGAATGGCTCTGCAGAGAAGCTTCCATGACTTAGTAGACTAAAAGTAGCCACTTCTGTCTTATCCATCGTATTTGACACCTTTAATATTTTTCAGTTTGGCAATCAAAAAAAGACTAAGATTTCAAGGCTGAAAGAGCTAGTTTTCGACCTTGAGATGGTGGGGAGATAGTTGTAGTTTAATAATCTCTTTGTCATTAGGTGGTATAATTCACTGGTAGCAAGGAAAAGAACCTTTTCCTAAATTTAGTCTGTGGAGCTTTTATTAAGTGGCCTTGTATCCTCAAGGGAGAAGAACCCAGTCATAGCAGAAATGGTAGGAGAAGAGCAAGCACCCTCACCTACATTTTACTCTTTCCTATAATGCAGTATCTCACCAGACAGATCATATGTGGGAATACTTATTGGCTGCTGCAGAAAAAGTTCAGCTGACCTAAGGAAGTGGCTTTTAGGATCATGTAATTATTGCTGATTAGTCATCTGAAGAGGTTGAGTGAGAAATATTGCCCTTTCTCTTGTCCAAAATGGTACATTACAGATCCTGTCTGAATTCAAAGAGGAATACCAATCCGGTAAACATAAGAGAGCCAGACAAAGAAATCTACATTATCTGCAATGTGAAATGTGGAGCACCAATCCAAAACCATAGCTATGGTAGAGGTTTCAAGTTATTTCTGAAACTATACCTATTCAAGATGACAAATCATTCTTGGTAAAACTGATTATAACCAAGCAACATGTATATCTTTGGAATGGACATATACAGCCCAAAAACATGCACTGCAATAACATTTTGCTTAAATGAAATAAAACTGCCAGCACACACACCTGATCCTCATAGTAAGAAGAGGCTTTAGTTGCTTGTTCCAACTCCTGCGGGGAAAGGAAGGTTTATGGAAGAGGATGAATTTACTTTTTTAAATTTTTTAACCATTCATTCACTCATTCACATAATCTCTACACCCAATGTGGGGCTCAAATTCATGACCCCAAGGTCAAGAGTCGCATGCTCTTCCAACTGAGCCAGCCAGGTGCCCCAGAAGTGGATGAATTTGAGGCCAACAGAGCCCCAGAGATACTTCAGCCAACTGCTGTAGCTCTAATGTGAATCTTTCACACCCTAATCTCATTTCCTTTCATTCAAAATGAAAATGAAAGAGATTATGTGACACAGTTGATTATTGATACCTTCAAACATCTGCTTATACTATATTGAGTTCTATCCAAGAAAACCTCCCTGCATTTTCTTTTCCTAGGTCCAATAGCCATCAGCAAAAGTTCCGTTTCATAAATGTATTTTTGGCTGAATTATTAATTGAAATGAAAACAACATTTTAGTGGGCATAAAAGTCATTTGTAAATGAGATAAAATGTTCTAGGCATTGCCTGCCTCGATACAGACCTAAAGCAAAAGCACTATGACAGTTTATGATTATTATGCACATTAGTGCAATCTAGTTGGCTCCCAATTCCTAGAGTAGAGTTCTCTTGTTGGCATAAATGTCTCTCCTTGTTGTTTGCTTTTCATTGCATTTACGTGAAAAGCCCCAAGGATAATTTTTTTCCTTCTGCTTAATCCTACACATTATGTTACTGCAACATTATCTCTCATTGGAGCCATCATAAATGTCTTGCCCCTTCTCTGTTCCTGGATTGGGAAGAGGATCGCAGAACTGTGGCTCAGTCCTCCAAACTGAGTTTCTTATAAAGGCCAATCAGGACCTTTACTACCTAATTTGCTGCCTCTCTGATCTTATTTTCTACTATCTTCATAACACCCCTCCCCCGCTTTGCCCATTCCATTCCAACCACATTGGCATCCTTACTCTGCCATTAACCCCCGGCCACATACCACTTTAGAGTATTTGCATTGGCTGTTACTTCTGATTGGGCCAGTTTTCCCCTAGATATTTGTATGACAAGACTCTCATTCCCTTCAAGCCTTTGCTGAAATGTTAACTTTTCAAAGAGACTTACCCTGCCATGCCTATTTCCTACTGACACCTGACCCCAACCACCATTTTGAACTCCCAGTCTCTTAGCTAGCTCTACATTTTCTTTTATTTCTAGCACTTTTCACTTAAGTAACCATTAGTTAATTTATATATTTTTTATTTCTGCCCTCCCATTAGAATTTATCTACATAAATACACAGATTAAATACACACACATATATAAGGTAAGTGCATGTAAAATTATAAATATATAAAAGGTACATATATGTGGAGGGGCATATGTACATCTCCATAAAAATTTATTAAATGAATTAATGAAACAGTGGGTCTCTTGGTGATTCTGTTGCTTCCCTTCATCTTCAAACTTCCAATCATTCAAACTTCTATCTATTCCAAAGAATAGATTATTACTGGCCCTTACCTCTCTCAGAATGTGTATGTCCCTTTCGGCACCCAAATACTTGTCTTTTGCTGATCTCGATTTCTCTCCTTTCCCATAGTATTGTTAGCTCTGCTTTCTTTATTTATTAATCAAGTCTTCAAATCTCACTGTCAGTAACTATAGCAAGAAGGACGTATCACTGACAGAAAACAAGATTAAATCTTAAGTGTGCAGAATTGAAGGAAATCCAGGGACTATCTTTTCTGATCTCATTACCTATTGACCAATCAATGGGAATCTCTTCTCACTGACATGGAATTTTAACACACAAGTCAACCAAGCTGGAAAACATCAAAGATTAATCCTTTCTTTTGCATGCAAACCATGTAATTTAGTAATAGCTACTCAACCACCATTGACCTACTAATTAATCCATAGATTTTTTTGTTGTGCCTTTAATCATTTCCACTGATAACTGAGTCACTTAGAAATACTCATTCTCTCCTCAGACTCACCAACTAAATGCTACTAGCGTCTGTAGTAATAAAACACTGAAATATATTGACTCCCTGCCAACTTGTTCTCTTTCTCTTCATTTCTTTTCTATGTGTCAGCTGGTGCTACTGTGCAGACAGAATACAGAGAAGGGAAATGAGCAGCTAGTAAATGAGTAATTTGTGTCACAGGTGAGGGTGAAAAATGATTCGTCATCTGGGTCAAGAAACAAGTTGGTCCTGCTCTCTCTGAATTGAAGATTTATCTGTCCTTTTGACTTCCCATCAGTAATTTCAAATCAGCTTGAAAATAACTTGTTCAGACCTCATTCCCAGAGTCCCTTTTTCTGAAAACACATGATTGATTCTCATCTTCTACCATCAAGCAACAAGTGGTGTACATTTTCTGATGGAGCCATATTTGCATGTGGTGATTCACATAATGTCTGCTGAAAATGCTAGTAATGTGGTGACCCTACATCCTTTGATTTGAAAGGAGCTCAATTGTATCCATTGCCTGAATAACAATTTAAGTGCTGGCTTCTGTTTCCTGGTCTGGCATTCAACTACTGTGTGTCTTCGAAAGTGTCAGTTCACCTCTCTGAGCCTCAGTAGCCAGAATGGAAAGAATGGGCTATTTATCTGCCTCACAGGGACACTGATGAGTTTACGTTTTGTCACATACAAAAGACAATTCATACCAACTATTATGATTTTCTCTGAAATATCATGTAAAGCTTATTTCTCATCCAGTGTTGGAGAGAAAAAGAACTGAGAAGTGATACACTTGCTCTAGACCTCTAGTTACTGCAATCAAAATGAGTCCCTCTATCAGTCCACCTTTATGCATCATTAGCAAAGAGACAAGAGAAAATTGTGCTTACTATGTAGTCTTCCTTTATAGAAATTACTTTTGAACCCATTTGGATTTCCCAGCAACTTAGTAAGGCCATCTGAAAGTACAGCCAGAAATGTTAACCCTGCTTGCATAGAAGCACTGCTACTAAGGAAAGGTCTACCCATTTGGAGGTCACATGGGTCTCTGTTCATGAGAACAGGAGAATCTTCATTAAGAACAAGTTGGGAGGGATCCAGTATCACATGACCAATAGCTAGTGTGACAGATTTTCTAATGAAAGACAAAATATCCGGTGAGCAGTTCCTCTTTCAAGATAGTTTATGAGATTATACCTTTCTTTCAAATACTATCTTCCAAAGTCAAACACGTTTTTAGAGCACCCTGTTAGAGCTCTTTTTTCAGTTTATAGTGTCTTCGATTTTGACACTGATCATTTCCAAATGTTAACTCTATCCCCCCAAAACAGAGTTTTACCATCACTGAACATATTTAAATGAATGTGCCTAGAGGAGATTCTAAAAAGAGAATTCTGGAGATGTTTTGAATATTATAGCAGAATAAAAATACACTCTCCTACATGCACAGTTCTTATAGTTTTTTTCTCCTTGAGGCAGTGCACTTTGAGGGTGAAAAACACACTTGGAGCTGGACTCTTGGTTCAGACCTTTCCATAGGAATTTGTTAGTCATGCTGACAAGTAAATTATTTAACCGGTCTGGGGTGTATTATACTTATCTTTCAATAAAGATCAGATATAAGCCAACTTCTAAGGTATCAAAAGAGAAAAGGATTTGATCTGTGTAAAACATTACAATAGAATCTTGCATGAAACAAAAAATATCTATTTTACATATTATTACTACTGAAGTTATTATTCCCAGACACAGAAAATGACTTGCAAAGTGTCACTCCACAGAAGAGGTAAAGCAATCTATGACTAGAAGCTATTTCTTGAGGTTCCAGCCAAAAAGATTTATTCTTCACTACCACCAATCTGCCTGCACTTATATATCCAAGAACCTCAAGAAAATCACACGACAGAGACTCAGATGATAATAAAGTGCAAGGGATTTAGTGGGTGGAAAATAAAAAAAACTGTCTCTTGCAGAAATAGCTATGACACTAAACACTGCTTCAGAGATATTTGATCTTTATTTTCCATAGAAGCTTAAGATAAGTGACAGACAGGGCTCTGAACCTGCAGTGGGGCTTTAAAACTGTCAGGATCTGGTGTTTTTGTATTGACCATCTTTCGACAACTCAAGTGGAATAAATTATTACTTATCCTGCCCTCTGACTGCCAATGGTTTGTGAGCATAGAAGGAAGTCCCAATGTGGAAATACCCTACTCCATGTCCTAGAGAACACACCTAGGGAAAGCAAATATATGAGGAGATCACTCTCGCCAGACCTCATCTTAACAAAAACAAGAATAAAAACAGTATGGCTATCATTTCTTTTTCCAGCCAAATATAGAGCAGCCATCATCTATAATTTCATAATAATAGAGTGAAGGTGGCACTTTAGGAAGTTACGCAGGACAGAATTTATCTTAAACTGCCATATATAGCTGTCCTCATATTTATGATTTTGACATTGACAAGTGAAAATGTTATCATGAACTTGTATTTGGAAACCACTCGTCTACATGCTACTTTTACACAATCTCCACAGAAGGGTTAGGTGAGCTTTGACTGGGTGCTTCAGTTTCCTTATTTATAAAAAGGACATGATTATCTTCATACCACATCTGTGGCTTTTTCTCACCCTCCTTAAATGTTCTGCCACATTGCTTCAACTAGCCTCTTCCTAACTAGAGTTTTTGCTCTACTGCCTTCACCTTTTTCTCTCGGGTCATGAATCACTCTCTCCTCCCTTCAGTAGCTCCAGTTCTTCTTCTTGACCTCTACTGTGAACTTTCTCTCGGGTATAATCACTGACTCTCCAGACCCCTTTACTGCTTCCTCTGAAAGGGCTCATATATTTCCTTTGTTCATATTGTATCCTTAAGCAAATGACCTCTAATTCTTTCTATCTAGCACCAGCTTCACACAGGGATCCCAAACCTAGAGGGTAGTTCTTCCTTGGTAATGTAATATCCCTTCAATCTCATATTTGTAACCACTTTAACTTGCTTCCCAAGATTACTCCAACGGGGAAATTTTTCTATGTCACTGGAGTTAAAATTTAGGAGAAATGTCTGTCTCTTTTTCCATTGCACCTCAATATCTAAAAGGCTATTGTTTCTCTAAATTTTCTTTGAATGCTCTACATCTTCTGTCAATGACCTGATCTCATCATCTTTAATTTTTTGTTACTAGCTCATAGCTATTCAGAGCTGTCTCTTCTCTGTATCACCTCCATGTTATCTCCGTTAATGAAGCTGACATACTTTAAAAATTTTGATTTTGTTTAGTTACTCTCCTCAAGAAGAAATTATAGCACTTCATTTTTTTTTTTTTTTTCAGATCAAATATGATCCTTGTCCTGGTGCGTTAGGCCCCATTAGAGTCTTGTACTCGTATTTCCATACTGCTAAGCTCATTGCTGCCCATGAGCCTTTACTCAGCTCTTTCTCCCACCTAGAATGCCCTCATCTTTTCTTCTAAACCAAATAAATCTCAGTCATGTCTTCCTTGTCTCTATCAATTCAGACTGTCTTCTTTTTTTTTTTTTTTTTTTTAATTTTTAGCAAATTTTGTTATTAGCACCTCTGGTCTAAAAATTTTAAGTTTGCTGTTTACTGTATAGATATTATTCTTACAGCAAACTTTCCACTCAAGAGAGGAGACAAGTCTTTTTGTTTCCTATTATATATAGTGCCTAATTTTGAGCTGAGTTTCTAAGAGAGATACCCCCAGTTTACTCATAGATTACTAACCATAAAAAATATTTTTTATCAAAAAACTAGGGTTTTTGGTGGTCATGTCCATTTAAATCCATATTACATATATATATAAAGGTGTGAGAATGGAGAACAGACCATATAGGCAGTGAAAATATAAGTCAGCTCTCTATTGGTAGTGGGGTATTACAGAGTATGGAAGGACATAAGGAACTGTCCAATCATTAGACATAGACTCACACACTATTAAGCTGTGAACTAATTGTGCAGAGATTTTACTCACCCCACCCTCTGCTCTATATCTCCAGCACCTAGCACAGAACCCATCCAGGTCAGGCTCAATAAATCTAGCTCCCTCAAATGAATTCAATTTGTCGTATCTAGACAAATTACATACCGAACTCTAAAGATTCCTGTCCATATAATCTAATATTCTTTACCAGTAATGAATTTAGAAAATTCACCACTTTACCCTCTTGACAACTAGGACATTTTCCTAGCTCTAATGTTCTGTTAACTTCATTTCTTGCTTTTCATCACTTTTTATAGCTTTACTGAGGTATAATTGACAAATAAAATTGTAAGATTTCAAGTGTACAATTTGATGATTTAATATACATTATCAGTATACTGATAAGAAATAATTATAGGACGCAACTATCTATATGATCCAGTAATCCCACTTCTGAGTATGTATCCAAAAGAAATATTTTCTTTTTTTTTAAAGATTGTATTTATTTATTTGTCAGAGAGAGAGAGAGAGACCACAAGCGGGCAGAGTGGCAGGCAGAGGCAGAGGGAGAAGCAGGCTCCCTGCCGAGCAAGGAGCCCAATGTGGGACTTGATCCCAGGACCCTGAAATCATGACTTGAGTTGAAGGCAGCCGCTTAACCAACTGAGCCACCCAGGCATCCCTAAAAGACATAATTTCTAAGAGATATCTATATTCCCATGTTCATAGAAGCATTATTCTTTATAGTCAATGTATGGAAGCAACTGAAGCATCCATCAATGGATGAATGGATAAAAAAAATGTAGCATACACACACACACACACACACACACACACACACACACACACACACACACACACAAATAGGTTATCATTCAGCTTTAAAAAATAAGGATATCCTATCATCTGCAACAACATGGAATAATACAAAAGACATTCTGCTAAATGCAATAAGCCAGAGAGAGAAAGACAAATACCACATAGTATCACTTATGTATAGAATCTGGGCAGAGGGTGGGACGGGGGTAGGGGGAGAAGCAAACATGGACAGCTAGAGTGGTTGCCAGGGAAGAGATACATAGAAGTTGGTAAGAGGATACAAATTTTCAGATATAATATGAATAAGGTCTGAGGTTCTAATGCATAAAATGGTGACTGTAGTTGATGACACTATTGCATAATTGAAACTTGTAAGAGTAAAACTTACATGTTCTCAGTATAAAAAATGGCAATGCATGAGGCAATGGATGTATTAATTAACTCGATGGGGGAGAATCCTTTCATAATGTATATGTATATTAAATCATCCAGTTGTATACTTTGATTCTTACAATTTTATTTGTCAATTATATCTCCATGAAGCTGGGGGAAAATTATAGAAAGCAAGAAAGGTAGTTAACAGAACACTAGAGCCAAGAAAATGTCCCAGATGTTAAGAGGGTAAGTGATGAATTTCCTAAGTTCAGGGCCAAATGATAGAAAATTCTAGGGAAAAGCATTAAATGATGATTTTTGGATATGTGCTGGTTAACGAATTCAACAAATATTAACTAATATAGCTCTGTGTTGCCAAGTACATGATGGTAACTTAGAAATAAGATATCCACTCTGATGGAGCTTACATTATATTAAAGAGAGACAGTTTAGAAAAAAAAATTTAGAAAAGAAATCAGTAAATAGCAGGTGTCAACAGGTAACTCAAAGTAATGTCAAAGCTTAGAAACAGGGATCTTGAGTAGTAAAATAGGATACTATCAGTCTGCTGCGCTACTGATTTCAGTCAGGAATCTGACTTTGTCTCCTATGATATCCTGAAAAATAAGATGGTGACCCATGATTCTAACTGCACTTGAAAAAGGTTCTTTCCCATTCAGCATTCAATACCTTGTCAGATTTACAGGTGACACAAAGCTGAAGGTAGTATCTAATATAGCAGAAGACAGGAGCAAGACTCAAAATAATCTTGACAAGTTGGAATACTGGGCTTAAACCAACAAGAAGAAATGTAATGGGAGTAAATATAAAGTACTATATTTGGCTATGGAAAAGAATTTTAAAGCAGGATGCAGAAAGAAATAACTTATAAAGAAAATAGCATGATAAACTTCATCAACATTAGGAACTCTCTTACATCAAAAGACTTCATTTAAAAAATTAATAGTCAAACCATAGGCAGGGAGAAAGTATTCACAAAGCATATATTTGACAAAGGACTAGTAACCAAAGAACATCAACACTGAGGAAGAGGAAGTAATTTTTCCTTATTGTTTATTTATATTTTCTGTATTGTCCAACAGTGAATGTCAATAGTTAGTATTTCTTCAAAATCAAAACTTTGTTTGGAAAATAGTGTGGAGATTCCTCAAAAAATTAAAAATAGAGCTGTGACCCAGCAACTGCACTACTGGATATTTACCCCAAGGATACAGAAACAAAGAGGCAACCCACGGAATGGGAGAAGATATTCACAAATGACACTACAGACAAAGGGCTGATATCCAAGATCTATAAAGAACTCCTCAAACTGAATACCCAAAAAACAGATAAGCACGTCAAAAAATGGGCAGAAGGCATGAACAGACACTTCTCCAAAGACATACAAGTGGCTAACAGACATGAAAAAATGTTCATCATCATTAGGCATCGGGGAAATTCAAATCAAAACCACATTGAGATATCACCATTCACCAGTTAGAATGCCCAAAATTAACAAGACAAGAAACAAGTGTTGGAGAGGATGTGGAGAATGGGGAACCCTCTTACACTGTTGGTGGGAATGTGAGCTGGTGAAACCACTTTGGAAAACAGTGTGGAGATTCCTTAAGAAATTAAAAATAGACCCACCCTACCACCCTGCAATTGCACTACTGGGTATTTACCCCAAAGATACAGAGGCAGTGAAAAGAAGGGCCATATGTACCCCAACGTTCATAGCAGCAATGGCCATAATTGTCAAACTGTGGAAAGAGCCAAGATGCCCTTCAACAGACGAATGGATAAAGAAGATATGGTTCATATATACAATGGAATACTACACCTCCATTAGAAAGGATGAATACCCAACTTTTGTATCAACATGGTCGGGTCGGGAGGAGACTATGCTGAGTGAAATAAGTCAAGCAGAGAAAGCCAATTATCATATGGTTTCACTTACTTGTGGAACATAAGGAATAACATGGAGGACATTAGGAGAGGGAAAGAAAAAGTGAATTGGGGGAAATCAGAGGGGGAGACGAACCATGAGAGACTGTGGACTCTGAAAAACAAACTGAGGGGAGGAGGGTGGGTGGATGGGTTAGCCCAGTGGTGGGTATTAAGGAGGGCACGTATTGCATGGAGCACTGGGTGTTATACATAAACAATGAATCTTGGAACACTGCATCAAAAATGAATGATGTATTTTATGGTTACTAACATACACACACACACACACACACACACACACACACACAAACCACTTTGTAATGAAAAGGTCCTGTATTTTAGATAAAAAGAGATAAGGTATACAGGATTTATGCACTTATTGGCAGAAGCAATGGACATGCAGACACAAAGAACAATTGTTCAGCCTTGGTGGCTGGCTACGGGGGACTAAGTAGATGAACAAATCACAAGTAAGGAGAATTGGGATGTCTTGGATGGGAAAGTAAAACATGCAGGGGACATTACCTATCTTACCACTTACTCGTCTCTGAGTAATCCTGACATACAGCACTCCTTTTATTTCTTTGAATACAACAACCTTTTCCCCTTTAGGTCTTCACACATACTTGCCTCCTGCCCAATATATCTTTCCTCTTCTCTGTTGTCTTGTCTAATTTTAATCATCCTTCAGATCTCACTTCCCCACAGAAGAATCCCCTAACTTTCCAAACTAGTTTAGGACTCCCTATCACACTTCTCATAGCACAATACATTTTGTAGCATTTGTGATCATTAGTAACAGCATGTTAATTGTGTGATCATTTGTTTATTATCAGTTTGCCCTGCTAGAATGGATATTTGCTCATCACTGTAACCCAAGCATCCAGAGTAATGTCCAGCACATTAGAGAGACTCAATATACATTATTTTTAAAAGATTTACTTATTTATTTTTAGAGAGAGAGAAAGAGAGAGAGAGAGAGAGCATAAGCAGGAGGGGCAGAGGGAGAGAGAATCTCAAGCAGACTTCTTGTTGAGCACGGAGCCCAAAACAAGGCTCCATCTTACGATCCTTAAATCATGACCTGAGCCAAAACCAACAGTCGGACACTTAGGTGCCCCTCAATGTATATTATTAAATAAGTGAAGTTACTAAGTTTAGTTATAAACCGGTTACATTTACAACAACAGAAGGATGCCAAGATGGCAATGATCAGCAAAAATGTAAAATGTACCTGGGGTTAATAAAAAGAAATAGAACTGGAGGTAATGTTTGTATAGCATTAGGAAGAAGGTATTTGGTGATTTAAGAATGAACGAGCGAGGCCCTCCAAAGTGGGGGGTGGAGTATATGAGAGCTGGTGACTGAGGATCAAGTCTATCTTGTTGATTTCTTTATCATTTTCCCTTTATCCCCTTTTATCTTATTCTGTTTGCATCTTTTTATCTTGTTCTTCCTAGTACTGGAAACAGGATGTCAACTTAACTAGCACTAAATTAACTACAGCTTTAAGCATGTGAAGTGACGATCAGCTCCAGAACAAGCTTGCTGTTTCAAATCTTGGCAGCTCAGGCTTGGCTTCTAGCTTCTCTACTTTTCTGCATGGCTGAGAAAGATAGGCAGCAATGTAGGAGCAGATTCTTAGAAAGTACTGTTCCAATACCATAGAAATGCCAGGAACTCACATGGTCCCCTTCTTTCATAGCCAATAGATTCATTATTCCATTTAAGATCCACTCAGTAAGTTGTTTATTAAATGGCCATTATGGACCAGACACTAGGCTTAGTAATAAAGGTCAGTGCCCTAATGGAGCTCATGATCTAGAGGGCCAAGAGACCATAAATATGCAAACAAAATAAAAGTCAATTACTAAGTTAAGATTCCATTAAGGGGCAGGGGGAGCAATACAACAAAGAAAATACAAGAAGGGTTCCCAGTCATGTAGGCACCTATAAGGAGATGGCATTCAAGCTGCAAAGTTAAAAGGTAGATAGATTCAGCTTTGCAAGAGGACAGAGTTTCAAGTAGAGGAAGCAGCATATGAAAGACATGAAGCAGAAATTACTGAGGATATTCAAGGACGTGAAAGCAGGCCTATCAGATGGGAGCAGAGAGGAAGAAAAGAGGGAGATGGGTGAAGGAGGTCAGGACCCAATGCTGCAGAGCTCCATGGCTGTGCTGCTAATGTTGGATGTCAGAGGACATCCAATGGGAAACCACAGATAGACACAGAAGTGCCATGACCCCAGCAAGCAACCACAGACATTCTAACATTAGATTTCCAAGTAAATGGTCCCTATGTTTTTGCTGGCTGGTTGGTTTTTGTCTGCTTTTTTTCCTAAGCACACCGAGCCTATTGAGGGCTTCTCCTTCACTCTTAAACCAAGCCAGTCTCTAAATTACAAGTAAGTGAGCTAATCAACCAAATCCTTAATGGAGGAAACTGAAAGGAATTTGAACAATAAAGTATCGATAAAATAAGAAACAATATGTCTCCGCCAGCATTTAGTGTTTATATGACATTAATGAGTTATTTTAAGGAAAAAAAAAATTTTTTTACACACTGTCGTTTTTGTGAACTGATGGCTATTATAAGGGAGTGAAAAAGAACATAAGACATTACCTTGGTTTTGACATATCCCTAACAGAGAAAGTTGTTAGATACTATAATGAATTCCGTAAAGCTTCTTCCTCAGCCCATCCGATATTAGAAATTCATTTGTCCAGCATAATTGTGGGGTTGCCATGTCTGAAGTAAAAAAGATGCGGGATTTTCTTTCATGCTTCCCTTGAGTTGAATTCCCTTGAGTTGAATAATTATATATAAATTATATAACTATATATAATTCATATATATGAATTATATATAGTTATATAATCATAACAAGCAAGCTGTACAGTAAAGAGAAATTAGAATCTGGCAAATTGGTAGATGTTAACTAATTTCCTGGTTGAGAGTAGACAGGTGACTATAACATTGCTGAGGAGAATAATATTTGAATAATAGTAAGAATCCGATTTTTTTACAATTACCATCATACACAAGGAACATTCCAGACAATGGTGTGAAATGTTCTCAGTAGCCATGAGTCAAGTCAAATTGAATTTCATGTGCTTTGAAGAACACATTACACCTGAGAGATGTGGGCAGCAGGGTCAGACAAGTCAGAAGTTGCCAGGAGACAGCCAGTGGAGGAAGAGAAAACCAGCCACAATATGGAAACAGTTGAATGCTGGAGGTAAGCCTCACCAAGCAGGATGATAAAAGCAATGAAAAAGCCAGCAGAAGTAGAAGATGGAGCCCAAGGTGGCAGTAGCCCCTTGGAAGGAACCTGCCCACTGGCACAGGCAATAAATTGCCAGCCAAGCAGGGTATGGCTCAGTGGAAAACATCTAAATAAGGCCAGGCCAGCCCACTGGCAGCAAGGCAAGCCAGTCAATGGGGTAGTCACAGCAGAGCCAAAAACAGAATCAGTACATCCAGAGGAACATGAGATGGGCGATATCCACAGTATCGGTTTAATGAAAGCCCACCAACTGGCAAGGGTAATACATTTGAGCAAAATAGGAGAGTGGCATGCAAAAGCCAAGAGACATGATTTGAGCTGTGCCAAGTGAGAAGAATAGTCTCTGAGGATAGATCAGCTTGCTACCAACCAGGAGCCCTCTGGCAGTGTGAGAACAGCATATATACTGCCAAGCATGGTGGGGCAAGGATCATGGCAGCCGGCATGCAGGATGCACAGAGGGAACAGCTAAGCTACCACAGTGTAAGCCCATAGGGCCCACATAGCCTTCTGCCAATAGCCAAACACAGCCTGAGAGACTGGAACAGCACAGGACGACGAATCGGAAAGTCATGATTTGAACTTTATCTCTGCCATTAGCCCTATGACTTTAGAATGAAATGGTACCTAGTCCTTTTTTTTTTTTTTTTAAGATTTTATTCATATATTTTGCGGGGGAGGGGAGAGAGAGAGAGCAAGTGAGTATGAGCAGGGGGAGGGGCAAAGAGAAAATTTCAAACAGACTCCACACTGAGCATAAGCCCAATGTGGAGCTTGATCCCACGACCCTGAAATCATGAGCTGAGCCGAAATCAAGAGTCAGATGTTTAACCGAATGAGCCACCTAGGCATCCCTCCATCTTGTCTTAATAACCCATTCCTTCCTTATCATCTAGGAATTTCAGGTCTCCCTCCCCAAACTGTAGTCTGGCCCAGAAGTAAGACTAGGGGTACCCTATGCTGCTGGTCTTCCTTAACCCATTATCTCACTCTGACGTCACTGGCTGCTTTACCATCTAAGGAAATGCTGGGTTTGCCTCTCTCCCTAATGCATGTTCCTGCTTCCACTTTTCGGTCTGTGCCCTTGCATAGCTTATTTGATGGCCTGAACTACTCTTCATCACCTATATCTGGAACACATTTTTCCAGAACCCACTTCACCTCTATGAGCACAAACTCCAGGTTTTGGTTATTCCAATTTGACCTACGTACTGCAATAAAGCTATCTGTGCTTTGGGGACAAGGCACAGTGTTTTAAAATTCTCCAGTCCAAATTCTACCAGGAAGCTCAAGAGTAAAAACAAATATAAGCAAAGTTACAGTCAGAAAAGTAAGATTATTTCTCATTATCTGAGCATATTATAGTTTAAATAATCATTTACCTTTTTAAGACTACATGCTGTCAGGGCAGATCACTTCTTCCTTTAAATTCATAATCTAAAACATTGTTCAGGATAGTCTGATATCTCTAGTATATCATATGACAAAGATGAAACTACTCTTGGTAAATGTTACATGTGGTAACTGAAGGAAAGAACTTTCCAGAGAAATAACAAACTCGCTTCTACAATCACTAGGGAAAGGATCTCCTTTAATTCTCCAAAAGCAACCTCCTCTCCTCCCCTCCCTTCCTTTCTTTCCCTTCTGTTTCCATCCCCTTCTTTTCCCTACTACTTTCTCATCGCTTCCCCTTCCCTAACCTTTCCTTCTACTTCCCTTCCCTTCTCCTCTGGCTCCCTTCCTCCCTCCCACCTTCTCCCTCTCCCTTTCCCCTTCTCCTTCTCTCACATACACACTCACACCAAATAAGAACTACACTATTCATGTACCTCATGAGTGATGTTTCATGTAAGATTACAGCTGGAGGAGGAGGGCTTCTTTTTGTATCGGCACCTGTACTATGTTCCTTCTGCTGCACCTTTCACTATTGCCAGAGCTTTGGAGCTGGGCTACAGCTCATTGTCAGAGCAATTCTCTGAGGATACTAGCAATATTCTACAGTCAAAATGAAAAATGAAGTGGCCAGGTTTCAAAGAGATCTCCTTGTGGGAACATATTTCATGAAATCTTAACACTTAGTTGATCCAAACCAATGGCGGCTACCTTAACGTCATGCAAAATTACTGGTGTATCAGGATTCCCTTCATGTGGCATGACTAGATAAATAAGCCACCATGAACCAGACCAACTACAACTTAGATATTATCTGATCTGGCCACAGTCATATGGACAAATTTCAGAGGTCAAGAACAGAAAGACAAGAGCCACCATGATGGCAGGAATGAATTCTTGAAGAATAGAGACGATTACAGTCTAGGGCACTAAAGCCTCTTTGCTTTACATGTACTCTTTTCTTTTATCCTCTCCAACATTTGTCATCTCCTGTGGTGGACAAAACTATTACTTAAGAGATAGGACTTCAAGATTGCATTCTTACGTTCCCATCTGAAATCTCTGAGAGTTTAGGTAAAACATAAACTACTGTTCAGCTTGCTTCATAATAGTAGTAACACTAAACTTCAAAGCAGGATCCTGAGTTTCAAAAACATTTCATTCAAGAGCTGTATAAATATGTTACACTACTAATGGCATAAAAATAGAGATGCCATCATTTTCCACCTTATCCATCTGATCTCCCAAAATCTTGTTATAGTCCTCTCCATATTCTACGATGTGGCAGGGCTCAGCTCCTGATCACTTTATTTTGAATGCCAAGCCCATCCCAGACCTGTATTACAAAGTCTACACAGAATCGTAGCAAATAAAAATGACATCGGTTGCTTGACTGGTGGCCCTGTCCAGCACAAGCATTGAGGTGAGGTACCAGGAAATCCCCGGGCTTGCCTTCCAATCTGCAGTGGTTTACAAGAATCACTTGTGGGTATAGCTTTGGCTGTTGAGAATATTGGGAAAGAGATAAAGATAGCTGATGTAGATGAAAGAAAATGAGTAAAGAAGAATCCGTAAGAACTCAGCAAGTGATGAATCAAAGGAAATACTCTGAATACCTATTGTGAAAAAATAAAATTTTTCTAATATATTTATTTACATACATTTTGCTTTTATACAGCAGCCTGCTTTAAATTCTTTGACATCACCCCCCTAAAAATTAGACTGACATACTTTAAAAATGCTTCTCTGATCAGGTTTCTATGATCTGGATCCAGCTTCCTTCCCAGACTTAACACCCCCCCACACACACCCCATGCCTGGCCCTCTACATGGGCGAACTCTGACATGTCGACCTCTATTCAGCTCCTTAAATAACCACATTTTCCTTCTCTCTGGGCATTTGCTTCTGGAAGTCCATCTCTCCCAGGACTAGGTGGAAGTTCCCTATTGCTTGGACTCATGAAACAAAATAAACTGTACAAAGTGCCAGGATGCCACTGCAGGAATAATCAAATTATAATTTAATCTTATCTTGAATAGAAAATAAAAGTTACTTCACTGCAAATGCCCTTGTGAGTGAATTCTGCCTCTCATTTTCGAATGTGTGTTCACTGTGATTAAAAATAATTAATGAATTAGAGAGAAGGGAAAAGAATATTCCCTATTTTAACTAATTTACTAAAACAGCCTAGTAGCTAATATGGTTTTCCATGTAACAGGAACTCAGTAAATATTAGCTGACTGAACTGATTATGAAATGTGTATCACATGGAAAGTAAGCCTTATAGAATCAAAATTATCAATCAGGTTCATCTATACTATATCTAGTATTTGTTCTACCATAGTGATACTATAACCTTATCAGAAGAAATACACATTATTTTGATAATGCTTTTCTTTTTAGAATGTTTTATTTTTTATGGTCTCTATTGCTTTCCACTTCAAAACAAATGTAGCTAACCATGGGATATAAAACATATACCTCTTGACTGGCACTACAAAATTCCAAAAATTATTTGATATATTAAGAGCAGAAAAATGAAATCGATATGATTCCAAGTGCTATTATTGGCACTGGAAAGGAGAAAGAAGAAAGTGGAACTGTTAGAGTAGGCATTAGCTTGAAACGATCTCAGAGTTCTGCAGTGAAGCAGTAAAGGGCATCTAAACCATGCAGCATCATATAGTGGAATCCACACACGACTAGGAAGGAACACAAGTGACCTGGACTCTCTCAGAGGGGCCTCTTTGCTGCAACTTTAGCATCCACAGATTTATATCTTTGCAGGTTGGCCTATTTCCAGGGAGTCTCTCTTTTTGTGGAACCCATTGCTACAGGATTATAACTCTACTCGGAGCCCCTTCTGGGGCATTTTACTATAAGACACACTAATCCTAAGCACGTCCTAAGCAAGGGACAGATCAGTGCTCATCCTGTCACTATCCACAAACATATCTAAATGATCCAAACAGTTGCAGACCCTAGGTCCCCAGTTTTTGAGTAGGGTACATCAGGATGAAGTCCCTGTCCCACTGCTGTGGCCAGTCTCTTTGTTCTCTATTCCTTCATTCCTCTCACTACAGACTTAGAACCATGGAAATCTGGGCGTAGAAAACCACCATGCTTGGGATCTTTCCTGGCATAAGTGTCACTGTCCTGTGACAAGAACAAGACCCCGGTCCCACCTGTGACAACCAGCATTATTCATAAAAGACTATAATGGCATGAAATAGCATGCATACATTGGAGTTGGTGGGCATGGCTACCTTCTGCTTCCCATCTCCAGGGAAGACTGCTGCCAAACCAGTATCTTTGGCCCCCAAAACCCCAAACAGATTTCCTGCAGCTTCTTCTTGAGGGAGTGAAAGCTGCTTAGAGAAGCGTGTAAATTCATGGCAAGAAGCAATAAAGGTGAGTTTTATACATTCCCATTATTGCTTCTACGTCTTTGCAATAATGTTTATTGACATGTTTGAACGGAGCACAAGCTGCAGTTCAGTTCAACTGCCTGTGAAAATGGGACATTTGTCAAGAAACAAACCTCGCAGTTTTTAGTGGCTCTGACAGTGGGTATTAGAAAAGATATTGATGGGAGAAAAGAGAGTAGGCAGGCCTGGGGGGAGGGTGTTAAGGAATATGTGTGGCAAAGATGCCTATAGCGGAGGAAGAGGGGATGGCTGAGGATGTAAAATTGAACGCTAACTACATTGAGTGACTACTGGTTGCTTAGAAGCATATGCACTTGCATAAAGTGCATGGGGAACATCATGTGCATGTTGTAGAGTGCATGTTGCATGGGGAACATCAACAAAAGCTCCCTCTATCTCCAAAGCCAGGGCTCCACAGCGATGCTTTCATTTATGATTTCACTCCCACTTTGCTTCCCCCCATCCCCGCAGTCGATCTCCACTGACAATCTGGTTCTTAGAGGGTGTGTATCACTCTGTTCTTCAGGGTTCCCAGGAACTAAAAAGAGCACAGCCCCTAGTTTGCATAGAACCTGACCTCAGTCATGGAATCGGTCACTCGGTGATTCACAGGGAACACGCTTATTGGGGGGGTATGAGGCACAGGGCTGGGCGCCAGGGCTGTGCACAGACATTTCCCACAAGGATTCTGTAGTCTAGTAACAGACTATGTTGCACTCATTAATAATACAGAACAGCTCATACATACGGAACAAAAATGATCTGTTGGTATTTTTATTTCCCCTCATCAGTGACCTAAGTGAGCAGTAAAATGCTGGGGACAGGATGAACATTTAATAGATAACCTACTCTCATCCCCAAATCAAGTGTACTTCAGATGTGCAAGTCAGTAACATAAAAGCTACTATCAGTTCTTTTCTTCTCCCTGTTCCAATCAGCACTCTGGAATCTCAGCCATTCTGCAGCCAAACTACCAAATTCCCAACACGGCTTTCCGACATATACTGCCTGGTCCTCATGAACGAGTCAGTGCCTACCTCCTTCCTCCTAAAACTCCTCAGGAGGAAGTGGGTAAAACTACGAGCGAGGCACCTGGCTGGCTCAGTGGTTAAGCTGTCTGCCTTCGGCTCAGGTCATGAGCCCAGGGTCCTGGGATCAAGCCCCATGTCCGGCTCCCTGCTTGGTGGGAAGCCTGTTTTTTCCTCTCCCTTTGCTGCTCCCCCTGCTTGTACTCTCCCTCTCTGTCAAATAAATAAATAAAATCTTTAAAAAAAAAATTAAGAAAAAAAAGGAAATGGGTCAAACTAGATCTTGGATGTCATCATCAAACAGTATGATTTATGAGTACCTAAAGGCAGTTTTGACCTACAGATTTAGTTTAGGGAAAAGTTCTCTGACCTTGATACATCACAAAAAGAAAAAAGACAGAATAACCCTAGTTATGGCAATTAGTTCATGACGATGGGATACGTTATACTTATGATGGCAGAGTACAGGAATAAGGTTTTTTTTTGTCCTGAAAACAAATCCGGAAAAAAGTCAGAGAGACTAGTTGTATCACCAGGGAATCTCCATTTTGAGGATCTCGACTATAAGTTGGCACTGGTTTCCAGCAACCCTGAGTTAACAAAATTCCAAAGTTATAATTGCGCTTAAATCTTTCTATAATGTACTTTCCACCTAAATTTTTATCTTCTTTCTTTCTTCTGTCTCTCTAAACCCACAGCTTAGCATTTCATTTCAGACTTGCAAAAGCCCTGGATTCTTTCCTATCTTTTCCTTCCCAGAGCTCTTTGTAAATAAATCAGAACTGTTCCCACTCTCCTGTACCCTACATTCCGGAGGCAAGCTCTCAGAGTATAAGGGGGTGTTAGTTTAATAGACTTGTTCATCATTACATGGGTATCAAGGCACTCATAAAGCACACTGCTTGATGATGACATACATGATCTAGTTTTACCCATTTTTCATGGTCTGCAGGAATACTACAGTGCCATTAAGTTCTAAACCTATTTTAATTACTGTAATATCAGAGGCTAATTTATCTTTACTTAGTACCCATCCCCTCCTTATAATCGGCACTATAACCTCTCCCTATTTTGATGCCATTTACATTCAATTTTGACTTTGGCTTAGCAAATAAAAATATTAATATATCAATGTTCCAACTAATGCTTACTTTGGAAGGCATAGTATTATTGGTGAGTGTGCATGTGTGTGTGCATGTGTGTGTGTGTGTGTGAGACAGAGAGAGAATGAAAGAAAGAAGGGGGGAGGGGAGGGAAAGAGAATGAGAATGAACATGTTGATCAGAAATTACCTGGCTCAGAAGAAAGTGATTTACTGATAAATGATTATCCATTTAGAGGTAACCAGTGTCAGCAAAAGCTGCCTTAAATTAATCTATCTGCCGATCCTCTCAGATCTCTTATACAGGATAGCAGAAGGCAAGTCGACTCAGCCATGTCACGGAGTCTCTCATAAACAGTAATAAATTGCCATAGATTTCATTTCACATCTCAGCAATTCTGGCCCTAACATGGTGAACAGAAAAGGGTGGGGGCTGAGGGCCAACACTGAAGAGGAACAGTGAGACAGAAAAGAGCCTGTCCTCGTCGGGCAGGAATACCTTTCAGTCAGAGCTCAAAAATTCACACAGCCCAGATTCACTGATAATAAATACAACAGACTAAGAAACAGAAGTTATGGTCCTACCAGTTACCAACAGAGATTCCCAGAGCAAGGCATCTAACTGAGGAGGAAAATGGCTACTGACAAAGTTGTTGAAAAAAATGAAATGAGATTATATACAAAAATGCACACTGCAAAAGGTAAAGAATGTTACCTAAATACAAGTCCACAATCAACATACCTATCACATGCCAGCCACTATAGAAATGTCACAGCTCTCAATGTGCTTATGATATAATGGGCACGTGAGGGAACTACAAACATACCTTTTGGAAACATTTTAATCATTACCAGCGTAGAAACAAGTGCAAAGTGCTCTAGAAATGGAAGAATATAGTTTGTGATGGAAGGCAACATTATTATTGTGGCTCTCTGACACATCATTAAGATGTCAATTTCCCTTAGGAATTTGTTAAATCGCTTGTACCTCAACACTGAAAAACTTGTTTGCCTCGTGGCTCCCTTAGTGGATATAATGCAGCACCTGCAATTAATAATAAAAATAAACAGTGTAGTAATTTTAATGTCTGGGGCCATTCTGTATTTTAACATGCTGGTATTCTAGTAACTTGGTGTGAGCATCTAATTATAATTATTATTTGGTACTTACACGAATTCTCCTTTAGGGAACTGCTTTTAAAATATTGACTAAAACTCAAAGTACCTGGTTAAGCAAGCAGATCAAAGGGAAATGGGAGGGTGTTAACTCATTCACTCACTCGACTTTTACATAGGTATTATTATACGATGTGTAATTATGATGCAGATCTACATTATAACATTATAAATGATATATATAATATCACATAAATATTTAGTTTGGAAAGGACCTTAAGAGTTTTCATCCTTTTTGCATTACATGACCTTAATGGTTCCTTACGAAGCAACAGCAACGGAAAGTAAAATCTTTCCATTTTACAGATTAGGAAATGAAGTTTGGGAGCACTCCATTTGGAAACAGTTCCAGGATTCGAGTCCCAGGATTCATGCTGCCTGATTCATTGCTATCAATGTCTGTGGCTGGTATTTACCATTAGTACTGCTCCTTGTAAAGTTCCTAGAACAGTATCTTAAATGCCTTAAATATTCAATAAATACTATGAGTGATTAAAGTTGAAATTTGATTCTTGCAATGAGCATACTCTAATGAAGAAACTACTTTATACAATTATTATTATTATTATTTACTTTATACAATTATTATCATTAGAAAAGTATGAAGAAATCTCAATAGTTTGGAGGGGGAAAAAAACTAAATTTATCTAAAGCATGCCAAATTCTCTAATATGTACCTAAAATTAAAATTTAAACACAGCTATAAAATATTCTGGTTTTTTTTTTTTTTTTTGGTTGGGAATGGTATAAATGCTTTCTAATATCAACAAAATACCCAAGTAGAGAGTGAAACATTCAGAAAATATTATAAATAATTTACCTATGCAACACAAACTATATGAATATTCATAATGATTCACCTGGTTTACTACATATTCAAATTTCATCTGGATATTTCAAATTGCATATATACATCCAAGCCCAATATATCCAGCCTCTAGTATATTTGTACATGGAAAATACAGGAAACAAATCCCACCCACATGCTTCTTAATTTAACGTATAATTAGACAAAAACTGCATATACTTTGGGCCAGGGTAGGAAGAAAGAACCCCTCGTGAAATGTCAAAAAGGTGCCCAGGCCTCTTGGAGTATAAAAAGTACCTTGTGTGCTGTCTATAGCCCCTATGTCATGCTGGCGACTCCTTATCTTAAGGCTTGCCTGTTAACATCTGATTTTTGTTATTATTTGGCACTTACATGGAATCTTTCTTTGGAGAGCCATAAATGACTTTTATTTTATTTTTTTTATTTTTTAAAATCTTTTTTTTTTTTAATTTTTTATTTATTTATTTGTCAGAGAGAGAGAGAGAGAGCACAAGCAGGCAGAGTGGCAGGCAGAGGCAGAGGGAGAAGCAGGCTCCCCGCCGAGCAAGGAGCCCGATGTGGGACTCGATCCCAGGACCCTGGGATCATGACCTGAGCCGAAGGCAGCCGCTTAACCAACTGAGCCACCCAGGTGTCCCCATAAATGACTTTTAAAGTATTGATTAACACTTAAACTTGTTATAAATTATATATCATCCTAAGAACAAATCTGTCTCCACTATACCATTGTTGATTCTTGATGGCCTTCAAGATATATTTTAAATATATGGCATTTAACATAACTTAAGATTGGGTCCCATCGGGATGCCTGGGTGGCTTGCTCAGTTGGTTAAGCATCTGCCTTCGGCTCAGGTCATGATCCCCAGGGTCCTGGAATTGAGTCCCGCATCGGGCTCCCTGCTCAGCAGAAAGCCTGCTTCTCCCTCTGCCTGCCACTCCTGCTTGTGCTCGCTCACTCTCTCTCTCTCTGACAAATAAATAAAATTAAAAAAAAAAAAAGATTGGGTTCTGTCGTTCTCTTCAGCTTTGACTTCTGTCACTCACCAATAACCCGCCCTAGAGCATCTACTCAGATCTGCACTGTCCAACATTCATTGCAGTAAAGAAACCTATGTTACTAACAGGAACAGCTTTGCATGTTTGTTGGCTCTTCTGTTTTATTCTAGTCACCAAGTTGACCAAAAAAAAAAAAAAGTAAATAAGTGAAAGAGTGATTTAAATATAACTGGCTATTTTTTTTTTTCAGTCTTCAAGAGCATATAGTTGGGAATCAAAACATTGATTTGAATGTGTTGATTAAAATGATTTGGGGAACACCTAATCATAAAAGGGTCTCCCTCTCCCACCAAAAAGAAGAAGAAGAAGAAAAAGCAGCAGCCGCAGCAGCTGCAAAAACAGCTATTTTTGCAGGGCTGTATAAACACCTTTTAAGTTAAACAATAAACTAATTTGAAGGAGGTATAAGAAATGTGGAAACAAATGAAAAGAAGTAGGATCTACTACACTTACTTTTCTAAGAAGATAACCACACAGTAGTCACTGACAAAGATGCATTGTTGCTTCTGGAAATACCACCTGGTGGTTAAAGAAAAAGCCAGGCACTTCATTCTACTCCATCTTCTGGTTTACAGTGTTTGAATTTGTAGCCACAGCTTCAACCTTTGCCAAAGGCTCCATACTGCACGCTGTCATTCACCCTGCCAGGCTGCAACGTCTGCCAGGATTTATGGCTACCACTCTGCTCTCTCATTGCTGCGAGCAGATGGCTGGGCTGAGGGGCAGCAGATTGCCTGAGGGCAGAGACAAGGGTGTGTGGGGGAAGAGAGAACCGTGGTGGCCACAGGGACACACTTCATTCTCTAATGAGCTTAGGAAAGATGTCTTCCAAAGGCCTTAATCAGGTAAGCTAAGATTCATGGTAAGCTTCAGGAAGTTTGGAAAACTAAAATTGAATACAAAATAGGCATATATATATATGTTACATATATATATTATATTCATTCATATATTATTTATGGAGCGATCTAACCATACACATACACACACACACAGGCATATATATATTATATAAATGAATATAATGTAAATTCATTTATTTATAGAGAGATCTAACCACACAGATATCTTCAGAGAGTCTTGCCCTCCCTCCCCCATCTTTAAGTATGGCACATCTATCTATATTGTTATATTATCTATCTATCTATCTATCTATCTATCTATCTATCTATCTATCTATCTATCTATCCATTGCTAGAAGCCAGGAAGTATTTTGAAACATTATGAGTTGTTTCAGTTATTACACTTACGGAATCATATACATAGCACATACCTAAAGAACCAGTGGTTTTGATTCAAGAGCAAGCAGCAGTAAAATCTGAACTGAGGGCATCATAACAAGAAATTATTAAACAGGTTGATGCAAATTATAACAAGAAAACTCATTGGCTGTATCCACTGGGTATGCTGCTGGTGGTATCATCTTTGTATAGAGGCTAATGAGGGGGTCCTCATAGCAGTAAATGAAAAGAAGCTACCTCCCACTTAACATTCTGTCAGCGAATGTGGAGCATATCACAGGGAGAATGAGGAAATAAAAAGGGAAGTCCAGAAAGGAGATGTGAGTCAGATTAGAAACCAGTTGAAGCACTACCCTATCATTTTCCCACATTACCTCTCCGGGTAGCTTTTCCGGACTTTCCCACCCATAGTTACCATGGCTCGCCTTCCTCAGTGCTGCCATGACACTCAAATCCCAGCTCTAGCACTGCACACATCAAGTCCTACTTATCGGTTTACGTGCCTCTACCCTTTCCACACTGTGCTCCGGGAATCTTAATCCCTTTGTCTTAACCATTTCTTGAATCCATGGTGCCTAATACACAGATTGAATAAATGTTAAACAAATGTACAAAATAGGATTTTTTCTAATCGCCTCATTGCTAATGATGTGACTGAACTAGGAGTATGACCATGCTCAGTGTGCCACACACAGCCACAATTGCAATGCGCATGAATTCATCTAATGGCTCTAGATTCAGGCAACACAGTCCATCATACTTATGCTGGGATTTTAGGGAGATAAAGAAGGGAGGAATAAAATGATGGGCAATTTATGTTAGAGGCTTAGGATACATGCAAAATACTTGACAATATTAGGGCTATAAATTTATTTTTTAAGTTTTTTTTTTCCAATCCGTCAGAATGCTATATATTTTTAATTTCAACATTAATAGAATTTATATACTTGAATTTCCAAAACTCCAGTCCCATATTTTTTCACATGAGAACACTGAAGCCCAGGGAAGTGACCTGTCCAAGGTTACCTAACTAGCTGGTACCAAGACCCAGAACTCAGGAGCAAAAGACTTAAGTCTCCTGAGCTTCAACCTCTCCATAATATCAAGCCACTACAACTGTTTTAATGAACATCCCTAAATGCAATAAAATAAATATCAGTAGTAACAATAACACTAATATTGTCAAGCCTTTTGAAACATCCTAAACAGTGTCAGTTAATTGTATAAATCTCTCCGGTTCTGCATCTTCACATAGGAGTTTAGAGGTTTTAACATTTCCAGGAATAGAATAAATCCAGGATAATAAAGATGTGGCAGAAAAACAAACACTGTGCTTAGGGGGTTAGGAAACCAGATTGAATATAGTAAAGGGTACACTGAAGACAACGTGTAATTGGTAAATCAGTATGACAAGGCTGGCGTTCCTCTCCATCTGTGTCTGTTGGCATGGCTCCCCACACTGCCTCTCTGAATTGTCTGAGAAGGTCTACGGTGTGCTTGAAAATGTTCTATTATTCTTTGTACCTGGGGAGGCAAAGCCACTACGTGGTGCATCCTAGGGGATGGAATTCTATCACCAATATTAGCAAATGGAAAGAATGGAAGCACTGTTCAGTCATTCCAACCACAGCCTCAGTCATTCCAGTGTTTTAAAAAAGAATTAGTACCACTCGCTGGGAGTGTTTGGAAATGTGTGGAGCATTTTTGATCATCACCGTAACTGAAGACTTCTATTGGCATTTAATGATGAAAAATGCCAGATGCCCTACAATGTGGAGGGGCAGTCTTGCACAAAGAAGTGGCCTACCATAAATGCCAAGAGCATCTCTCATGTTGAGAAACACTGAGAGTATTCTGAGTTCCTATGCACTCTAGCAGCTCAGACAAGGGAAAACTGAAAAGCTTGTGTCAAGCTTCAAGTATGACAGTGCTCCCAGGACTCGCCTTCCACTTGAATGCAGATTAAGAATTTTTGGAAGATGCAAAATACAAAATGGTAGGCACAGTGTTCTCTTTGGTGTACCCGAGGGTATTATAAATAGTTGAAGAAAAGAAGTCTAGATAACTTAACTCCTTAACAGTCAAAGGGCTATTGAAAGCATACAGGCATCCCTATTATTAACCTTGAAATTCTAATGAGTCAACATCTTTAAAGAAGGTAGGGACATCAGGGTGCCACCTCCGAAGCAAAGTTAGAGAGTATAGCCAAGATATAGGATATATGATATACAATATAGGTAGCAGGATATACAACATATGATGTAGGACAACCCCCTGAGTTACCAATGGGGCAGCTGCCTGAAAATGAAAACAGCAGCAGATCTGAGCAAAGAAACCCAAGCAGCACCACCTTCACCCACGACACACTCCTAAAACACGAGCTGTCTTCTTGGCCCCCACTGCTTTGCCAGGGAAGCATGCAGTGCCTCTCCAATTCTCCACCACTTTTCTCTCATCCCTCTTAGATCTGTCAGGACCGTATTCAGTTCCCAAGCCCTACACGCAAGACTCACCCTTTCACTATTACCAAACTCATGATTCAGGGAAGTAATCCAGTGATTTTTCACTTCAATTCAGAAAGTATTTCTTAGGCAATCATTCTTGAACTGCTTTGTGGCATACACAGTAACATAAATCACTCATCCATCAAGTATTTATTGAACGCCTGCCTCTTGCCAAGTCCTATGCAATAGACAGTAGGGGATGTAAAAATAAAGCCAGAAGACCGATTGTCCCCCAAAAATTCAGACTCTAATAGAGAAATCATGGGAAAAATTTTAGGGAAGCCTTATACAGTCTTGGGATGGGTTTTGAAAAATTCAGTGAACTAGATTTAGAAAAATGGAGAAGCAAAACTTGGATATGTCCTCCTCCTCATCAGCCATCCTCTGTGGCTCTGTTCATAATGCTCCTATTTCTGAACACCTTTAAGGGTGTAAGCATCCAATTAACTATAGGCCGTACTACACAGTTCAGAAGTTATATGCAGTCTTGATAATGCTGTAGCTTTATTCTGTAACACTCTCTTATCTCCTAAAACACGTAGTAGCCACCATGAGTGAAGAAACTACACTGTCTCTATTTTCTGTGGCTCACACAGAGGCATACACAGAGCTGGGCAGGCAGCTGATGAGACACATTTGCCTGCTGACTTGAAGAGAAGAAATATGAGAAATCAGGGATGAAGATACAGATTGATGAGTTGCCAACGAAGACAACAAATGCAGTGGATACTTGAAAGTCATTGCAGCCACCACAATGCCTTAGCATTCAGCATAGCACCTTAAACAAAGTAGGCATTAAGTGAATAGTTATTGAAGTTAATTGACAGGAGAATTGGTATTTCTATGGAATTTCTATGATCTTGGTATTTCTTTGGTTTCCAGAAAGCCAGACTTCTTCTGGGAAATATGTCATTTGTATGGGAGAGATCTGTAATTTTCTGCTCAAAGTTTGGCTCTCTAATAATGGAGGTCACAGGACCTCCATTATCTTGCCCTAAATTGACCCCTTTTAGTGCCATGACAAAGGATTAATCAGGGTTGTCCTTTCTGGAGCCACCATGGACTGGTGAGAAAGAGTGCATCTTTTTCTTTTGTTAGAGTTTTAAAGTAGCTCACGTTGTCCACACTGCCATCTGTGGTCCCATTGCCAGTGGAGGCGAGGATGTGGCTCCCTTCATCCCTGATCCCTGCATTTTTGCTACTGCTCTTTAGGATCCGCTATACCCGTCATGTCCTATTTCCTCACTTCCCCTCCAGTTAAAACCTGTTTATGCCAGAGCCTCATTTTTATTTTCCAATTAGATCAGTACCCAGCACAAGTGCAGGCCCATAGTAGGCACTCAACAAATATTCGTAGGGAAAAAATGACAGTCCTTCTTATGAAACCCTCCTTTTAAGATTCCAGTGCTTATTCACTCCCGAATCAGCCTCTGTGCTTTAGTAATGTGGATTCTTAATCTTCTCTGATGCTCTTCTACACAGAAGCGCCAATTGTAGAGTAATTGGTCTTGGACCTTTTAACGTTGTGCATTTCAGATTCTGTTCACTGTCTGCATAGCTAAACCTACACGTGTTCTCGTTGATCCACTAACAATAAAGAGGGAGTCTGCTTATAAATGGGGCTTATTCTCTTTTATATCTGTAATATCTTTAACCAGAATTCGGAGAAGTGGAGAGAGAACCTCATTTAGCTGGTTCTATTTTGTGAAATGTGTGTCTGTATCAGGGAGAGGAACACAGAAAATATTTAGATTAATTACATTTAAGTTGTGTCCCCTTGTCACTCGGTTCCAGCACGTTCAGGGTATCCTAGAGATGACGAGCAAAGCAACCAATACCCTAGAGTTTGCAGCTTTGAAGGACTAAGAGAAAAACTGCTATTCAGAGAGATCAGAGTTCATACTCCTTCTCACCTTCCCCTTTTTTCTGGCCAAGTCGCTGTTGCCCCTGGTTCAGGAGAGAGGCCTAGAGCACGAGAGAGATAAAGCAGCGACTGTGTCATCTGCAATTCATCCCGAGGAGCTGTGATGTGAGCACACATACATTTAAATATTTGAAAAGCATCTTTTAAAATGAATATCAAAATGACAAATAATCTAAGTCAGAGAAAAATGCCCCAGCGTTTCCCTATCTCCCTTTTCTCATTATGGAGATAAATCCCAGATGGGTCTCCAGACAGCAGAGGGAGTGGGAAAAATACTGGTAATCACAAACACAAGAGTAAAACAAAGGTCTGCAGAAACCGGCCCGCCTGAAAGAGCAGGGCCCCTTGGTCCTGCAGGCTGCCGACAAGTATAGGAGGGGAACTCAAGAGCCCCAGTCCTGAGCCAGGAGGTGGCCAGGTCGAGTTGGTGGGGAGGAGGGCTGTGAGAGGCTTGTTTACTTTGGGTTTCTTCTGCTGATAGCTTGAACTTCAAGGGATTTGGAAGTCTGATTCGGATTAATGTTCAAAAGCAAGGCTGTTTCTCACAACCTCATCCAGCCCACTTATGTATGTAAAACTACAGGGGGAGTTTCAGGAAAATAAGCTCTCTGGGGAGACTCCCACCCTTGCTGCCAGAAAACGGTGCAGAAGCCAGCCAGCCAGAAGAAATGCCAGCCCTAATGAGTCTGTTCCCGATTATGATCAGAATCTCAAAGCACTGAGCGCCGTGGAAAAGACGGGCAATGGCCAATGGGACTCTGGGGCATTTCTGAGCCCAGGCTTGAGAGGAGGAAGGGTGGGTGGACTTGAGCTCACAGAGAGTCTGTGGATCAGCTTCTTCATCAGACCTACAGATGGGTTGGCGGGGGAGGGGGGCGATCATGGATTTGGAAATTCCAGAACCTATGCACCCGCATGAGCTGTCTGCCTGACCTTCAGCTGGGCTTGTGGTAGCTAAAACTGGGTAGTCCAGCTCCACGGAGCGCCCGGAAAGTCACCAGCTGCAACATTATTTTAAATGCAAGTTTGTGTGTTGCCTCTGAGAAGGCCTGTAAGGAGTACACATGAAATGAACACCATCACTTTGAGTACAGCATCTGCATAAATCACTGTCCAGTACATTTATTCCTAGTGACAGATTAATTCCTTTCTCAGGTTTTGCTCAAGAGTGTACCATAGAATACTAATACTGTTCCCCAGAGAGAGAGACAGGGAGGGAAGGAGGGAGGAAGGAAGGAGGAGAGAGAGAGAGAGAGAGAGAGAAACTCGGATGTCCAATTCCACAGAGTGAGAACCAGAGTGACAGTGGGTTAAGTGAGGATGGGCTTCTCAGTTTTCCCAGCGAAGAAAACTCATGGGGCTGTGGCCCTGGAGAGTGTAGACCGTGGAGGAGATCGCAGCCGCTCACAAGGTACGACTGCACTCTGACGAGCCAGAGGATGTGGTATGACACTGTTAGCTATTCTGGGAGCTCAGCATTAGTCTAGCCTCAGCCTCCCCCTTCGGGCAGGGGGAGGGGATCATCCACGCAAGGACGACGAGGCATAAGATGTTATGTCACTCGATTTTAAAGAAGTAAAGGAAAAGAGTCCCCAGAAGGATTCCCTCGCAAACAGCTCTGAGCAACATGCCAAGTCCATAGAAATCTCAGACAGGGAAAGGAAGCCAAGAAGGAGGGGGAGCAGTTTACCTCCCAGGGCGGGTTCCTCCCTAGGCGTGTTTCTGAGCCTGCACCTGAAAAATGACTATGATGGTGTTTGCAGTTTATCAAGTCTTCCGGCAGAGGTGTCAGGCACAGAGAACTCACTTGTCACTCCAACATTCCCTGGCATTTGCTAACCACAACAAGGAATGGAGGGCAAAAGGATTACAGAATTAAGCGGCACTGGTACAGCAGCTGGCGAGGTACCGAGATTTAGCTGTCACTTTGAAGAAAACTCCATTTCATTTTGTGATTCGGAAGGAAGGAAAGTTAAAATCGGGGGGCTGGGCCAGGCCAGCCTTTAGCCAGGTCTGTAGGGAAACAGAGAGGTACTCTCGGCATGTCGAGGGGTGTCTGGCAGCCAGTTTACTCCATCAGCTCATTTTCCCTCCGGAGGGGGAGAGAAATCCACCACATCCCAGTAAGGTCCAAATTTCACAGCTAACCTTGCCGGCTGCCCTTGACTCTAATGGAAGGTTCTCCAGCATAAATTTTCATAAATCCATGGCTGTACCTGTACCCAGAATGTGGCCCTAGGCTTGTATGCCCGACATATCTGCTTCTCCACTAAGACCCTGTAGCCAAGCTTAGGCATCGATTCCTAACATCTCCTCTCTCCCTCTGAAAGGCTTGGACCCTCCATTAGATAAGCTCCCATTGTATCTAATTGCCACCTGGTCTGAGGTTGCCTGTTCTCTTTGCTTTTCCACAGGACTGCAAGTTTATCAAGGGTGTAGACAAAGCTGCATTAGATATTTAACAAATTTTACTGAGAACCCCTAAGTGCCTTCTACTGAGGATGAATGAGGACAAGGACGAATAGGACCTAGCCCTAATCCCTAAAAACGGCGCCTAACACACTGTGCATTATCAATACATATTTTTTAGAAAACAAAAAGGGTTTTTTTCATGTTTGTTCCTCATCACCTGATTGAAATATGCCCAGGGGCATATGAATGTTGAAACCTGCATATCAGCAGGGCACATCAATTTACATGTGTGTGAATTTTGTATTGCTCTTTGACATAATGAGATAGACTATGTGAGACAAAACCAAACGCCCTCTAAATTTTCATGCATCTTCCCATTCAACTAAGCTAGAAAGGGATGTTCAAGAAGAGACTGGGACAGAAAAGCGAGTCTGTGCTGAAGGAATACACACAGGGGCCTGAAAGGCAAACTGGTGGTAAGTAGCAGGGACCCTGCCTTGTTTTGTTCCTGCAGTTAATGATGAATGAAAGATTAACCTTTGACTTTACTTTCTATAGAATTCCTGAAATAAGAAATGAATGGTCCAATGCAACTGGTTGATAGTGCTTTCAGCAGAGGACTGATAATCCCGCTATTAGAAATCTCCTGCACTTAGTGAATCCCTTATCCTTCTCTATGTAATTGTTATTCACTGTGTTTCCATCCCTGTGACAGTCACATTTTGATTTGAATTTTTCATTAGACAGAAATTTTCCTCATGTTCAGTTTTTAGGGAAAAAAAACAGATAAATCATAGTAAAAGAAGCTGGTGTCAGGGATTTATTCAAAAGATTAACTTTCAGGTACGGCTTATGTGGGTAGAGATTCAACTCAATCCTTTGGCATTTCCTCCGTGAAAATTCAAAGTGAGACAGTTGATGTTGAAAATGAAACAAATCAACATCTTGAAGGCTTAAAATAATGAATCATTGTATTGTGTGTCATGCAGGAAAATAGACAAATTCTTTATTGCAAATATTTTTATCACAAGGGTTAGGATGAACATGAAACTTTATTTAATGCTCAGCTAATTAGCAATCCTAATTAACCAGGTGATGTGACTTTTGAAATCCTCATTCACATACATAGACTGATTTATCCAACCCACATTTCTTGGCACTATATGCCAGGAACGGGGAGAACCACCACAGGTTTCCTACTCTCAAGGCTGTCACAGAAGTGGTAAGGGAGGAGGCATTACAACAAATAATGTCAAGACCTTATATGTGATATAAGGCAATTCTGAGCAATGTGCAGTGGTAGCATGAGAGACAGAAAATACTGAGAACAAAGGGACTTCAGAGAAGTTGGACCTTGAAAGATGAGAAGGAACTTCTCGACTGATTGACAGACAGGAGCAGCCACTCCAGTTAAATGATTCAAACATGCCAAGGACAGAATCAGGTAGGTGCAGGTGCCTTTAGGGAATCATTTTATATGGTTGGAGTATAGGGGTAGAGGGGGTAGATGGGGATATTAAAGCTTTAGGGATGACAAGGACAGGTCCAGATAATGAAGAGCCTCATATGTTGTCAAAGGGCTTTCTAATTGTTACCCTAGGGCAATTACCTTAATCAAGGATTTAATTGTTAAGTAACATTTTCCTATTTCTGCCATCACTTCTTCCTGTGCCTTCCTGAAGACTCCATCTTTCTTTACTTCCCCCTCAGCTGACTATCTCTGTAATTTAGAGTATAATACACCATGTATCCATCAATCACAGATTGTTTTATTTCTACTTGATTCAAGTATTCTCATCTTGTTCCTACAGCTGGGCTGTATGCTCTGTCAGGACAGCGGTTGGGTCTTAAACTCTCCCTGCAGCTTTACAATACGTTACACAGAGTAGCCACTTCAGAAATTCCTATTGATTAAAATTTAAAACAATAATGATCATTTTCCGTTAATCCACTCTAAATGCAGAGGGAGATTTCAGAAACAAAACACTGCATTCTGCTTCCAGTATTGAAGGTCAGAATTCAAAATTTTCAAATCTCATCCAAATTCATCATAGCAATTGATCAACCTCTCTCTGTCTTCGAGTCAACCTTCAAAGCCATCTTCTTGAAATTCTTTCTCCCCCACTAACCACTACAGAAGATGAGATCTTCTAAGCTGCTTTTTTAGGAAGAGTGATTTCAGATGACAGACTAGATAAACGCATTTGTATTTGAAATGCGAAAGCAAACACTGATTGGAATAATTTAAATACTGAAATTGTTGGGATAATTTAAATACTGAAGTATGTATTTTTATTAGCTATAAAATTGTGTCTTTAAAAAAATATTCTCATCAGTTCCTCTGTGCTGAGTGGTGAAACTAAATGGCACTGGTTTCATCCACCAAGAAGACATGCTGGTCTCCAACAAAGCAGGGCGCGGTGTCTCCCCAAGCTGACCTGAGAGAAGGGGTTGCTTACAGACACTCGTCTCTAAAGAGGATCCCCACAAGTTACTGCCCTGATCGAGCTGCAGATCCCACACTCTTTAAGAGCCTGTTAATAGCCTGGTCAGCTACAGAAATAGACAAAACATTATATTCCGAGTTCTTTCCTCCTGATCTTACTGATCCTAAAGGGAGGGTCAAGTGGATGTTAGAAATGGTGTCCTTGAGCAATGAAAATGAGTGAATTAATTATGGCATCCATAATGATGAGTTGTGTCCCAACTACAAACCTAGGGCATCAAGCACAGTGCCATAAACGTGTGCACTTCGGTCAGCTATTGCAGGCTCCAGTACCCCATAGTACCAACTCTGGTATACTCTGGAACACAAAGAGGTTGCAAAAAAGGTGGAAATTAAAAATTCAAGTTTGTTACTTTACAGTCCTCCTTAAGACAATCCGTGTCAGTTCTCGGTAGGCTTTGTACTAGTGGGTCATTTGAGATAGGTTCTAATTCTTTTCTTGTCTTGACCTTGTCTGAGCCAAAATATATGCCTTTCTCCCTCAAACTCCTTTTACTCCCCATTCGCTCTAAACATACCTCTCCTCTGAGGTTTACGGTCCTTGTAAAAATGGCTGCCTTCATATTAGTAATTCCATTAAAATCTGGGCACATGAATTTTACTACTGAGATCACGCTTTTCTTTGGGAAACCTTAACTATTTATCACAGCGAAATAGAAAGTGAGGAACTTTACGTGTGAAAAAACTCATGGCATGAAACTGTAAGACTAAGAGACCTCTGGCTTGTTCAGAATTAAACACCAAATCTCTGAAGGAAATCTGCTCCTTTCATATCTGAGTAAAGAAGTAATAAAGGTAGACATCTTTTCTGACATCCTCAGGGTGGAAGAAGATTGGCCATAGTCCTGTGACTAATGAAGATCCCAAGAGTGAAACATGAATTACACAAAATGGAATTACAAATGAAACCTCTGTCATAAAAAGTCTTGGTCATTTTCTGAAGTAGATGTATTTTGAAGGTCTTTTCAATTTGTACCAATGACTTACTACTCTTTTTTTTTTTTTTTTTTTTCTGACTTACTACTCTTGAGTCTGTTAAGATACACTGCTTTTATAAATAACAGAGAAAAAACTGGGTCCAGAGAAACAGAAATTTTAGCAAGTATTATTTATTCTACCTCTGGGTCCCAGTCCCTCTTCCTCACCCTCCACATTACCCTACAGTGCTGTCTTGTGGAGATGTATCCGTCTTTTCTTGAGGAGAGACACATGAAGTAAGTGTCATCACACTCTTTTGTATTATAAATTGCCAATAATACCTTTATAATATGCATAGAACCCTCAGGTATTACTTTTTCATTCAGTTAATAAATTTCTAGCAAATGTTTACTATCTGCTAGGGAATAAAAATACAGAAGGAAAACAAGAGACAGAGTCATCCTCACTTTGATGACACTTAAAATCTACTCATACTTTTCATTCCTAAAATTTTAAGGTCAAATCTTCTTACCACTGATTTAATCCATAAGCAACTTAGTATGTATTCACCTGGAAAAAAGGCTAGAAAGTTGAACCATGGTTCTGAATGCTTGCCTCAAGGAAAAGACTACTCTCATCCAACTAAAGCATTTCCTTAAAATTCCAAAATGTTTTGAGCGATGATCCCTATGGTTGAGACCAACAAAGTATCAAAGTTGGCCCTACCATTATAACAAGTATTATGTCAGCTGGGTTTTGAGAAAGCTGTTTTGTTTTGTTTTCCCCCTACGTAAAGTCAATGCATGTACTATTTTGAGGCTATGTTAAGTTCTCTGAAGTTGTATTAACAGCAAGCTTCTGTTCAATCAATGCAAACATATTGGCAGGTGTAAATTAATCAGGTACAATCTGAAGAGCTAAAAAAAAAACAAAACAAAACAACAAAAAAACAAAAAAACAAAACGCCGAAGTAAGGACTGAGGCAAAGGAACTAAAGGAAAGAATGGGGTGGCTATTCATTCCAGGAAGTACCACTGATCTCTGGAGTGGCCAGGCCACTTGTCCTAGGCCTACGTCTTGAGCTGCCTGCATCCTGATACAAGCTGTCAGATGCTCCATGTGCCAGACCTTTGGTGATTATACAGTTTTAATTTACAGGATGTGAAACCACAGTATTAATGCTCAAATTACAGAATTAACATTAAGAGTCTTCCTGCTATATAAAATGGGTGATAATGCAAAGTGGAAGCTGTTTAGTGGTTCCTACACATCAGCTTCCCACAAATGCCAGAGCTGGTTGCTTTTCAGTCAGAAGCAAATATGCCAATTCATTTCTCTTCAAGGTCATATTGTGGTTTCACTCAGAGGATTGTGCTGAACCCAAAGGGTCACCATTTTCCCATTAAAGTGGTGAAAAGTAATTGGGTCTACCCACTGCATAGTGTTTGTATTCTCTCTTCAACTTGACTGTAAATCATAAGAAGGAAGAGAGTATATGTTCTATTATTTTGAAGTCTCCTTGGTGTCTGGAAAAACTACCTTCCTCACGGCATTTATTCATCCATCTATTTATTCATCCCAAGTACTTAAGATCTTAAAAAATCCATAGTGGTCAGTAGGTAATGATTTAAGCTTCTTGAGAGCTAGGACAAGGTCGTACCTAACTTTATACACTAAGGCAACAGCAACTATAGACTATTCCATGCAACAGGCACTCAATACATCCTTCTTGATTTGTATACCAGTTTATGTTCACTGACCCACCGGATTCCCCAGCATGGTTGGGCAGGCTAGTTATTGCATAAAATGGCCCATAATTCAGAAAAAAAGAAGAGTGCTATAGATTGGAGGCCTATGAAGAAGGCAGTACCCGAGATGGGTCGTGATGTTCCGAAAGGCAAAGAAAGGAGAAAGGGTATTTTCCCCTCCCATGCTGTGTGGGGGAGCACAGTGCGTGGAAAGGCCTGAGCCTGAGGTTAAACAGAGCATGTTGGTAGCATTACTGAGCTAGACTAGCAAAGCCTGGAACAATTTGTCTAAGCCTGTTTCCTATTTGTAAAGTAAGAATAACAGTACCTGTCATGACAGCTAGTGATTACCGTGTAAGCAATAGTCTTTAAAGTCTTTAAAAGTATTTCATCAAAAAATAGGACAAGTTTTTATTTTAGTTACAGCATTTATGGCCACTCGCTTGCTATGTATCTTAGAGAAGTTTGTTTTGTTTGTTTTTTTACTGTCTCAGAGCCTTAGATTCCTGTTTTGTTTTTAAAATTAAACAAAATAATGAGTATAAAGCATTTAGGATTTTAAAAAACACTTATATTTGGCTATCTTTTAAGGAAAACTGCAAATAAAAATAGAGCACTGGGTATTATATGCAAACAATGAATCATGGAACACTACATCAAAAACTAATGACGTACTGTATGGTGACTAACATAATAAAAAAAAGTGAAAAAATAAATTACAGACTTAATATCTTGAGGAAAAAAAAAAAAAGAACATAGACAAAATTAAGACATGTAACAGGTAGCTCCTGCCCATTTCAGGAGCTGAGGTACAACCATTTTCTAGAAGAGAGAATAAATACTTACTGATGGTCCATTTTTCTAAGAACTTGAAAGATCTGGTTGATTGAATCCTGAGTAAGATTGGATACTCGATATTCAATTTTATCCCCATTTTCCAATAAGAACACTAAAAAACAGTAACTTTCCCATTTACGCACAAGTTAAAAGTGGCGACGAGATTCAAGGCCAGATCTGTTTGACTGTAAAAGCTGTGTTTCTTCCTCAGCTATTCACAGATTCCCACATGCTCAGGTAGGTAGAAATCAATCTTCAGTTAGATGGAAAGGTTTTGTATTTTAATAGGCATAGACATTTATGTAGTAAGAGACCTATATTTCCTAATTTTCCACTTCTACCTAATTTTTCTTTCCCTATGACTTTTAATAAATAAAAGCAAAAATCTGTACATAATGTGGCTTATGAATAAAATGAAAGGGCCCTTCCTGTATTTTTTAAAACCATGAAAATAAGGTATTATAAAACATCAATTTAAAATAACTAACCTCAACATGATTACAAATGATCCACTTCCCACTCTCCTATGAAATTAGACCAGCTCTGTTTCTGCAGAATGTTGATGGCCCAAATCAGTCCATCAGCCAGGTATTTAATATACATGGCAACAAAGAAATGTTTCAGCTATCTTAGAAATAGAACTACCTGGATTTTCTGATAGTATAGCACTTTAGAGAGACCATTTGTCTCTCAGGGTTTCTAAAACATCACGGAGAACATAGTCCCTGGAATCGAATGGCCCTAGGTTCAAATCCCAGTTCTGCTGCTTGCTGGGGTTTGACACTCAGCAAGTTATGTAACCTCTCTAAGCCTTGACATCCTCAACTGCATGGTAGTACGCAGACGATCATTCATTGTTCTATTCAGCAACAAAGTGACTACCACAAACCAGGTAAAAATGGTGGACAAGACAGGTGTGCCTGTCTTCAGTGAGGGAGGAAGATACTAATTTTAAACACAGCAATAAAAGATCACGAGGGGCCTAGAGTTGGAATAAAGAGAAATGGATAAATGCCTCATGGTAGATAGATTCTTGCAGTAATGCCATTTAAGATGAGACCTGAGGGACATGTAAGATCAAGGTGAAGACTGAGAAGAAGGGCATTCTATGGAAATTAACAGCATGTGCAATGACTTCAAGATGGGAAAGAGCTTTCATTTCGGAAAACTAAAAGAAAGCCTGGTGGTTTCCTCCTGTTGCGTGGGAGGGAGGTGGAAGCTGGTGTTGAAGCAGCAGGGGCACTCTTACAATAACTTTGTAGCCCATGCTAAGGAATGTGGCTTTTGTTCTAAATACACTGGAAAATCAAAAACAAGGGTTTTAAGTAGATGTGATAAGAGATGTGTCAGATTGGGGGAAGAGTGGGTGGAGGGGAGGGTAACACAGTCATAAGCTTGGCATTTGATTGTTGAGATTCACATCTCAGCCTTCCCTAAGGTTTCTTATAATTCTCTGTCTTGGCTCTCCTGAACCTTTCAAGTTTGAGGAACACAGAGTGTACTTTGATGATAACAAAATGTTCAATTTTAATGGATTACTTAAGATATAACTATATTATCTGTGTATATACCTATGCATACATACATTGTGTGTATAAAATTGGGAAGGTATTCTAGCCTTCATTTGGCTTCTCAAAACACTAATTTCTTCACCTTATAAAAATTATGAAATAAAGGGGTGCCTGAGTGGCTCATGGGTTAAGGCCTCTGCCTTCGGCTCAGGTCATGATCCCAGGGTCCTGGAATCGAGCCCCGCGTCGGGCTCTTTGCTCGGCGGGGAGCCTGCTTCCCCCTCTCTCTCTGCCTGCCTCTCCGCCTACTTGTGATCTCTCTCCTGTCAAATAAATAATAAAATAAAATCTTTAAAAAAATTATGAAATCAAAAGAATATATGGATAGTACTTAATGCTGGGCCTGGCACATAGGAAGCAACTCAATAAATATCAGCTATTATGAATTAGTTGTGACAAAACTATAAATGCGATCCCTGAGATCACAGAAAGGGGACTTTATAACTGATAAATGCTGAAAAGAAATCCAGTGAGTCATCATTTTCAGGCCATACATTAGACAAAATGACATGGTGTCGAGCAAGGTGCTTAAAGGCAAAATCTAGCTGGTCTGTGTGTTTTGTTTGGCCAGCACCAGCCTTTTTTGTTTACATCGGTTGCTCAATTTGAAGAACTTTAGGCAGGGCATATCAATTGTAGTTACACACTATGTCCATCAGACACTATTATCTCACACCGTGTTGCTTCGAACAATCGCATTTTCTTCCTGCCTCATGAAGAGCCATGGTTACACGTATGGTCCTTAACATGGGACATGGGGTTTTCTCTAAGGGTACAAATATGGAAGGTTCCTTCCTCCAATCAGCAATTTAGGGTTGTAAGAAACCCGTTTTATGATCTCTGGAGAAGACTGCTCCAAAGTTGATTTGGTGATTCAGATAGGATTCACGCCATATCTGAATTACCCAAGTATGATCCTGGTCCAGAGTGAAAAAAATCCCTTAGCACAGCCTCATAATAGATCAGTTCTCTGAAACTCTCTGGACAAAAACAATAGTCCTGCATATCTCAGGATATCCTTATCTTGGGAATCAATCCAGACTATATGTATTATCCGCCCCCCCCTTCTGTTCACTGCTGCAAAACTAGATAGGGGACATACCATCTTACTTTTTTTGGAAGTTTTCTGAGAAAACACTGTCTGTCTTATGGGGCTTTGATGGGAATTCTGGAAAAAACTCTGAGAAAATGTCATATAAGAATGATGATATGAAGACATTTTACAGTTTCCAATGAACAACTCCTACAGACAGATCTGTATCTGGCTTCTCCATTAAGACTGCATGGTTGGAACTGCCTGGTGAGGAATCACCAGGTACCTATTAGCAGGCTATATGCTCCCTCTAGGCTTTGGCCTCAGCTGACAGGAGTCCCTAAGGAATACTATACCACATATGGATTCCAATTCAGCTTTGAAAAGTACTTGCCATTGGAGTATAGATATGTGTGTTGATAAAGACAACAATAAGGAAAGCGCCAAACTGATATCAATGACTAGGTAGACTCGGTATTGAATTTCATGTTTAAATAATTTTTAAAATGCCCACAGTGTGATTTTATGATGTCTACATTTCTAATGTCACAAAAATAGACATTAATGTAGGAGTAAACATACCAGCTCAAAGAATTGTAGACTTGGTCATCTGAACTATCTAAAAAACAGAAGACCTTAAATGTACACCCCATTTAACAATGGTGAAGAAACGGATGAAGAGAGCTAAAAAGAAATGTGTATCTTAAAAGCAATCAATTAACTGATCACATGTAAACACAGACTGGGATGGATAGATGGATGGATGTATGGATGGGAGGAAGGAAGGAAAAATGAAAGGAAGGAAGGAAAAATGAAAGGAAGGAAGAAATCCAAAGCGAACAGTATTAAATCCAAGTTCAAAATTAGGCTGGAAATATGCAACTAGAAGAACAATGCTGCAGTATTAAAGAACATTCAAATTTTCTTTCACTATAATCTTATTTATCCTGAAGTTATAAATTCCTTATTTTCTCTACCTCAGTTTCATCATCTGTGAAATTGGACTAATGGCACCTTGGGGGAAAATGCTGGGGATTAGCTACTTAATGTTTACTGCATTGATTATTATAATAAGTTCTTTAGAGACTGGAATAAGTGTGTGGTGAATACAGAATGAGGTGAATAAATCAATATAAATAAAACCTTGCAGATATAGTATATGTATGCATAAAAAATAAATTACATGGAGGAGGGTAATAAATATTTTCTTAAGTGGAAGAAACACACAGACCCCGGAAAGTATAAAACGGGTTATTCCTAATGGGAGAAAATATTCCACATAACATACTGCCCATCACCAAACATCTGATTTATACAAGCCAGCTGCATTTTGAGTAAGCCTTTAATGTGTATTTATATTTTTAAGTGTCAAGAAGATGATAGTTTGAAAAAGGAAGCATTTGCAGTTGTCTGAGCTTTAGGATTCTTTTCCAAGAAAGCATCTGGGCTTGCCTAGAGTTTGAAAAATATGTTGTCTCCTCTCAATGGTTATTTTTCTAATACGTCTCATGACCGTGTAATGCTATGTTGCCCAGAGTAGATGTCCCTGGGCATCCAGAGACTCAAACTGCCTGTCTTAATTTCTTCCATGCCAATGCCTGTATATACTTGGTGAAATTACAGTCTGGTAGCTGGGAAATTCAACTCTGCCTGGCAGGAAAATTCCAAAGATAAGAAAACCTCAGCTGTCTTGGAAACCAGAGGGCATATTCCAATTTTATCAGCATCCATAACATTTATTCAGTTTACTATTAATTTTTGAACACTTTATTTGGAACCTGCTGTGATGCATGAGAGATCATTAGCAGTGGGTCAGCTCAGTGCCCTCAACCAGTGAGCCACCAGTGTCTCAGAACTTGCCAAACGGTTGAGAAGTTTTTATCCAGAGGCACCAAGAAAATACAAGAATAATATGTTCCCAAAAGGTTCAATCAATTTTATTTCTCAAAGTTTACAGCTGTTTTCTGGATGTTGTAAGTTGAAATACAAACTTCTGAAATGGGGTATTTTGAGTCTGCTTACATTTGACATCATGTTCTGGAAATTTGCAGATGCATTGCCTGGGACCAAAAAATGTAGGGTCCTGGAAGTTTTTTTGGGCTGGGAGGAAAGAACTCAAGTTCCTTCAACTCTGGTAGATTTCTAGAATTATGGAGATTTAGATGTATGCTTTATCAAATCGACATTTTTAAATAATGTTGACTGGATTAATTTTCTGATTATCACTTAGCCACGGTAATCAAAATTTCAAAAATAAAAATTAAGGCACATGATTGACAACAGGCCAAAAGAATTAAAAATCTAGACTTCTATGCACAAGTTGTCACCTTTTTTTCCCTAAAACTACACATTTTTTCCCACAAAAATCCCTAATTTTGTAACCACTGGGTCTTGACACTTCTTGACTCCTCCATCTCCAATTGCTGGACAGTTGAACTAATCCTGTGGAACTGTGGTGAAGACAAAATACTTCCGTTTCCCATCCTGAAACCATTGCCCAAACTATTCAGGATTTCCATTTGGGTAGACTTGGGTTTACTTCTCACAACACTGGCCTACTAGACTATTATTAAGTATGAAATTATTCATAAAATTTAGCTCAGAAGGTTCAGTTGACTGAATCAGGGTGGTCCCTGTCACAGTACTACCTTCACTCATTTGGATCTAATATGCTTTCTTTAGGGGAAAGACAGAGAAAGAGTATATTTCATTACTTTATACTGAAGATTGTCCATAGCCTAGTGTTTTGGGTTTTTTATTTTTGTTTTGTTTTTTTAAAGATTTTACCCATCTACTGAGAGAGAGAGGGAGTGTGAGCCCGCAAGCAGATGGGAGAGCAGAGGGAGAAGAAAAAGAAAAAAAATCCCAAGTAGACTCTGCACTGAGCGTGGAGCCCAACATGGGGCTTGATCCCACAACCCCAAGATCACAACCTGAGCTGAAATCAAGCATTGGATGGTCAAGGGACTGAGCCACCCCGGTCCCCCAAGCCTAGTAGATGAAGATGTTTTATAAATCCATGGGAAAAAAAAAAAGGGACTGTCAACATTTATCAACAGTCAACTCCCTTTCACAGGACAGTGAGCTGTGGGCTTCACTCTCCTGTTTACTTGAGCAACGGACTTTAATTGAAGTTGTCACCAGAAGGTATGACACAGAGTGGGTTCAGAGTGAGATATTTAAGGGAAAGTTGAAAGTATAATGTAAGCTTTTAAATGTAAATCTTGCTGTTACTCTTGTTTCTCATCCCTCTTGAGCTGTTTCTAAGACAATGAATGCATAAAAAGAGCAAGAACAGGAAGCATTTGTAATATTTGCCCAAAATTATCACTAAGACATATAGTCAATAGGTTAATAAATCTATGCAGACCAACTATAAATACCGTGTCTCCTTGTGACTCCATGATAAAGAGAATCAAATATGATAATGCATACTAACACATTTTATAACATGGACAGTGGTTACAAATATTACAGTAAGCATCATCTCTGGTGCTGAATCATTGCTGAAGGGTAATTAACAGCCTCTTCAGTAAAACCATCCAGGCTATAAAACAAAACTTACCCTACACCAATTTGAAAATCTTGTAAGTTCCTTAAAAGCCAGGGCCATGTTCTATTAATCTTGACATGCTGCATAGTACCCAGAAAAATATTTAGTTTGGAGCCAAAACCCCATTAAATACTTTATTTGGTTACAGACAGAATTAAGTGTAGCAATAAATAGATATGCTAAACAACTGATTAACAAGAGACAAGGTGAGCAAAAAATGATCTCTGTTAGGAAACGTAGGATAAGGGAAGAGACTCCTGCTACAGAGCATAGGGATTATAATGCTGAAAAATGACAGAAAGAAACAGAACTATTTAAATTTTATTTTAAATGGCTTCTCTGTTAAAGAGAATGATGTTCTTGAGAATGAAAGAGTAAAATAAACATCAGAGGAAAGTATAGCTAGCTCGAGATGGGTGAAGAATTGGAAAAAAAAAAAAATTCCATTGCTTTAAATGATGTTGAGTCTTCCTGCTGAGACAAATTACAACCTTGGGGTACTGATAAACCTCACAATTGAAGTAAATTAATTACTTAGAGTGTTTTTAAAGAAATAATGGAGAAGTGCAAGGGTGACGAAGACCACAGATGGGCAAAGTACTTGTTTTGCAGAAAAGAAGAGGTGCGTTATGTCAGCTGAAGAATTTTGATGTTGATTCTTAGAAAATAATGCAATGCTTATTGAGAGTTATCATGGATTCATTAAGAGCAGGCTACTTCAGAGTTTTTACAACTCCTTCCCCTCCCCTGCCTACACAATTGTTAAGATTTTATATACATGAGAAATGTAGTAGGCATGATTTAGCCACATTTTAGTGAGGTGCTTCTCACCATCCTCATTATCGCCTTACTATTAAGGATCAAGATATGAGGACTGGATTGTAAAATTAGCTAGATTTGTAACTGATCAATGACCACCACAGCCTATACGTGATGAGTGGATCAGTATTAACTAAGAAGTCTCTAGGGTTGCCTGGGTGGCTCAGTGGGTTAAAGCCTCTGCCTTCAGCTCAGGTCATGATCTCAGGGTCCTGGGATCTAGACCCGCATTGGGCACTCTGCTCAGCGGGGATCCTGCTCCCCGCTCTCTGCCTGCCTCTCTGCCTACTTGTGATCTCTTTCTCTCTGTCAAATAAATAAATAAAATCTTTAAAAAAAAAAAGTTTCTAGAAGCTTGCAATTAGGCTCTGTTCTTGACCCTAACCCATTCCACATTTAAAAGAATAATTCCATTACGTGAAAATGCCATTCATAAATAAAATGAATATGGGAGGGGTGACAGAATCAGAGAATTAAAGTAACTTAATCCTCTGAAAGGACGAGACAAACCTAAGTCGATGAAATATATTTTCGATACGATCTTAGGTCTCGTTTGTGAATATAAACAGAATTATGTATACAAGCATGAGGGGAGGTAGTGCAGCGATAGTAGCTGTGCCTGTGGGGGAAATGGCCTAGGTTTCCAATTCCATGATACCTGATGCAAACTTAGGCAGCAATAAATATCTAGGAATTACCCAGAACATGGACGAAGATAATTCCACATTACTCTGTATCACTCACATCATTCTTAGAGAATTAAAGAGAATTGAGGGGGGAAAAAGAGAGAGAGAGAGAGAGAGAGAATTGAGCACAATCCTGCGTGCCAAAGGGATATAAATAAACTGAAACACATTCTGAAGGGAGGAACTCAGAACCCTTACCTGACACACAGAAGAAAACTGAGGCCATATAACCTCAGGACAGGGCAGGACCAGTATTAGCACCTGCTGAGAAGCTGGGTCAATTTAGAAAAGAACCCTTACAGTATTGAGAAGTAGCTTTTCTCCTTTTAAGTTTCTTTTTTGTGTGTGCTTTAAGTGATTTTATCCCTATTACCTCACTGTAGACAACTGAGAAAATACGTAATAAGATACAAAAGAAAGTGTTATTATTCTATTTGGTTTAGGTCGTTGCAGTTTTTGCATATCTACTCCCAATTGTACTGTGGATAAATTTGTATACAATGATTTAGCATTATATCGTAAAAGCTTTACCACATAAATTAATATTTACCTTCTCCCCTAAGTATAAAGATTTTTATGAGCATGTGAAGAAATGAGAGAGCTTTTAAGTTTGCTTTCCAAAGGAAGCATCTGTAATGTATCAAATCCTGAGACCCTGTCCTAGATGTTGGGGACTGCACAAAAAAACAAGAGACAAAAATCTCAACTCTTCTTGAGTTTCTATTTGTGTTTCTCCAGAGGGAGCATAAAATAGACACACAAGCAACCAAATAAAATAAAAGGATCATTTCTCATAATGTGTACCATAAAGAAACTTGATTTGACAAATTTACCTCTAAAATGTGTGCCATTTGCACAGAGACCTGAATGACAAGGAGAAAGCAATGCAAACATCTCACAGCCGATAGGTACGGAAAGATGGAACGGCAGATCTAAAAGCTGTAAAGGTGAGAATAAACTTGGTGTGTTTAAGGAACAGAAGGAAAGCCCCTGCAGCTGGAGTTTGTTGAGTGGAGGAGGGTAGTACAAGAGGTGATCACGTTAATAGTTAAGGTGAGGTCATGGCAAGGATTTCATTCTGCATACAAAGGGAAACCTTCAGAAGGTTTTTGAGAGGGGAACAACGTTATCGGGTTTACTTTAAAAAAAAAAAAAATATATCTGTCTGCCACTGCAGGGAGGATGTAATAGAGTGGGGACAGAGGCAGAATTATAAAGACAACACACTCCAGTGTTTCAGTGAACACAAGCAACAGAGAGATGTTAGAGTTAAGATTTGGTTTTATCTGGTAAACATGAAAGAGTGAATTAACCTCCCTGAGCTTCGTTTTCCTCTCGTGTGAAATGGGAAGTATCATTTCTGTGCTTTGCAAAATCCACCTTGGCAGATGTCTTGTTTGCTAATTTGTTATATATGTTGAAAGTCTCAAATGACTCAATATATATTCTTTAGCATATAAAGTAAGAAGCTAAAAGAAAACACTTAAAGGTGCCTCTAAAAACCTTCCAGGTAATCATGGGTAATTTAAACTCAGTCACATGGTGTGTAGTTGAACTATTTTGCATTCAGTTCTTTTACTTCCACGTGAAAATAAATAAAGTGTTGATGATTTTCAGGGCTGATGAATAACGGTAGGGACATGGTAGGAGGAAGAGAAAAGGACATTAGAATTCAGAGTGATTAAAAAATCCATTAGTAAGCACAAATCACATGAATAAAGTATATAGGTTAAATACTTGTAAGTGAACTCCAAAGAACTACCCCACCTATTTAGTTATCACTAAATATTACTTTGTAAAGTTGGCCACATGGCGAAAGCACAGATATATTTTTGTTGTATCGTTATTGGCATTTGTTGCCACTGGAATTCTGTGGTGTCAGGTCAAATATTTTAAATGTTGCTTTTTTGGTACGGGAGGTGGAAAGGTAGCTATGCCAGGGGAGAAAGCAAGGGGTAAAGAGAAATCCGTCAGCCTATTCTGTTCCTCTCCTAGAGCTGACAAGAGCCTCCTCAAGCTTAACAGGAGAGAGGGCACAGACTCTGTGCACAGCTCACTGAATACAGAAGTGCCACAGCTGGTGTAAATTAGATGCCATTGGCACAGTGGCCTTCTTTGGAATGAAATCTTCACTATCCTCAAATCCCTTGAGGGAACCCAACTTCCAGTAGCTCGGCTGCTGGTTCAGTTTTGGTGGGTTTTCAAGTGTTCTTGGTATGTTGACTATTAGAACTCAGTTGTCAAAAATGCTTATACTTTTTTTGGCCAAGAGAGCCTAAAAATGGCCAGTACCACAAAGTCTCAGTTCTAAGGTTGAAGAAAGACAGAACTTTCTTAAGGTTGAAGTAAAACAGAAACACTTGTGTTGACCATTGGGTAATAATGTAATTCCCGGATGGGCTAGTTTGTTCTTTGCGGCTTCTCCTGGGGCCATGCGATATCACTCCCCCGACCACAATTTAGTGATTTGTTGGTTGGACATGTCTTGCCAGGTTAACTGTGTGACCTCTTCCTCCTGGCCCCTTCAAATCCTTTTTTGAACAGGCAGAGAACAAATTAACTTTCCCCTCTCAGAAAGCCTGGCCCAATGGTAGATTTAATAGGCTTGAGGGAAAATATCTTGCCTATTTGTCAGTGATTTGGGAGAGAAATATTACTACAAGTTTCTAAATAGCTTTGGGGGCCATTGAGAACATTGTAGTAGTAGGACTCTCCACGATAATGAAGAGGACATACACTTCAGTCTTTACTAATTAATCCTAGGAAGTTCCATTCCAAAAGAGGGGGGCACTGCAATTCTCCGCCAGAAGGCCTAATTATGTCTATATTAGATTTCTTTCAAGATCGTCCCCCCATTTACACCTCCTTGCCAAAAACGTCAGCGTGCACCTATATGTCTCTACATGTATACATGGGAGCATTTCTCAAACCCCAATTTAGGGATGTTCAATTCTATTTTTAAAAGGGATTATAGGGGCGCCTGGGTGGCTCAGTGGGTTAAGCCTCTGCCTTCGGGTCAGGTCATGATCTCAGGGTCCTGGGATCGAGCCCCACATCGGGCTCTCTGCTCAGCGGGGAGCCTGCTTCTGCCTCTGCCTCTGCCTGCCTCTCTGCCTACTTGTGATCTCTTTCTCTGTCAAATAAATAAATAAAATCTTTAAAAATAATAATAATAAAAAATAAAATAAAATAAAAGGGATTATAATTATGTAAACATGACAACCCACAGAAATTCTACTGTTTTTGTGAGTTTGGCCCAAGAATCAGTCATGCAGCTGGATGTCTGCTAGGACAATTAGAAACTAGCCTGCTGTAATCTAAGCACACACTGACTGGAGAGGGGTTGTGTCGCATTCTTCTCTCCCAAAATGAAAAAAAAAATGCACCCAGTGAACCTCTTTTTAGACATTTACAAATACTGGTTAACACACATATATTAAAAGATTTTTTTTTTTTTAAGATAGGAAGGGAAAAATAAAACGTGTTCACTGAAAAACAGATTAGAGGCCATAGAAGGTGACTTTATTTAGTTGCTTAACAGAATTGAAGGCATTTTTAGGAGATTTAAGCGAAAACTATACGAATGACACCCCAAGATATCACGGCAACAGGGGAGACTCACACCCTTGTCCTTGGAGGCAAAAAGCAGCTCCGCACACTGTCCTTCTGAAGCTGAAGGCAGGAGGGGCATGGCCGTCCTGGGCGCCGGGAGACGGCCTCAGATTTTGCCTTGGCTCAAGTCCTAGGCACTGGGCACTTTAGAAGCTAAGGGCACAGTGCTGTGCCTGAGAAGCCACATAAATAAACCAAGTCTTTCTGAAAGGCAGCTAGGCTACACAACCCAAAGGGCGGAGGGTAGGGTTTTGTTGTTCCCACTGGAATTAGTATCTACTTTATCATGAAAGGAAATGCATTAGGTACACGCTGTGAGAAAGCAGCTATGTGATGTGCTTGACAGAGCAGAAGAGGCAGAGGCAGAAAAGTAGGTTTGAGTCTTGACTCTGTTGCAAGTGATCCTAGCCCAATCACACACTGTCATCAGGAATGCAGCCTCTCCACCTGTAAAATGGGGGCAGAGATAGCTGAGAAATCAAGTGCTTCCCATACCCCAGGAATCTGTGCCGGGAGAGTCAGGGACACACAACATGCCACAGAGGTCTCCCTCCAAAAGAACATGCTGGAGGTCATGCTGGAGGGAGGTCATGCTGACCGAGAGGCGCCAGGTGCCACGTTTTGGGATCCACTGGTGCTTGCGCAGAGATCATGCTTCACAGACAATGGCTCCATAGGGGTGCGGGCCTCTAGCTCTTTCTTCCCAGTGCAAGACTCCTCTGAGATGGCAACTGCTTGTTTGCATGGAATCTTTCTCAGAACTGCAGTGCATTCGAAGCTCTTTCCACTCAACCCTCCCAACCCTCCCCACGTGTCAGACCTGAAACACATTCTGAGGCTGATTTTCACCTGCTCCGTTCCCTCTTCTATCCTTCGCCTGTGTTCTCCCAGTAAACTGCTTGCACATTTCATCTGATCTTGGGGTCTGCTCCTCGATGACCCAAACTAAAACACATACTCAGAAGGTGACATGATCTCATTTCATTTTCAAACAAGTCTATGTAATGAGTATTATTATCCTCGTTTTACAAATATAGAAACAAGGGCACAGAAGGATTAAGTTAAAAATAAATTAGTCCTTATTCGCATGGTTGTTGTGAAAATTTAATGAGATAGTATATACAGAACAGCTTTGTAACTAGTATTTTTTTTTTTTTCAGGGCAGAGGAGGAAAACATAAACAGAATATCCAAGCATAGTTCTAGATAAGTGCCCCCCCACCTTGGTTTTACACCTGTTTCATGTACTTATGGTAGAAAATTTTGCTTAGCTTCCAAAAGTGCCCTGGAAAAGTAACACTTTTTTTTTTTAAAGATTTTATTTATTTATTTGACAGAGAGAAAGAGATCACAAGTAGGCAGAGAGGCAGGCAGAGAGAGGGGGAAGCAGGCTCCCTGCTGAGCAGAGAGCCCAATGTGGGGCTCAATCCAAGGACCCTGAGATCATGACCTGAGCTGAAGGCAGAGGCTTAACCTCTGAGTCACTGAGCCACCCAGGCGCCCCTGGAAAAGTAACACTTTATCTTGATCACGGCCTTTGTCCCACAAACTCTTTTCTACTTTGACCATCTGAGGACAGGGAAGACTGATATTTGCACATGTGAGTCAGGACACCATGACATGCTTGACACAGCATTCCAATCTTTAAAACCAAAGTTCTATTCTCCGAACCTTTCTAATCAATTTAATAGCAAGCAATTTACCAGTCACTGAGAAAGGTAAAACTACAGGAAATGAGGGCCTTTCTGCTTTTATTAATGTCATTCCTAAGTTGTTGGGCATCTTAACAAGAACCCTAGCATCCAAGTGTGTAGTGCTTGTTGCGCACGGTCAAAATAACCTCCCCCTACCCCTCCCTGGCCCCAATCACTGAGCCTCACCTGATAAAAGGTTAATTTTCTGTTCCTTTGGTGAGAGAGAGGCTATCATTAATTTTGTCACACACGCCCACATTCTTACCAGAGGAATTTCTCCCATTGCTTCCCACTTTGCCTGATACAACACAGGCCTCCTTGACCTCCTCCTCCTCCAGTGATATAGTTATAACCCATTTTTAGTGACCAGTAAGCAGAGGGTCAACACAGAAGGGAAGTTCTGAGCCTGGCATTCTTCTCAAATTCTCGGATGTCAAGAAGAATCACCCAGACATTTTCTAGTGTTGCTTTTTCGGAGAGGTGTGGAGGAAAAAGCAGAAAAGAAGAAGGGGGAAGAGGACAGCCATGGTAGAGCCCAGCAGAGCACTGCACTGAGAACTACGGGATGTGAGAAAGTGCCAGGGAACAGCCTGTGAAGGGAGCCAACAGGCTGTGGGTTCTTTTTAGCTTCTCCTTGAATGTCAATGGTCAGAGGAAGCAATGGGGATGAAACTGGTGCATTTGTGGAGGTCGCAATAGTGCTTCTAAGGGAGGTATCTTGATGAGACTGACTGATAAGTTTGGAATCCTTTGGGGGTCAAAAAGCCCATCTCCTCAAGCTGCCTGAATCCTGGCCTCTAACAGATTCAGCCATGTCAGAGAATCCCAGAGAGCTTAGAAAATGATCAGGGAACAACACCTCCCCCTCCCTGCTAATTCTGACAGCTCCCGCCCCTGACTGAGATGCATTCCTCTGGATGGAAGCGCCAGCTTGTCTCTCCCACAGGGGCTGGAGGCAGCAGGAAACTGAGCCCCCTGTGTGGGTCTCCATTTGTTTTCATTTTGCCACCAGACACTTCTATTTAGAGCACTTGGAAGGATATCTCAATAACATCCCTTTGCTGAGCTGAGAGGACTGGATGAGAATCCATCTGCCCTCTTCTCTGCACCCAGCCTTCAGTCCTGGGGGATCACATGGAGGCCACAAGGATCGAGGACCCTCAGAACAGAAGAGCCTATCTTCAGGTTCTGACCAGATTAACGAATGGGACACATAGCTGCTAGCCACTGCCTGAGTGACATTAGTAATTATGCATTTAAACGATTAGTTCACATCCTTTCATCACAGGCTCAATATAGACTAAAAATTGTACTCACACTCCAAAAAATACATCTCTGGCCCATCTTCATTCCCATCCAAACCTATCTACTAAAAAATCCACATACTACATACCCCTTGTAAAACAGATGTGGCTTAATATTTACCAAGATTTCTTTTAAATGAGGCCATGTCATATTTCCTTGGCCCCAATTCTGCAGGTTGTTTTATGATTATATGATCAGTTAGGTAAATATATTGTTAGAGAGGAATGCCTTTTCTCTGCTCCCCATTTCAACAGGCAAAGATTTTCCCTAAGCACACTTCTGACTTCTCTCACCTCTTGCCCCGGATAGGTGGCCTGGCTTACTTGATGGTTAAATTTGGCTCAATTTCACTCTTCTCCTTTTGGGAAGGGCCTATCCACCAAGACAAAGCCTCCTCAGTTTCTCTTTGCTGGAAGTCACACAGGAGCCTCCCTGCATGGGACAGGCCATCGGGGCCCAGTCCCACCGTGCTCTGTAGGTATTCGTGTTCTAGATCAGGGACTCAGTATTGGCAGACAGGTCCAAGGCCACCTCAGCTAACTGAGCCGTTCCAGTACTAAGGTGACATTTTGGCTTCCATTTTCCTTTTTCCTCTTACCCTTTTCTGAACCCAGGCTGAGGAGATATCCTATTGACTAGGAGATCCTTGGAGACAGATAATTATAGTACCAACAGTCTTGTTATCATGTGAATAAAAAGGCTTTGCATCCTTTGGGGATAAAATTCTGTACTACAGTGAGGAAAACCGTATCTCACAAACATGGGAATAAGCTGTTGGGCGAGATACTGTAGGAAAATCATCCTCAGATCAATGTGTTCCAAAAGCTGAAAATAAGGAAACACAAAACAGTGCTTTTCAAACAAGCAAATGGAATAATGAGACATATAAGCCACAGAACACTCTCATGGACTCTTAGGGACTCTGAATTTGGTAATAGACCCAGTGACCAAATTCTCCTGTCTCACATATATTTATACACATACACATGCTCATTTCTCACAAGCGAAGAAAGATGGCTGACAGATAATGTATATGAAAGAAACAACTCTGGAAATAGGAAAGTGCTATCAAATACCAATATGGAAGTTATTATTACTTTGGTTTTTTTCAAAGGCTCTCATTCAGAAGAGACTGAAGAACTGGTAGCATAAAACTAAATGAAAACTATGGCAAAATGTTGAGTCAAGACCATAATGTTTTTTCAAGCGCCTCTAACAGGTTTATTTATGATGACTAAATGGCCCACATGATTTTTCTGGTAATAGAGGTATATACTAATTTGGTACTTAGTAATTACGGTAATTTGTAGAGTTTTACAATCACACTGCCATACATATGTTTGTTGTGCTATGCATATTTTGTTATGAGGAAACATGTTCGTTTTTGGCACATTTCACCAAAGATGTGCCTATTAGCAGTATTCCGTTCTGTCTGCCTGTTTGTGCCAGGCACATGCAGGGAGTGCCAACGGCCCTCCTACAGAAGATACTCCCACATTTGCGAGACACAGACAAAATGAGCTGGACCTTAAGTCCCTGGGAGAAAAGAGCCGGACGCACGCCCACCTAATCAGAGGAGACGGCTCTGCCCACAAAGGCGGTATGGGTACTCCATGAGGATACTTGGATGTTCTGACACCTGCAAAAGGGTCACTTCCTTGCATTGACCAGTCACTTCAAATGGAGATAGACACAGACAGCAGTTGAAAATTCTCTCAACCAAAAAGTTGCATAGCCCACCTGAGGCGGCATTCTCAGAAAGTACCCGCACCAAGTATCTACAACCATAAAATCAAATCTTCCAAGCTCTGGAAGCAGCAATATTCCTGAAGTGCTCATGGACTGGAAGCCATCAAAGTCTCTAATCAAAAGAAGGTAGTTCTAGGGATTTATTACTCCACATAGGACACTTGCTTCCTTAAACATGTCTACATTTATTTATCATGTATACTACTCCCCATTCAAAAGATATTTGAGAGACTTAAGTCCAGTCCCTGATTGTGATCCCTATATCATTTTCTCTAATTAAAAGTTTTCATGAGATTGATCATTTATTATTGGCTTCTGTACACATAGACATTTCTTATTATAGGTATTGTGTCACAATCTTAACTATGGTTCTGTGTTTGTCTGGTTGCATCTATTGATACACATGAAGAAAAATGAGAATGCATTAATCAAACACTGTCTATAAACAAGTACATGTATCTGGTGATCTTGTTGCTTTGGAAAGATAAATGTGTATGTGTGTGTATACAGCTGTGTACACACACACAATTTTTTATTATGAAAATCTTAAATGTTCTAAGAGATCTAGATTTATAGAAATAGAAAATCACATCTCCCATTAATAAATGGAGCTTAATAAATGTTTACTTGTTTTTATTTTAGATTGGACTACTAATGTCCCCTTCTACCAACCCAGAATAAAGTCTGGGTTTAGCATACTCAGTCCAATGAAACATAGTTAAAAGACACAGGTGATAAAGACTTTAAAGAAATCAAAGATCACTCTTGCAAGAGTTTCTGAAAAGGAAAACAAAAATGGAAGAAAAAAGTGGGAGAGGCACAGATGGGTCGACAGAGTTTTGCTTTTTATGCGACATTGTGCACTTATTATTCGCATGAGGACTAATTTATAAACCCGGATAGTGTTTATAAACTCCACCGTCCTGATGGAAATGAAAGCATTACTACAACCAGAGGATTCTTTACTTTCCAGGTTTTAATTAAAATCACAGGCGTTAAGAAGCAAAAGTGCCTTTGTGGAATACAACTCTAATGAAGTATTTCCTTGCCTAGCACAGAGCTCTGTGTGCAGTCTCAGCTTTCTGGCACCAGGCATTGAAAATCTGACCCCCATGTAACCAGGAGAGCTCTCTCTGAAAATGAGAAAAGCAAATTATACCACTTTTTTTCCGCAAATAAATATAGTTGCCAAGTCAGAGTCAAGAAAAAAAAAAAAATAGCCAGTCATGAAACACACACACACACACACACACACACACACACACACACACGGCCTTAAAACGTGATATCTTAATCAACTAGCTAGAGGACTAGAGGCAAATGTATTTGTTCCACGTGCTGAGTAGAAAACTTAATGGAGAGAGGGAAAAGGTGACAGGTTGAGAAATAGGAAGTGCGGAAATACAACTAAGGAGATCTAAGAGGGGAGAGAAAAAGGAAAAAAGAGAAAAGAATAATTTAGAGTAATAGAACACCAGCACAGAAGGACTGAACATTCATTTTGCTAAAAATGATGGAGAAAAAAATACAAGAAGTCCTAGCAAGTGACTTGGACCGAGATGCCCACTGTGTTGCTGTAACTCAGCTCGCACACTCTTCTTCTCTTCACCTCTGCGCAGTATCACCTAGTTCCCACATAGCCAAATTAGGGCTGTGGTGAAAGAAACTCGCTTCCCTGAAAGCTTCTGCAAAAACACAAACCAAAATGCAACAACAACAACAATCAGTTGGCAATGTAAACAGTCACAGAGATTTCCAGCTGTTCTGTTCAGTGATGATGACACTAGTGATGATGATGATGATGATGAGAGCCTAAGCAATGACAGTATATGCCATTTATTAAGTACCAACATTGTGTTAGGCAATGTGGTTGGTGTTTTACAAGGATCGTTTCTAATTCATACAATAAACCAGGAGGTAGGTGTTATTAAGCCCTTAATAGTACATAAATTACCCAGAATTATGTAACTTTTGACTGACAGGGCTGTGCTTAAAAGGAGAGCTTTTAAAAAACAAGTTTAAAAACAAAACAGAACCAAACAACACAAATAGCATTCTGGTTATCCCTGAAGACTAAAACACACACACACACACACACACACACACACACACACACACACACACACACGAGATGGATGCGAGAAGGAGCTAACAATTACTGAATGTTGGCTTTTCTCCAGAAAAATAGTGGGTTTCTCTTTTTCTTTTATTTCAATCAATTCTCACAATGTCTTATAAAATATGATTTTATCATCCTTTTCTGGTACATGTGGGAAACAGAAGCTCTTAATTGTTACAAAGTTTTGACTAAACTCACCAGGAAATGGCAGATGCAGTATTTGACCCTAAGTTGGTCTGCCTCTCGAAGAGCACTGACCAAAGGAAATACAATGCAGGCCAAGGTGTCAGCCACCTATGTAATTTAAAACTTTCTAGCGGCCACATTTTGAAAAAGTAAGAAGAAACAGGTCCTATATATACATACACAGCCATCACAACCTTGGTCAATTATTGCCTGCTCTTGGGTCCTGGGTTGGCCTGGATTTAATTTGCCTATGTCTCTAGTTATGATACCTCAGGAAAACTCCATGATGACCCCAAGTAAGTAGACACAGTGGAGTAAAGAGTTCTTGGGCCTGTGGCTGCTGCACTTTCTATGCATGCACACACAACCCAAGCCTG
>CM052898.1:136358149-136395787 GCA_028534135.1 Potos flavus | reverse complement strand
TTTGCTTCCTATAGCCTGGTTTCTCATAGGAACTTTATTTCTCTGACTGGAGGGTTCAAACTAAATATATATATATAAAATATATATATAAAAATATATATATAAAATATATATATATATATATATATATTTACATATACACACATAACACACACACACACGCATATATATGTCATACACACACATACACTTTTAAAATTATAGTGTGAGGGGGCGCCTGAGTGGCTCAGTGGGTTAAAGCCTCGCCTTCGGCTCAGGTCATGATCTCAGGGTCCTGGGATCGAGCCCTGCATCAGGCTCTCTGCTCAGCGGGGAGCCTGCTTCCCCCCCCCCCCCCGCCTGCTTGTGATCTCTCTCTGTTAAATAAATAAATAAAATCTTAAAAAAAAAATTATAGTGTGAGGATTAGAAGTCAGTGCCACAAATATGTGCAAGGATGGCTGTTATCATGTGCACTTAGTAACACAAGCATTTCTCAAACACCGTGTATTCCTAGATGTGTCTTTTTTTTTTAAAGGCCACAAAAAAGGGTATTTTTTTAAATACCGTAAATACCAAAAGAAAGGCATTTTTTAAACACCATGATGCGTCTTTTTAGAATACAAACATTGGTCCCTGATTTGCTTGTAAATTTAAAATGTCATACATTGGGTTTTCTTAAACTGAGGTCAATCCTCTAAGGAATAGGCAAAGGATGGATTTATCCCAATCACTTGAATTGACTGTATGTAAACAGAATATAGAGTAACTAATTACTTGTCCATTAATCCAGGAGAGTTGTCGAAAGGACTGAAATAGCCAGACATCAAACCGTGGGTAAACCTGGTTTTAGATAAATGGCCAGAACAGAAGTTGTATTCAAACATACCTAAGACTTAGTTCCACCCTGGGCACTACCCAGAGAAAAAGACGGTCCTTGCCTTAGAGCATTTTCCAGTTAAAAATAGACACATTGTAACACTATATGTTAACTACACTAGAATAAAAATTCTAAAATTTTAAAAAATAAAAAAATAGATGCATTGACTAAAAAATCATTAAAATGTACAAACCAATAGATAGAATTTTCTTTTCATCCTCATGTTCTTTGCATACTTGTTCTCAAATTTTCCAGGCAATCCCACTCTAAATATATCTACAGATCATGAAATTAGTGAACCACTCTTCTTTATTGCCCAACCAGCATATGTTTTGAGTCTAATTAGCTACAAATAATAGAACTGAATTCTTAACCAAGTAGGTATTTTCCTAACCAAATTAGACCCATTTATATTATGCATGTGTTCTATGCTTCTTTAAAAATCACTTTTCTCTTTTGATATTGATTTAAAGAACCTATTACATGTTCTTTAAAAACTTTAGTGATTATAAATTTTTTTTTTAAGTGAGGAAACTGGCATTTGTATAACCTCTACTATATGTCAGGAACTCTGATAAGTACACAACAAATATTCATTATATCGTTTAAATTTTCAAAGCATCCTGTAAGACAGATATCACTATTCCCATTTTATAGCTAAGAAAACTAAGAATCAGAGATATTAACCAACTGATCCAAGAATATCCAACTGGTAAATGGTCAAGCCAGGATATAAATCCCAGAGTTTTTGGACTTCCATACCCAGAATGTTCTTATGTTAAGAAAAAAGTAATCTTGAATCAAGCCTTGAATAAGCTGTGAGTGCCCAATCAGGGTAACACCATTTGGGTCAAGAATAAAGGGTGATTGTGAAATGATCACAATGAATTTCCTACACAATTTTTAATAAAATCCCTTCCCTTCCCCCCAAAAGAATTTCCATATAATGAGCAATATTATTAGAATAATGACCTGGAAATCTACAAGGGTCATTTCTATGTGTATGTTCTAATTTACTTGTATAAGCCTTAATCTCATTATTTTATAGTCCTATCTTCTAATTACCTGAGCTGGGGAGAGGCTGAGAGTTAAACCTAAAGTTTCTGAATCCAAAGACACTGAAACCAAAAGACATTGTCCCTTGAGAGTCTTCCGAAGGGGTGACTAAAGCATTAATGTAGTAGGGACATACTACTTGATGAGCTAAAGGGGATGGCAGACAATAAAGGCATTGCTGTATAACATTAGTGGGATGGCTAAGATGGGAAGGAGTCATTTGCTATCTCTTCAGTCCATGGCCAGAGGTCACTTTCCATATGTGTAATAACATGTGTATGATAAAACTAATAATATCCAATTTATAAACACTTTAATGATCAAATGAAAATATGTAGAAATCCTATTAGTCATTGTCTAATAATAACCACACAATGTGAGTGAGTACTGCAAAGCTCACCAATGGAAAAATTCTCCAGGAACAAAGACAAATGCAAAATACACAAACAGCATGTCCAGCCTGAGAATTGTTATCAGTCTACAAGATTAGGGTATTTATGGTCTCTAATTTCAAGAAAAGTGGAAATGGAACCAAGGACGAGGGTGAAGACAGGGGACAGCGTCTTAATAGACTGGTTCCATTAAGTTTACATGGTACGTTTGCATCATTTTAAGTGTTACAAAGCGATAGGAAGTTCCTTCATCACAGATATAGCCAAAATCAAATGAAAGCATACATACTCTCTCTCTTATACATTTCAAAAGTTAAACCGATGGGATTTGGTAACCATTCACACATATGTGTCTGAATGCTAGCCTATTAAACTGCTTGGAGAATGAACAATGTTGACAGAACACTTTGCTACAGAAGCTTTAGTTTTATACAAAGATGCTTCTCTCCTAACAGGTATGTCTCTCCAGATGTGCTTTCCAAGAGAAAGATCCAAGCCTCAGCAGCGAAGGTGGGAGGAAGAGACTGAACAGGAGACGTATTAAGAATGAGACCCAGAACAGATGACAGATATAAATGGCTTTGGGAACACACTTTCTTCATCTTTCCATTTCACAGTCGGATGGCTTCAACATTTTTATGGACCCTCCCAAGCCCTACCCCACCTCCTGTAAATGTTTTATGTAATGTCGGCCTATCAGTTGTGTTGGCGCCATGAACATGATGGGCATGCTGTCAAGAGTCAACCCGAGGAGGGACTAGCAAGGCCACAGCCTGAGAGCATGGAACAGGAATGATGTAAACACACTTTCCTAAGGTAAGCTGAAATAGACACATCAGACAGTAAGACACCGGCTCACACATTTTGTGCGGGGGCTGCATATACCATTGCTGCTGAAAGGAGTCCAGACAAGACACTGCCTGTCAAGGTTACAGATTCTCTGGTGGGCAGGACGGAGAAGGGTGTGACAGAACCACCTATCAGCCACAGTGGAGATGATTGATGAGCCAGAAAAACCAAGCAGCGAAGCCCAGCCTCTCTCCTTAATCTATTTGTTATTTCCGATCTCTCTCTGTCTCTGTCTCTCTCTCTCTCTCACACAGCAGCTAATCAGCAGTGATAGATGAGGGCAGATATTCACTCCTTCCCTTAGGCACCCAATTGCATTTTCTCTCGTTTGTCACCAGGTCCATCATCCATTTCTTATGAGTCCTTTATTCAAATAAGAAAAGAGTAGAATCTTCTCCTAAAATTGACTATTGATGCAAGAGTCCTGAAGTGTTGAGGAAAAAAAAGCAGGAAGGGAAGGAAAGATCAAAGGGTTTCATTGTTTTACTCATAAAGGGACAGAGAGAAAGCATTTCCAGGAGGAGTGCACTGAGTAATTAGGGTTGAATGTTGAAAAGGAAGTTCAAATAAAAATGCAGCAAAATTAGAGGGCTGGGAGTAGCGTGATTTGGCAAGAGCCTAGCCCTCAGCCCTGTGCCCCCATTTGAGATGGATGTAGGCATTCCAACTGATTCATTAAGGCAGCCAAGGCACCCGTGTGGGTTGTGTTTACAGGACCTTGTCATTTGTATGGCTGCACTGATGATACACTTAAATAGAAATGGACACATTTTTTGGTCATATCTCATTTTTATTTACCATCTTCAGTAAGAATGAGCCAGTGAGTAAAGCTGAAAAATTAAGACAATGGCTGAGTCCATGTAAATATGGTGGGGCCAGAACATTCAGTGCTGCATGCTGGCTAGGATTCATCTTCAGAACCAACCACATGGTGGATACTCAAAACACTGGACCCAGCATCTGCATGTGAGGCCAAAATAACCTCATAAGAAACAGCCAGACTGGGTATTTTGGTCCTAATAAATTTCACTGTGCACATGGGGATCATTTTTAATCAGGATATCTAAGGCCTGAGGATGGTGGTATTGCTGAAAATAATAACGGTGATGACATCAAAGATCACCATGCTAGTTACAACCACAATAAAGACAGACTTGGAAGATGCCATGTATATGGGTCCTTTCTTCCCCCAACTAACTCTTCTAAATGGATTTAAACAATTTGGTGGCCACCTCTCCTAAAAAGGACTCTAGTATCTACCCACAAGCCTTACAAACAGTAGCTCCTGATAACTAAAATCTGTGATACCTTTGCAAAATTACCTTTTTTTAACAGATACTTGAGGACCAGGCATTGCCGTTGGAAGGTAGCCTTCTTACATTAAAAGCAGGTGTTCTCTCATTTACATATAAGCATGATGGTCACAAATGCATTGTTTAATTAAACATGGAAGAAAGATCAAGCCATCCTAACTGATAACACCTCCTAAAGGTAATCTCACAAAAGCCATACAGAGATGTTTCTGCTGTATATGGAGGTACTGATATTATTACCAGATTATCAAGATGACCCAATTGTTAGATATTTATATTAGAAAAATTTAAATCAAGGAAAATGGTATATGTATGTTCTTGCCTTGCACTGAATTAAAATGTACATTTCCTTTTTCCAGAGTTTTTATATATAGACATATAGTTTATATTTCTGTAATCTTAGTATACATTTATTATAAATATGAAACCTGAGTCTAGATAAGACAGAGTTGCTAAGAGTAGGTAGAAGGTGTCCCATCATGCCTAACACCACTTTGAAACTTAAGTTGATTATCATAGTATATAAAATGCTTGAACTGGTTCCTTTAATAACTATAATACTTCTGCTCACTTAGACTGTCATTTTGGCAGCATTAATATTGCTTTGAAAATAATACTTTAAAAAATACTCCGATCTTATTACAAAGTAATACTGGAAAAAATCAATTCAGTGCCATAAGTTAGAAAAATGAATGAAGCCCTTTAGGGACTGAAATCATCGGCACCTGGACCGTCCCTTAGCCTCAGGTCAACATCATCTTCTTTACCCTATTATGAAATAGGAGCTGCAAATATTAGCTGACAATAGGTCTGACTATGCGGTTGAAATAACTAGGTAATGCTCTCTTTGGTACAGTTATTTAAATTGCTTTGGCAGCCATATTTTCAGCCCAAATTATTTTATAGCAATCGACCTTTATAAAAGAAGAAAAAGAACCAATTATGGAGCTAACAATTTGATTACCACCTTATCCTCTAATCCATGTTCACCAGCAACCTGGAACTCTTAAATAAATTGACTCTCTAGATTGAGAATTCTATTTTGTTCCCCACATTCAAGCCATAAATATATAAACGAATAGTTTAACATCCAGGCCCTAGATAATCAAATAATTTTCCAATTTTTTATTCCATGGATTATTATGCAACCCTAAATATTACTCCAATTATATAAAATATATTTTGAGGATTATTTCTCTGATGAGAATAATTCTCAGGAATTGCTGCCACACAGTGATTTTCTTTCTCTGTTCTATCAGAGTGGCCCTCTCTCCTGAGAAAAGCAGACAACCTACCAAAGCAGCATTGACCTATGAAGCCACCATCCTTCAGTTGTTGCGCCCTGAAGGCACAAATGTTTGGATAAGTATCGACATTTCATCCTTCATCAATGCTAAAATTTAGCACTGAGTTCCTACAATAAAGGCTTATGTCTTCGGCCTTTTTCTTATTAATCCTATTACGCTTGTCTTTATGAGCTCTCCTAGTTCCTTTCACTCCCTCCGGGGCTTAGCTGCAAATGAGATTTCACATCTCAGTGTAAAATAACCCGAACATTTTTCTATAAAATTAAATAAAAGTCCTCCATCCTGGCACTACATGCCTAGAATCCAATTTCTGGAACCGATGTCTTTCCCAACGCCTCATTGTCTTCTTGCCATCAGACTTTTCTCGGCACTGAGGAGCATTGTTTTTTGCTTTTGCATTCAGAGGATTTATTATCCTGGGAAGGGAGAGAGAGCAGTATTGGATGGTGAGAGTCCAGGAGTGGGTGGCAGAGCCCTGGAGATCCATGCCCACTTTTGTGAAGACGTCACATGAGTAGAATTCAAAGCTAGTATTTCCTGAAGCTCACAAACAGCCTGTTCTCTTCACCTTTATACTGTTTCTGTCTCCGTCTGCCAGTCTATGCCATGCTTTCTGTATGAATTAGCCACAAAAAACAATCCTTCAAAGTTTCTCCTTGAAAAAGGACTAGAGTTTCTTAAAAGAAGGCAACTCAGAAGAAAAATAAGTCCTGGGCACCCTCTGAAATGTTTGGCCCTTTCAAGGAGTCTCAGGAACCAGAAGCTGGTTTGGAACAAGGTCCAAACACACAAGCCAGTCAAACGTCAGACATCTCAGGAGCCCCTCAAAACATTCCATCCAGCACACTCAGGTGTGATTACAGGTAAATATAATTGTTCGTTTTCTTTTTCTGGTCCCAGGTAGAATTAAATTCTTATGAAGAGTAATTTTTTTTAAAAAAGCTAACAAAAGAAAAGTATTCATTCAAATATTTTGCATCACCTTCAAAGATCTTGTTTAAATTTAGATCACAGGTGCGATGTTAATAAAATGCAACTTTCTGAAGTTTTGCTTATGTATAAATTGGCAATGGATAGCAATGAATTATGTACACGAAAAATATCAAGTAAATCACAGCATGGTGAAGAGTATGTTAGACTGTCATCCTAACTACATTCGGAGTCAAGGAGAGACTCCGTATTTAGATTTTAGAAATCACTTTGAAGACCATCGTTCACCCACTCAGACTAATATGATTAATCACATGATTAGGAGCATCTATACAAAGACACAAACAAGTGCTTTCAGTAGGTAACATCAAGTGGGAAGCAGGTGAGTGAAAGTTTTCAGGGGATTTAGGACTGAGTAAACTGGGCCATTTCTTTACCTCTAACCTAAATATATTTACACGCTCAAACAGAATTATATAAAATTCAAGGCAAACATCTTGTGGCTACTGGCCACCTGTTAGGAAAACCTTGGGAGAAATGTAGCCTAAAGCTCCTTCTGATATTCTATGATTCTATTATAACTTACACAATTCTTCTGGAATTAAGAAATAACTGCTGAATAGTGACTAGGTGATATAAATTTTAGACATCTCTGAAATGTTTCAATGGGATTAAAATAATCCCAAGAATATTGGCGTAGGCTTACTAGGTTCTTTTTCCTTGAGAACTTAACCTAAAATTATGTAGGTTTCTGGTGGAATAAAAAGACAATACTTACTGAAAAGAATCTTCTTCTATAGAAAACCAAATCTCATTGGCAAAAGTACTGTCATTAACTAGGGGAAGTATTCTAGCTATGACAATTTCATATGGAGAAAGTTGAATGTGTGTTTGCATACAAGTATAAAAGAGAGATTGGGTGCAAATATGGAAGGCTCAGAAAGAGTAATTGGAAATGTGAATTTATCTGCTACTGATATCATTTTCTCTATCATACTTCAAGCAAAGTACAGTACATTCAGAATCCATTATGGAGAAGAGATTCTAATTGCTTTGTAACTGACTATATTAAACAGCAAATTCACAATATTAAATAGTAAATGTATTTTGATGACAAAGCTTCCAGAGATATTTTACTTTTGCTTATGCAAATTTATAAAGTTTACATCAGGCCAAAAATTGAGGCAAGTCCAATCAATAGTGATCATTATCAAAGCATCATAGCTAAGGTGTTTCTGGGCTTTAATGATGGGATGGCATAATTATATTACCTTTTGGAATTTCAAAAGCTTTGGTAAAATATTTCATTATTCTCTTCTTCTGGTATTTTTGCCGGAATGAACAAACCTCTAAGATTCCTGATGAATTTACCAATAATCAGTGATTACTGTACCAACCTATCATGATTCTGTGTCCCCTTCCACAGAAGATGCTCTTAATTATGCTGATTTCCCCTCTATACAATGGAGTTCTTCTAGAGAAGTCACTTGTGCTCTTAAGCCTACCACCCATGTGTCAAGCAGATGCCAACGTGAATTTACATCTCAGAACTGGTACCTTATACTACTGCTGGGTGAATCCTTTCTATGTGCCAACTCTCTGAAGGAATTTTCAGGAGTTCTGATCAAGTGGCATTACATCTACCTGCTGTGACCAAACTTTTTGTAAGTCTTCTATCATCTGACCTTATCCCATCTACCTTTAAACAAGGCAGGTTCTTCATCTCACCTTCTGTGGCATACACCACATTTCTAGCCGAAAGCTTTTCTTCACTTTTCTTGCTTACTATTCTTACTATTCTTACTTATTCTTATACTATTCTTGCTTTTCTTGCTTACTATTCTCTTTCTTATCTTTTCACCGAACTAATATACCAGTCATGCTCTAGTCCAAGCTCAAATTAAAACTCTTCCAAAATGGCTTAGCTGAAAACCCCAACCTTATCTGATCTCCTCTGAATTTCTAAAGAACACAGATCTTTATGCACCAAACTTGTTCTAAATTGTATTCCATCTCTTTGAATATTTTCAACTTTTCTCCCGAGGTATATTGTTTTTTTTCTTTCTTTGTGTCTTTTTTTTTTTTTTTGATTATTTATTTATTTGTCAGAGAGAGAGAGAGAGAGTGGCGCACAAGCCAGGGGAGTGGCAGGCTCCCCGCTGAGCAAGAAGCCTGTTACAGAATTCGATCCCACGACCCACAGATAATGACCTGAGCCTAAGGCAGCCACTGACTAAGCCACTCCCAGCCTCCCTCCTCAGGTATATTGTGATCTCTTCTGCAGACTTGGCTCACACTGTATAATTCTTCTAAATAGCGTACTTCATCTAGTACATCTCTAATTCTATAGTGGGTTTTCAGTATGGACAAAATGGGGGAGGAATGGGCATTGAACATGAAATGATGAATATTCTAGGGAACTGATTTTGCCAAACAACTAGAAGAAAATATGTCTGTCTTTGATAATATCTCCTGAAAATTGAACTGTTCCATGTATTAAAAGTGTACAACTGGTTTGCTTGGAATGGGACAGGAGTTCAAGAGGTGGCATGCTCAGTCATCTTTGGACCTACTGATCACTGGGACCCATCCTAACTAGAGATGGCCATCTCCTTAGAGTGGATTGATATAAGCAGTTGGAATCAGAAGAGACACAAGTATGAGGCAGCAACCATCACCTCAGACAGACTTTGCACTATAATAAAAGAAATCCCCTTTGTTGGACTGTAAAATACCTGAAAAATCAAAAATAGGTACATGAGACAGAGGCCCTTTCCTGATTAAATTAGAAGATCTGATCCTCTCACATTCCTCAAAGTGAATTGTCACTCCTGTATAGAAACTAACATGACTCATTTTCCTTTTGTAATTATATACCGTTCTGAACAAGGCACTAAGGTTAATTTTTTAATACAATTGTATAGTCATCAAATTTAGCAAGAAACACAAGTACCGAAATCAACACATCTTAGAGTTTGCAAACAAAAATTCATTAAAAATATATATGTTTCTGAACTTCCATTTTGCTTTAAACAACAACAACAACAACAACAAAGAACAGCACCTTTCTAGATCATGTGACCTCCCGGGTATGTATCCATGTTAATAAAGCCTGAAGCCTCCCCCTTTCAGTGGGATGGCATTTGCCCTCCTGCTGAATAAAGATTTTGTCAACTTAATTATCATTTGAAGATGCACTGACACTAAAATGGAAAGAATAAGGTGATATTGGTTAAATCTCCATGTGCGGGTTTTTTAAAACTTACTACTGCTAACACACAACTGTCTTGAACAGAAGCCAGACCCAGTTTAACTAATTTTACATTTGGGTATTAATAATGCATGATAAGCCATGTCTGATGTGACAAATTGCAATAACTATTAAGCCATTTGCCCATCCAATATATCTGATTAATCATGACATACCATGTGACAAAGACAAACCTCTCAATTTTTTAAAAGAAAGCTAAGTGAATTGAAAAATAGACTAAACTCAATATTTCTCATTGGTATTAATGAACTTGATTCCAGCTTCACATATTGCCTGGGTAGGGAGAGCAGAACAAATCCTGTTACTTCCTCCTTTCAGTTCTCCTTTGTGCTCAGCTAGCTCCTGAGTGAAAAGCAATGCTATCTCACGATCGTGTTTGTGTTGAAGGCACTTTTCCCCATGAATGCAGGGAGCTGAAAAGACTGAGCCTAAAAGGTCCCAGAGGAAAAGCGAGTGTAACCTGTCAATGTTTTCACACTTAATGATATTTCCTATGTTGGGTCTCACTAGTAGAGTTCCACAGGAACAAATGGAGAACAAATCCTCATTCAAAAGGAGTGTCTGAAATGGTACCCCGCTCAGTGAGGAGTCTGCTTTTCCCTGACCCTCTGTTCCTCCCTCCCATGTTCTAGTCTTCCCTCTCTCTGTATGCTCTCTCAAATAAATAAAATTTAAAAAAAAAAAAAAAATACTGAGGATTTTTTTAAAAAAAAGTATATGCTACTTTCTTGTCTATTTACTATTTCTAGGAAGTTTAGCTCTTTGGACAATGAAATTGTAATCAAAATACACTCAGCTCCTTAGTCACGGCTTCCCTAATTATGCATGAAATAAGTGGGAGAATATAAAATTTCCATGGGGCAAGTTTTGGAAACCCAAACATAGAAAGATTTTAAAAAATACTCATTCTGTATAACTTTGGACAAGTTTCTAATCCTCTTTGAGACTCGTTTTTCACATATACAAAATAAAGATATTAATAGCACCACATATGTTATCAAGATTAAGAAGGGTTGTCACAAGTAAAGGTTCATAAATATTTCCCATTACTAATATTGCAGTGAATAGACCCAAAGGTGACCCTAGTGTTCCCTGACTGTTGGTGTTCACACCTTTGTGTAACCCTCTTCCCCTGAGTTTGGGCAGGACCTGTGACTTCCTTCTAACTGACAGAATATGGCAAAGGTGACAATACGTGACTCTTGAGATTCAGTTACATTATAAAGCAAAGGTGATGAGAAAGGACACTTCTATGATTACAATATATAAGACCCTATTTTAGGAGACTGATGCTAGAGACCTTTCTTGTGGGCTTGATGAAGTAAATGGTCATACTGGGAAAGCCCATGTGCCCAGGAACTCTAGGCAGCCTCCTGGACCCGAGAGCACCTCCAGTCAATAGTTAGCCAAAAGGCGGGGCCCTCCAACATACAGTTGTAAGGAAATGAGTTTAGGTTAATAGCAACCTAAACAAGCTTTCCCAAGTGAGCTGAAAGAGCAGTCTACATGGTGTCATGATTTACAGCCTTGTGAAATCCAGAGCAGGGGACCCAACTAAGCCATTCTCAATCTTGTGACCCACAGAAACTTTGAGATGATAAATACGTGTGGTCTACAGTGGCTAAATCTGTGGTAATTTATTATACAGCACAATACAATTAATATAATTATGTATAGGTAGGCAACATATAATTATGTATAGTAGGCAACATAAAGAACATGCTTCTTCAATGAATACAATATAGCTTAAAATTTCTGAGACATCAAAATAGAGTTGAGGAATCTTAAATCAAACATTTTACAGAACTTCCAGGTACAATAGATGAATCTTAGAAGAGATCTTGTCATCTTGTCTAACCTCTGTCTCCCAATCATTTTGCAGGTGAAACACCAGACTCAAAACTGGTTAAATAACTGGCTCACGGTCATGTAGTCAGCTAACTGAGGAGCTGTAACTTGAACTCAAGTCTTTCAATCTAACATTTTTATATCACTACACTCTCCAAAGCTGTGATTTCCCATTTTGGTGAGACTGTGCTGAATCTGAGTTAACAGCATTTAACTCAAACAAAGAGCAAATGCCAACGTTGACTAGATCTCAGATGATCATGTGACCATCTGACATCTAATGATCATAATCACCCAACTTCATCTGCAAATCACTTGCTATCTTTCTAATATGGCTTGTTTCCAAGGTCATATTGGGTTGATGTGGTACCTGTCAAGCCCTACTGTACAAGAAACACAGCAAATCTGGTAAATGCAGAGCAACCAGGTCCTGTCAGTGTATAAAAGCATTGAGATAAAGGAGCAAAAGTTTCAGTTAATCCATGAAAATGTCACCATCCACTTGGGATCTTTGTCTGAAGGTTAAGTGTCACGGACTAAGTGTCAGATGGTGCCAGTAGCCAGAATGGCTGAATCGACCTGGGTGATAAGTATGGTAACAGATGTTATAATCACATCGCCTGTACGCCCAACCCAGAAGATGTGACCATATTAAAACCAGAATGTAATTCTAAACAGCACATTTTGTTCCAGGCTTTAAAGTGCTTGATTAACTAGATACTCCCTATTATAATTAAAAAGGTCCAACATCCTTCCATTTCCCTTTGACTGAAATCTCCCCAGATAAATAAGTTCTGGATATGTGATGTATAGCAATGTGCCTATAGTCAGTATTATTGTACTGTATACTGGACATTTGCTTAAAAAGTACATCTTAAGTGTTCTCATCACACATATAAAAAAGTAACTATATGAGGTGATGGATGTGTTAATTAGCTTGATTGTGGTGATTATTTTACTATATATATCTATACCAAAACATCAAGTAGCACACCTTAAATATATAAAATTTTAAATTGTCAATTATATCTTAATAAAGCTGGCAGGGAATGTCCAAGAGATAGAATATATCTTTACATGCAAATTTTACATGCAAATTTTTATATAGAACATATTTTAAAATGTATTTGACTATATATTTTGACAATGGGGCATAATTTTCTAAAATGGGATTATCCTGGACAACAGTATTATGTATCTGATCTTTTCCTTCTCTTCCATTTATTCTCTGTAATAGTTTGAATCCCAATTCCTTTACTATCTGGATAATTTTGAAGAGTTATTTAACTACACTGACTTTGAGCTTCTTCATGTATACCTTGCTTGCTAGAAGATGCTCTCATAGTATAAATAGAAGTATATATATTTAAAATGTTTAGCACAGTTTTATTGCATAAATTATTACTGTTGTCTTTTCTTCTCATTTACCCATGAGAAGGAACTTTCTATTTCTCTCAGGTCTTCGGGAACTTTGAACAAGACAGTGACTGTAATCCCAAGCTTAATAAGGTATCTTTATCTTTTTTAAGTTCCTTATTTATAGAGAAGCATTTGTAATGGGTATGAAGCCTCAAGTTCAATACAGCCATGTATTAAGGTTTACATAGTACCTATATGGACAGCACCAAGTCAAGCATAGACCCCCAATGTCCGCTTTGTCCAACCGTGGCCAAGGGCAAAGATTCATTCCATGCTTTAAGACAGCCAACCTTTTAGCAAATGAAGGGGAAAATTGAACTTAAGTCAGAAAGGGAAAACAAATCCTCCTGTCCAGTAAATTTCTTTAATCAACAAAGTGGTTTTTCAAGACTCATTCAATGTCACAAAGCTTGCTAGGTTTTTTAGACTAAGCACACAAGGTCATAGCAAGTTCTTATTTCAGAAAATCTAGAAAAGAATTCTTAGGGAAAAAAATAGAAAAAATTATACTGGCACAAGAAGTTACTAAGCTGATACAGACATGTTTAGAAATGTTTAATGTACTCTCATTTATCTTTAGATCAAGTTGAGAACAGAAACACAACCAACACAAAAGAAACATTACCAGTAGACCTGTCACCCATTAAGAACTTCATATACTGTAATTCTCCAGCTTTCTCTCACAGTCCAAATATATGAATATTTTAAAAAATAATAGGGTAAAAGCACATGTAATTTATTCAGTGATGTATCACAGCTTGTTCTGCTAGGAGAGGTAAGTAAATGAGCAAATCTGTCGGTAAGCCCAGCATGAAACGAGGGTAGAGCTGGGATCACAAAATGGATATGTCGCATTCAAATCCTTCATGAAAAATACTGGTAATACACAAATTTAAATCTAAAAAATAAAAGTTTCTATCCACACATATTTTGCTTTTTTATACTATTTTTTCTTTATACCTTTCCTGATAGTCTTAGTTTTTATACGCTGTGTCTATACAATCCTCAGATATCTGAAAGAAGATTAACAAACCATTTAAGTATCTGAATGTACTACCTACTCAATTCTAAGCATGTGAATATTCTGAAATATCTTAATATTCCGAAACATCAAGTTATTTCATGACATTTAGAGGAAATAGCCATATACTGAATTTTAAGCATCAGTATCACATACTTAAAGGAATACCTCTATCTGTACATTTACTTTTTGAGCTTTTATTTTTCCCTTAGGCTAGTGGTCAATTCCAACTTAGAATTTACAATTTTTTTTTTCTTTTCATTTTTCTAGATTAAAAACTGTCTTCACCAATACACTGATTCTTTTAATTATTTTAGCACTTTTTCTTTTTTTTTTTCCTTGCTCTATCCTTTCCTATCTATTCTCTGTTTCCTAGTCTTGTTCTCTACCTTTATTCACCGAGTATACTATACTGTTCAGTCTCTTTCTCGTCTGTATAAATTCCCAGAGAGCATGTTTTTCTTTCTGTCATTGTTACTGTAAAAGTGGGAAGGAGAAAAAGGCAAACAGGCCTATACTTCTCTGCAATCAGTATTGCTGAGGTCATCCAGGGAGAGGTTTCTCCCTATTCTTCAGCAGGAAGAAGGGTGGGGTGGGTGTGGCCAGTACCAGCAACATTTTCACCCATCCATTGAAACTCCACAATTGGTGCCTTGTTTCTCTTAAGTGTGGATCTTAAGAATTGCCAGAGATGGAAGAGAAGCTTACCTAGTTCATGGAGCAAAAGTGATGGGTTTGCATCACTTAATGTGGCATTTTAATAAACTGGGTGTTTATTTATAGACTATATAAACAGGCATAAATCTATATTTTCTAATCAATTAAGTAATTAAACACAATTCATGTGTAAATCACCATTTTATATGCAGTGCGATTTCTGTAAACTTAATTTTTCAGTGTTTGCCTTCCTCACATTGAACTTTCTCAAATGGATTTTTCACCATCTCCAGATTCTGAAGCATAAATCAGAAATCTGTTCTTTCAGCCCAATGCTTCAGGAACACTCTGTGACTGTCAGATTTCTCTGTTAGCAGCTTTAGTTACCATAGCTTCTCTAGCCATTTTTTTTTTCCACGTTCCCCCATAGAGAAATGTACAATAGATCCTCTGTTCTTTTTTCTGCTCCATCAATGATTTAAGATTGACCTACAAAATGTTAAAAGTTTAATTCTGAGTCAGGTGCTCAGTAATGTCTTAGGGAGAGGTGAGTTCACTTGCAATGCATGATGGCTGAGTCTACACATGTAAAATGAAATGGAGGAATGAGACAGCATCTGGACATATTAAGACAAAAACATATGTCTGATGTATCTTGAGAACTAAGCCCAAACTCTCCAAAATGTTACTTTTTGGTAGGACTAAAATGTAACCATATGGATTTTCTATTTCATTTTGTATGAGCAGAGGAAACCTTTAATAATGATTTGAATTTATCTAGTATTTCCTTTCTTCACAGACCCAAAGGATTTAACAGTCACTGTATCATCTCCTCAGGTATGTTCTTTTTTATTTCACTTTTCTCTCATCACTCAAAAATTTCAAAACAACCGTAAAATTAATTTTTCATTAAATTAATTGCAACACTAGAATTAAAATAGTAAAATTCCATAGTAGTCAAAAGTAGAAGTCATGAGAAGGTCCTTGGTATAATCAGAGCATCCGGCAGGGTATACTAGTGACTAAATGTAAGAAAGCCCGTATCTCCCTTTTGGCCTTTTACTTGATAAGGTCTTTTAAGCCCTATCTACTAGCACATGCATGCATCTCACACACACACACACACACACACACACACACACACACACACACAGAGCCATCTCTGGTATTTATGATATAGGCTCTCTGAATTTTTTATCTCAATCAAAACAAAGTTCACGGTAAGGTTTTGACAAATGAATAAACAAACAAGCGGAATCCAACAGACCTATAAATACAAAGAACTGATAGTTGCCAAAGGGAAGAGGAGTGAAGGGATGGGCAAAATGGGTGAAAGAGAGTGGGAGATACAGGATTCCAGTTATGCAATGAGTAAGTCATTGGGATGAAAGGTACAGCAGAGGGAATACAGCCGACTGTTTTGTAACAGCATTGCATGGTGACAGATGGTAGCTACACTTGTGAGCACAGCATAATGTATAGAGAAGTTGAATCACTATGTTGTACACCTGAAACGTAACAGTGTATGTCAACTGTACTAAAAAAAATTGCTATCAAAAATAAAAGGCTTTGATGAATCCCCTTATACTTAGGGGAATGGCTGAGGAGAGGAGCTTAACTCACTTTACTAGGAGAAACTCCCAGGCATCTCTAAATCTGGTTTTGAAAATGTTTTTCGGGTGAACAGTAGATAAGGCTTTTTTTTTTCAGGTGCTTAAAATAATACCATTTATCTTTTTCCATCCTAGATCCAGCTATTTATCCCAGAGTTGAATTCGTTTGAAACAAAGTAAAAGTCTTTATGATGTACTTTTTTAAAAGAGATTATGATGACACAATCTCTAAGTAAGTAATCAGGCATCCTGGTTGACACCTGTAAGTTTTAATTCTTAATTATTAATAGTAACTTATTGCACTCTAAAGAGTGTCCTGTATTGGACAATAAATTAAAGGTCAATCTATGAATAAGAGAAAAGTTTATAGTGGCTATATGTGGGCTCAGCAGATGCCTTCTCTCTACCCTCTTGCTCTCTCTTGCATAACAAGGTGAGTGTTTTTGAGGACTTGTCTCCTCTCTCCCATCACACCTCTTATAACCATAGAATCCCCTTCTCATCTTCTTCCTGGGTTCCTCTATTCTCTCATCTCATACTAGATGTTCACACCTTTCAGTTCCTCCTCTATTCCCAAGAAACCAGGGCAAAACAGAAGACAGAGAAAGAGGTTCACAGAGAAGACTTAGAACTATAAAACTCTAAAGTAAATGAAAACAGGGATGACGTCTGGGTGGCTCAGTCATTTAAGCATCTGCCTTCGGCTCTGGTCACAATCCCAGGGTGCTGGGATTGAGTCCCCCATCAGGCTCCTTGCTCAGCAGGAACCTGCTTCTCCCTCTGCCTGCTGCCCTGACCTCCTGCTTGTGCACTCTCATGCTCTCTAATAAATAAAATCTTTAAAAAAAATAAAGTAAATGAAAAGAGCCATTTTGTTCCTCCCCTATCTCGTTTGGTACCTGATACTCTACTCAGATACAAGTCTGCTTTCAAAGAGGTATTCAGTGTATTCAATACGATTAGTTATTCATATTACTATCTAGTTAAGTACCAGATACCATATATATTTTATATATATATATAATTTTTTGGGTAAATGTTACTGGTTATTACTCTCTAAGGATAACCTTGTTTGATATTTCTATGGTGACTAAATAATGCTGAAAGAGTAAGACAGACCTTTAATTTTCAGACCTTTTTAATTTAATTTTCATTCCATTGCTACCACTTTGATGTAATACAGGGAAAGTCAGGGAAATAAAGAAGTATTTTAAGGTTGAGGCCAAAGGCAGGGGAGAAGCATTCTCTTTCCTTGCTATAGAGTCACAACTGGGAAAAGACAAAGTAACCAAACCAAATAGCTCTATGCCCAAATATTCCATCTGCCTACTTTGTCCCGAAACTCTTGTGAGGGTGGAAAAGAGAATCCCAGCCTAACCACTGTTACACCCCAAGAAGCAACACATGCTGACATCCCCATATTTTCTTCTCTCCACACAGCACCAGGAGTTAGACACCTGGCATTTCCCTTGTACCTCATAAACTGTACCTGAGTCTTGTCTCTTTTCCATGTCTTTCCTGGGCACCTGAATGGGCTCCATGGACTCTCTCCCTAACTACAGCTTTCTTTATGAACACTATGTGAGAGGAGATGCCCTCTAAATTTTATTCACAAGCCATATTTTTTAAGATTTTATTTATTTGAGAGAGACAGAGAGCAAGCATGTGCATGAGTCGGGGGAAAGGCAGAGGGAGAGGGAGAAACAGACTCCCTGCCAAGTGCAGAACCCAAGGTGGAGCTCCATCTCAGGACCCTGAGATCATGACCTGAGCCAAAGGCAGGTGCTTAACTGACTGAGCCAACCAGGTACCCCTACGAACCATATTTTAAAGTAGTAATTGTCAATGCTTGGACAAAAGAGACCAAGTCTCCACCTCACCCCCCAAAATATTAACTTTTGGGGGGATTGAGGAAATAATGCAGGTTTCAGGACAGAAAGGGGGAAACATACAGGGAAAAATAGATGAGGACATTGGAAGATACCATTCCCTCAGATAACTGGAGGATAACTACATAGATTTGGGGGGAAAGTACAGAGAAGCAGACATTTGTTCATTCTTTCCTTCATCTACTAATTATTGAGGATCTCCTATGTGCTCAGCATTTTTCTAAATGATGGAGATTCACACTGACTCTGAATGTCAAGGACCTTGTTTCATTTGGAAGAGTCAGACAGCAAAATAATGTCAGATGGTGATAAATTCTATGAAGAAAATAAACCAGAATGACAGGATAAAAAGCACTGAGGTCATTTTGATTAGTTGGTTAGAGAAGGCTTCTTTGGGAAGGTGGTATTTGAGTTGAAACCAAAATGACAAGAAAGCATCAGTCATAAGATCCAGGAAAAGTTTTAAGATAGAAAGGAAAAAAAAAAAAAAAAAAAAACTGCAGAAAACAAAAAGGATACAGACAACATAAAGGCCAAGTACATGGAGCCTTTATACAATTGACCATTCTAGGCTTCTAGACAGAATAAGCCAAGTCAAAGGCCCTCAGTAGTTTCTGTATACTAAGATGGACAAAACCCGTTGCACAAACTACATTACCAATTTCAAGAAAAACAAAAGCCAAATAAAACAAAAGTTAAATTATTCCAATTGCCCTTAAAAATGGACTAAAGACTTAAACAGATCAGGACAAGATAAAGACATGGACCAATTTCGAGGTTATGGTTAACTACAGCAAATGTTAAATACTTGAGTAGCAACAAGAGGCAACATTTTGACTACTCTGCAACAAGAGAGTGTCCATCTCCTTGTCTGGAACCTCGGCTATGACCCATCCTTGGGACGACCCCTGGGTTTGCCACCTTCTTTCTCCTCACTTTTTGCTCCCAGAACTTTTCTGACTCTTCCATTCTCTGGCACTCTGCTCTACAACTTCTCTCCAGCCCTACTCCTGCCCCTCCCCAACTTGTTTGTCATAAAGGTTTATTACTTCCATGTTTAGGAACTTTTGAATACATCTGTTTTATTGTAGTTTTCTTTTCAAAAGATTGTTTTTATCCATATCAGCAAAATAGAATATTTAAGGGCTGTCAGGAGGATTTGGAAACTGTCTTGTTATACAGAAGCAGATGTTAAAATGGCATTTGTGAAAGTGGAATTCTACCTGTGTAGAATTTATTATGCATTCTCTATTCATATAATATTATTTTATTTTCTCATTGTTATATATGTTCTTTTACTGAATGTGTATATTCAAATGTAGCCAACTACATACTACCAAAAGTTTAATCCATTCACTACTTTCAAGTTATACTACTTCATAAAAAGCAATATACTTCTAATTGCTTGCTAGCAATATAGCATCATGTATTAGCTAACACAGATGAAAAGAACCTACTTTTTGTCCTACCTTATGTGGCTGCTTATATGTGGAGATGGTCATCTTCTCTACTCATCTGAAGACCCAAGGATGAATAAATACTCCTGTCTTTCATGACAGCCTGAGATATTTTACATTCAAATGCCATAAATATCAATACTTCCTATTAAGGAAATAAGAGGCAAAGTAGAGAACTGCAGTATCCTGACTCATTACACTGGAAAAGGGAGTGTTCTTCGATGCATATGGAAAGAAGTCATTTGGACTCTGGAATTTCCTCAGCCTCCCCAGTTTATCAGACGATCTTATATGTGGTGGTTACTTAGAGTCAAATTATTTAAATAGTAAAATATCACTGTTGGTTCTATGCTTCAGATTCATATTTGTATAAAAGTGATTCTGTGAACAGGCTTGGGAACTTAATATGGAATATTATTCCAATGGGGAAATGTATTCCAAATTTCAAACCGCCTTCCAAATTAATTTGTGCTGTGAACTGGATTTGCAAATTAGAGGCTTACAAGTATAGAATGTGCCTTAGTTCCCATCATTTCAGATGTGTTTTCCTAGCCTTGATTTGTGGAGTAACCACCCCCATACTATGGTTAGCCCATTATTAATCCGGTTAGTCCAGATTTTTCTATGCGTATTCAAATGAGTTGTTTGGTACCATTGACCCTTTCTATTTTTAGTCATGTTAAAATTATAAGTTCCTCATTATTTATGGTTTTCAAAGTTCCCATGAGTGACATTTTTCAGTGCTCTATTTAAACATTCTACATAATAGTGTGTCTGTATGACTCTAAGCTTGATTTTGGCCAAATGTGTTTCTCTTTCTCTTTCTCTTTCCCTTCTCTGCCTCTCTCCCACTTACATAACACCCCTCATCCAGGTGAGAGGAGAGTTCATGTTTTTGTGGGTGTGCCTACCTTTCCTCAATGATCAAATAATGAGCTTTTAGACTTGTTTTGAATGACAATTTTTCTGCTCATCATGACCTGGGACAATAGTCAAGAAACGAGAGCACTGCTTTCATTTGCCCTGCCTCTCTATATTTTCTGCCTGGCATTTCCAGCTCCCCTGTGCTTATTTCCATGCCCTGAATTCCCATTGTTCTAGCATCCCATCATTTGAACAATGTGCTCTCCTCCCTGTACCTTTACTAATCTTTAAGAAACTCTCCATTTCTTATATCTACAGGAAAATAAATCTGTTTGGTTATATAAATTTTCATTTAGAAGACTGTTTTGTCAAACACAGCACATGGTACAGAAGCTTATTTTTAAAATTTCATCCAAAAATACATTCTCCCCCCCACAGTTTAGACACAGTTTACTCTGAAAATCAACTGTGGTCCTCCTCCTTCTTAATACCATTTTTGCTATAACAAGGCATGAATGGCCTAATGTTCTTGGATTTTTCCATTTCCCTGAACACCATTCAGGGACATGACTGATCTTTCATTCTCTGATATACTCTTATGTCCTTTCTTTCTATCAATTTCCCCAGTTGAATCTCTCCTTCTCCCTAGAAACTGCAAGGTCTTCAAATGTCTTATTTTTCCTTCTACTCACTGCTATCATATCCTCTATTTCATAACTGTTTTTTAATGTTTAAAATCCGAAACAAAGCATGTTTATACTTGGCTCTCCCTATATTATTCAGTTAACTATTCCAATCTTTTTCTCCTACTCACATTCTTTCTGAGAGACAGTACAATAAACTTTACACACACTTCTTAAGGGGTCAGTGGGTACCTATTCTGTGTTCTGTACTGTATGAGGTTCTGTGGGGAATAAATAACAGAGACAATATACTTCCTGTCTTGACAAAAATTACAACATAATTTAACATAATTAGAGGATAACATAATGCTGTGCATAAATACTAACAAAATTATTGTCCATTCTTAACAGAATTGAACTGTTCAATTTCAATACACTGAAATCGAACTGACCTGTTGTTAGCAAACGGTTAAATACACCAAGCTCAAAATACCATTTACAGTCAACTCATGTCTTTACAAGCTTGGCTAATTTCACTCTGTTTGATTCTCCATGGTTGCCCATACAATTGCACTGCTGAGACTAGAAAATGACCCAGGTGACTCAATGAAACACTTTCTGCATCTCTAGGTAGGATTTAACCACTTAGGATGAGAGGAGCAAACTGTAGTGAGCATGGTTTCAAGCAAAGCTAAGGACACTTTGGAAAATGAAGAACATTTCTCAAGGTACCATGAAGACAAGAAAGCTGCTGGCCAACAGCAATGCTTGTGTCCAGTTGCCACATCTTCTCCTCTATCTTTCTGGCAGAGCACAGAAGGGAGTAGTTTCATGTTCACTTCCCTTCTCTGTCCTATAAAGATCCCCCTGGAGCTGGACAGTGGGGCAGCCCAGCAGCTGTTCTACACTCAAAGCGTAGGTCAAATTCAGGGTCTCTGTTTTAAATTTTGATAATAGTTTTCCTCTTCACGCCAAACATGTTTTAAATAATGATGCATCCTGTGGATCATTTTGTCCCCAGGGCCATGTGAGAGTGAGCCAAGTGCACTGCTACAAGAACCCCACAGCCTTGCTGTCATGCAGATTAAAAAATAACAAAATCTTATTTTCAAAGACAAGAACCTCTGTCCTCTTAGCCAATACTCAAAACAATTAAGACACTGAAAATAGCACCTAAGGAAAGCAAATCCATGGCACAGATAGAAACAACCTCAGCTACCATTTTTACTCAAGGCTTGGTAACAGGTCAGCCTTTTCTTATACATATTTAAGGGTGTAAGTGGAACATTGACTCACCATTAATTCAAGTCTGTCTCACTCTAAAAATTTCTAAATTGAGACTTTGAGATGATCCCTGTCCATTTCTAGTCTGGTAGTTAATTATTCTCAAAATGCATTAGGCTTCCTAATTTTCAGAATGGCTTAAATATATCCTAACTACATCCAACTCCTCTGCTACTACCCCCTCTTCAAGTTTGGTCTGTTCTACAATCCAAAATTATAAACTGAAGGCTTAATAAGTCTTACTAATCACTGATATGAACTATAATCTCTTATCTTAGCAAGAATCCCTAAAACTAGATTAGGGATGGCATATAAGTTTGAGTTAGCATGCCAATATGTGGTGGGTGCCTGAAGAATTGAGAAAAATTCAGAGACCAAGTCTCAAGTACAGAGGAAGTGAGTACTAGTGGTACTTCCCACGGCCAAGGGAATTATAGTAGACTTCCACTGAACCTCCTCAACATAAGATTACCAGTTTTATTTAAACAATTTAAATAAAACAAGAAAGTTGATCAAATAGTTACTTGTAATTATGAATATGAAAAATAAACCTCAATACTATTTTTCTCACTTAGAAATATTGGCATTTTAAAGACTTGGCAAATATCTGGATAAGAGTAGATCTTGCTTGAAGAGGAGTTAGAAGCAGAGCAGACACATTTATCATATTGTTATATTCTTTGCATAAACTAAGGAATATAAAAGTCTTAGCGCAAGAATAGGGATTTAAAATTCAGCTTACAGGGGCGCCTGGGTGGCTCAGTGGGTTAATGCCTCTGCTTTCAGCCCAGGTCATGATCTTAGGGTCCTGGGATCGAGCCCTGCATCGGGCTGCCTGCTAGGTGGGGAGCCTGCTTTCCCCTCTTTCTCTGCCTGCCTCTCTGCATACTTGTGATCTCTCTGTCAAATAAATAAAATCTTTAAAATAAATAAATAAATAAAATAAAATAAAATTCAGCTTACTAAAAGATAAATATGATAGAGAATGCAGAAGCAAATATCAAAAAACTTTTGGCAAATATCTGAAGTGTTAAATATGAATTTGTGATTTAAATATGTAAAATATATATAATTTATAATATAATGTATAATATACAAATTATTTTTAAATATATTACATATAATAAATATAAATATACGTCTTTTTCCCCAGTTCTGTTCATTTAAAGTTTCTGGAAGCAATTACTTCTAGGTAGCAGTCAATACACCTAACACCCAAATCTTGGTTTCTAAATATCATTCCTCAATAAACGGAAATTAGGGCTCCTTGGAGAAATGACTAATTCCTGATCTGGGTTAGAAAAAATGCAAAGTAAGCCCAGAATCTTGTGTTAGAAAGCAAGGGAATTCTTAGAGACCAACAGGGGCACGTGAAAAAGACACAGGAATGTTGAAGAGGCTCTCACTGTCCAAATCTCAAGCAATTTAGGCATCAAAAAGAATGATGGCCATAACTGAGTATACCATGTGGAATAAAAACTTCATGTCCATTTTGATACTAAAGAGAGAACATAAAATATATGCAAATGGTATAATTAGAGGTGATGTTTACACCAATTTTGTACTCTGAAAATTCATACTTGAATGGAAGGAATTAAGTATTTATACTTCCTTTATAGGAAGAAGCAGAATCTGTTCCTATCACACTGAGAGAAAAACAGTATTATAGAAGCATGCCAGAAAATAAGTGTAGAACGAATGATTACACTAGAAAATCACCATTCAGTGAACATGAATGAAATGGTTGATTCAAAAAGCCAGGATAATCAATGGGTATGAAGACAACTAGGTCAAAGTTTGATAGTAATAAAGTATAACCCCAAAGTTTGCTTGCTAATATCAAGGGAGAGATCCAGTAGTCACCATTTCAACCAAATTTAGTATCATTCAAAGTGAGATAACCTGATATTAGGCACTTCTTACTTGGATGTAAAATGAAGTACTACTCAGCATTATTTATGAAGTACTCTTGCCAAAAAGTTTTACCTGAATTTGATTAAGCTTTGAAATTGAAAATCCAGTTTACAGGAAATACTGAGGAGAAAGGGACAAGTAAAAAACACAACAAAACAAAACCGCTAGAGAACAGACAAATGAAGAATGTGTTATATCTCACAACAAAATTGATCTAGTTCCTTTAAAAAATGATGTCAGGAACAAAACAAACAAACAAAAATTTGGTGGAAGTCTTTCCTAGATTAAAAGTCACAAAACAAGTGCTCGCTTTGGCAGCACATATACTAAAAGTCACAAAACAAATATAATATAGGAACGTTGCTTAGATATTAGTTGAAAAAAGTAATAAAAATATTTACAAGATTACTAAATTTTAGTGATGAGGTATACAAGTGATTATTACTCAATTCTATCAACTATTCTGTATTTTGGAAAAACATTAAAAATAAAAAGTAAAAAAAAAAATCCATATGTTAGTTTCTGAAGAGAGATATAAAAACCTCAAGAAAAAAGAAAAAAGTTTGGGCTCAGAGGCCTTTCTTTTCTTTTCTTTTTTTTTTTTTTTCCCAGTGCAAAAGGTGTTTTTCTCAGCAGAACACATGTATACGGCAGGCACTAGGCTTCTTTAGCCATTCCCCATTCCTTGATAACTCCTTCCATCTATATGCCAGTGATAAAATATTAGGGGTTCTGATTCCTGCCTCATTAAATAGAGCATATTCTTACTCTATTCTGACCTGTGCTGGGGCCAGTTTAAGGAGCAATCTGTCATGAGATCATTAATACAGTACAACTAGCTAAGAAGGTGAAGATATTCATCTAAAATTAATTTCTTGACCTTTTCCACAAAGACCCAGAAAGGAATATTTTAGCGTTCATAACTGGGGGAACAGCTCCACGTATACACTGTGTAACCCAAATGTGGTAATTAGAGAAACAAAGCCAAGAAGTAGGGATGCATGATGCGATCAGGGCTTCAAGAATCTTCTCCCTGAGGGAATGCCTCAGGTTACCTGGAAAAGATCAGCTTGGATGGAAGTAAAGGTTACTCACCAACAGCTAACATATGGCCTTAGACATTTCTATGAGGCTAGAGAAAGGACCGGTGGAAATAAACTCTAATGCAAACACGTTGTGGCTACAAAACATTTCAGAGGACTGAAGCCGCTATGGGGGGCCAATGTCAAATGATTCAACCTAATTCAGCACAGCAAATCCCATCTAATAAATGAGACAATGCCCACTTTCATCATGGTTAAAGACAAAGATGAATACAAAGCCAAACATTTAGCAAATGCCAGTAAACTCTGAGTCAGAAAGGCAAATCCTCAGATTCATGAGTAACCTTTACTGGGAACTCAGCAATGCCATTTTGAAGGTGAAATAGATATAAGAAATCCTCTGATCCTCAGAAAAATGCATTTAAAAATGAAAACCAATACTTATCTGCCCTCCCCTCTCATCTCCTTGTAATCTCGAAGTTGTAGAGAGCTCTGGGAGTATATTTAGGGGCCAGTGAAGATTCACAGTAATTTCTTTCTTTATTTCTCTCATTGTTTCTAAACCTTAACCTTTCCAGTGATTGCTAGTATGGAATGAGATTCTGACTTAACATCTATGCCACAGAGCCAGTGAGGCACACTTTGGGAAGGGACGAGAAGTCACACGAGTGGGGGTATGAATAATCTAAAGTGTTTTCTAAAGGATAAGGCATGGCCTTATCACCACTCTGTGCTTCTGAGATCAAATTTAAAACAAATACTGACTTCAAGATATTGGCTGGTCACCAGGCAAAATATAATCCATAAAAAGTGAATGTATGTGACTATGACCTGGTGTACAGTAAATGTTCTGTAAGTGTTAAATTCATTTAAATTTAACCCAAATTGGAGAAAGGAGTAAGCCAATGGGTCTCTGCTATTTTAGGAGATAGAGAAACAAGGGCTGGGTTGCAATGAGGCAATATTCTCTACCATTATTACCCCAATACCTCTCTTGTCACTTTATTGTGAGGAATAACAGGTATAGTCAATATAGTTCTTTTAGTTCATATGAATTATGCCTACTAATCCTTACAACGAACAGGTATTACTTTCTCCATTGTAATTATGAGAAGACTGAGGCTTAGAAAAGACAGATTCAGCAACTTGCCTAAGGTTAGACGACTTTGAAGTGGTAGAAGTAGGATTTTTTAAATTAATTAATTTATTAATTAATTAATTTATTTTTAGAGAGGAACCACGGGGGCTGGGGGAAGGGCAGAGTGAGAGGGTGAGAGAGAATCTTACGCAGGCTCCATGCCCAATGTGGAGCCCAAAGTGGGGCTCAATCTCACCACCCTGAGATCACAACCTAAGCCAAAACCAAGAGTTGGATGCTTAACTGATGAGCCACCCACATGCCCCTAAAGCAGGATTTAGATCCAGATGTCTGTGAATTCAAATTTAGGTCTAAAATTCCCCATTTACTAAAAAATATTTCCCCAGAGTTCTCTTGTAGTATCTCAAAGTGCCACCATGATAAAACGACACATGACAATATCATCCACTAGAATCAGCTTCTCGCACCAGCTGCAGATACCCTGGTGAGAGCAGCTATGTGAAGAAGGAAAGTGTTGCTCCTTAGTTGAGATTTCAGAAGGATCTTGCATGTTCATAAGGATAGAAAGATTAGGAAGGTTTTTGCAAATGGAGGTCATGGAGGTTTGAGGATAAATTACTAGGTGAGGGAGACAGCGGTGGTGATAAGGATGGCAGTACAGGAAATGACTGATGGAAAGAACACAGTGTATCCTAAAGAGAATGCTTCAATTGCTGCTCACTTTCATGTTTTTTACCCTGAAACCTGATCAGACTCATGGACCATCAATCAGATCTCTGCTATTGTCACTAATGTGTATCTTTTTATGTTATACAAGTTGTCCAAACTCATTTAAAATTTCAGAAAATGTAGCATTTGGAAAAATACGAAAAAACATATATACTCTCTGCCAAAATATGACAACTGTTAACATTTTTGTCTATTTCCTTCCAGCTTTTTTTCTCCCTATGCCTATGATTTGGGACTTTTAAAACAGTTGAAATGATAAAATATGCACACATTTAAATCTTGTTTTATGTTACATGATAAGCATTTCCCATTTTATTTCTTTATAAGATTTAAGTCTAAAATCACAGCCAAGTTTTACCCCCCACAAAAGAACTTGCTTCTTTTTTACTCATTCTCTGTTGTTTCTCCCCTCAGCGCCCCCGCCCCCCAAAGCAGTAGTTACAGAACTGGAAATTACTGAAGAGAAAAAAATTTCCTACATAACAAGGGCCCTGGGAGCTGGGCCATGATCGTACAGGCCTTGACTCAAGATATCACACGTTTGGCTGACCACCTATTTTTCTTTACCTTCCTCTTCTAAAGGCTAAAGAAGGGAATGAGCCGAAAGGAAGAACAACATAAATGAAAATTCCTGAGGTCATATCCCTGACATACTGCATTTAGCCCCCCCTAGGGAGGGGCTACATTATCCATTCTACAAAAACCACATGGGATATCTGGGCCACGGACCCTGGAATGTGAATGGTAGGTCAAAATGTTATAACCCAATCATTATTCAATCTTTGGAATAAGAGAGGATTATAAATCCATTTTTATATTAGTACTACATTGCAAAAGTCACCTCCAATGATCTATTTACCAATTCAATCTGTGTTTCTCATCACAGGTGTATACTGAATAAACAAATAGGCACAATATAACAAGGCCTGTGTTTCTTCTGCACAATGAAAAAGGTAATTTCAATGCTGAGAAAGAGGTTAATTTCTTAGGTTAAAACAATAGATTTATCTTAAATTTAGTATAGGTCTTACACCATAAACTAACACTGTCAACATGTTTTGTTGTCATTGCTGTTTGCCTTTAGTTTTATTTTGCTTTTGTTTTTTGGTGGCGACAAATAAAATCAATTCAAAATAAATATTTAGATTTCACTCGTGTCTCTTTAGGATATATGGGAAAGACCTTTTGCTGTTTGAATTACATAACAAGATGAAAAAGAAACATTACCAGATTTTTCTACCAATTAAGATTTGAAGGTTCATTCTCATAAACATAAATGTGGAAGAAGAACATATCACTGTAACTAGATGCATTATATGAACATGTAGATTTACAGAATAGATGGTTTAGAAATGCTACTCATTTTGTCAAAGTCTGTGTTTTTTAAGACAGAATATTTCTTTAAATATCATTCTTCATTGTAAAGTATAAATATATGAAATGTACAGTATGAATTTCAAGAATATGTCTACAAGAAAAAGCACTATATACAAGTCATCTATGTAACCTGCTACAGCCTGGATAGATTCCTGAAATTATATCCACATGACCTCAACACCATACTGTAAACAACCCTAATTTTACCTCTGCATTCAAGAGTATGCCTATAAATTCCATGATATGACATTAGTGCCCAACACATGGTCCACAGAAAGCAGCTTTATGCAAGAATCCCAGTATCTCATGGTCATCAGTTCCCAGGTACATACTCACAGAATATATCTGGAGCACCCTTTAGCCCAGAATAGTTGTTTGACAACATCTAGTGGCAGCATATTTCCATGATCCATTAATATCTACAATAAATCAATAATCTCAGGTCCGACCACCAACACAATAGATGTCAACTCTTATGTGTTTGAGAGTGGTGGTATGTGATGGTGAAGAGAAAGGAGGGACACACCAGAATCAGTTAAAAACAATTCAAAAAATCTTCCAAGCCCTGCTTCCCTGCTTTGATAGGCAGGTAAGGTAAAAGGGGTCATGAATATACATTGCATTTATATTGTTAAAAGCTTCAGAGACAAGTACGATTAATTTCCTACAGTAAGTACCACCAGCTTAACAATATAATAAAATATATCTGAATAAGTCTTTAGTATTTGAGTTTAAGATACAACTCTTGTATTACCAGCTGAGACTTATAAGTTGTGAAACTTTGATCATATATCTTTTTTTTTTTTTTAAGATCTAATTAGCTTTATTAAGTGATTCATGAATTGGACAGCATCCCGTCTAGCAAGTAGAGGGGATATCCCCTTGGTCATATATCCTATTTGCTCTAGGTCTTAGTTTCTCATCTGTAAAATAAGTGCTTTTCACTTTCAAGTAAATTCCATGATTAAATACATGTGCATACAGACTGATGCTTAGTACATACTCTGCACACAATGAATATTTTTATTTTTACCAAAATTTTATTATGTACTGAAAAAAGAAAAGGGCTAAGATTCTTTTGAAAATCTCCCATCTCTGAAATATAAATCTTTAGTTCAAATCTCTCTAAGGAGCTCAAGACCCAAAATTTCCCCAGCTACACAAATGATCTTGGATGTCTCATTGGCTCCAAAAATTGAACTTAATCCCTGTTTACTCTTAACAATAGTTGCTCTTCCCATTTCTCAAAGGGTCCCACTTCCTTCTAATTACCCAAGCAAGAAACCTGAGAACCTCCCAAATGTTTCCTTCTCCCTCTCCATATTAAAATACTTAATATGTCACCAAGTTCTCCCGATTCTGGATCCTAAATATCTCTTGAATATATGACCCCCACTTCTTATACTATCACAGTGTTAAGCCATCATTTTTCTCACTTGAATTTCAGTCCTGAAAAAATCTCACTGACCAGTATTTGTCAGGGGCCAGCGGAAAGAGTAGGGGTTGACTACAAGGGTGTCATGAGGAAATTTGGGAAGCTACTAGAACTGATCTGTATCTCGATCATGAGTGTAGTTAACATGACTAAAAGCACTTGTCAAACTTTATAACAAAAAGTGAATTTTAGGGCACCTGGGTGGCTCAGTTGGTTAAGAACCTGCCTTCAGCTCAGGTCATGATCTCAGGGTCCTGGGATGGAGGCTGGCATCATGCTCCACATGAGAATCTGCTTCTCCCTCTCCCTCCACCCACCCCCACCCCCGAGTACTCTCTCTCAAATAAATAAATATCTTTTTTCTTAAAAAAGTGAATTTTACATAGGTAAAGTTTAAAAAGCAGAAAAGAACACACATACACACCCCCACAAAATTCTCTTCCCTTACTTCCCAAAGCTTATATAAGAAGAAGCAACATCCAGTCTAGCCAAGAGGGCCCCTCAGCATCAGGCTTCCATCTACTTCTCCAGATTTATCTCACATCTGTCCCCCCTCCTCTCTGCACACTAGCTGCACTGGTCTTTGCTCCATGCCCTCAATGTACTACTCTCAGCCTAGAGTCTTCATGCCTGCCAAGAATGCTCTTCTCTGTTTCCTTCAGCCTTTGATTATTCAACTACCCCACACCCATTAGATCTCAGTTCAAAGATCACACTCTCAAGGACATCATGCACAGAAATTTCAAGGAACACAAAAAATCCTTTATACAGAATATGTATCAATATGCAACATGTTAGAACTTTTTTGCACCACTTTCCCATAACTTTTGTTAATTTCAGTGGCACTGTATATTAATCTTCATGGCATTCATCACAACACATAATCACACAGTTGATCTGACTTTTTTTCATAGCCTATCTTCACCACTAAATTGCAAGGTTCACAAGGACAGAGGCCATGGCTATGGTTCCATCATTATTTTCTCTCAGTTTCTAGCACAGTGATCAACAAAATACATAATGTATAATGAAATGAATGGTGAGTAATATTTCCAAAAAGCAGGGCAGAGCCAATACTATTCAGTGTTTTCTCTCATTGTCTCTCAGTTCCTCAATTTGAATCCTATGCTTGGTGATTTAAGGCCTCCAAACATCTGTTTTGTCTTTTCCTCTATACGGTATTTTCTTTAACCCTTGTCGTTGGGTGAAAAATGACCCTGAAACAGATATCCAAGGGCTAGCCTGATCTCTGGAAGCCACGAATGCCGCCTTACATGGGGGTAGTGGTGAAAAAAAGGTCTTTGCAGATGCAAGTTAAGGATCTTGGGATGAGGGGATTAGTTTGGTTTATCTAGGTAGGCCCTAAGCACAACTGTTTATACTAGAGAGGCAAAAGGAAATTGTACATATACAGTGAAGAGGGGAGTAGAGACTGAAGGGAAGTGGCCACAAGCCAAGGAAAGCCAGCAGCCATCAGAGGCTGGAAGAGAGAAGAAATCCCCTCTTGAGCCTCCAGAGGGAGTGCAGACCTGTAGACACCTGATTTCAATCCAATGATACTGATTGCAGACTTCTGGTCTCCAGAAGTATGAAATAATAAATATCTATTGTTTAAGCCACTCAGTTTGTGGTTAATTTGTTATAACAGCCAAAGGTAACTAATAAAACTCATTATTGCCCAGCACTTCCTGATTCTGGCTCTTTCAAGATTCAGACTATTATTACCTCCACTAGTCCTGCTCTCCCTTTGTCCTTTTCCCTTTCAAGGCTACAATTCCTATCTGTTCCCACAGAGTGGACTCAGTATAAAAGGAGAGCATATGGTTTTTAAAGTCCAGACAGATCTGAGTTTTTATCCTGATTCACTTGGAAACTGTATGATTTTGGGGAATTAATGAATCTTTCCAAGCATCAGACTCCTCAGCTTTAAAATGAGTGCAATAATCCTTACATTGCTCTGTTATGACAAGTATTGCTTCCAGTATCCTATGAAGAATAATTTTCCAAAATGCTTAATGTGTAATAAATGCCCAATAATTTATATCTTTCCCCTCACTTCCTATTAGCTGATGAAATTAATCTTACTTAAAAGATTGACTTAACCTTTACTGAGAAATGGTTTTGACAACACTACATAAATTAGCATCCCCCTGACTCATCATTTCCCTGGCACCTCTCGTCCCTTAGCCCATTGTATTTTCTTTGCTCTCATCGAAACTATATACTGTGTGTGTGTGTGTGTGTGTGTGTGTGTATGTACATGTGTGTTTATAGTACACTCCCACCCCCAATTAGATTTATGTTTCATGAGGGCAAGGATGGTTTTGCCATTTTTCATTTCTGTATCCTCAGAGAGCCTAGAAGAATAATAAATACATACACGTTGATCAATAAATATTTTTGAATGAGCAGATGAATTTTTCTCACCTAGTACTTCATAGTCCCACTTCACTTTCCTGTGGAGACCCAACTTAATAATTTGAGAGTCTCTAATTGAAAGCTCCCATTGTGCTATTATAGAACTAAGTCCAGAAATGAAAAATGGAAACACAAATTTTATTTTACAAGGTAAATGAAATCAATGGGCATTATACAGGTTAATTAAAAAGTCATGACTATGTCTCTATTATACATAACCGTAACCACAGACCTTAAAAATAGTTCAGCATCTATAAGCATACCTATGTACAATAACATTACAGTAATCTTTAACAAATCCCCAGATGTCGGCTGATATAAGTCACCATTATTTCAAATAGAACATACTGCTTCATCTTGCCTTTCTAAACAACAGGCTCCATGTACTTTGAAATTCTCGCATTTTGTCCTCTAGGCAGTCAAAAAAATTTTAATACATATTACAATATTGCTACAAACTTTGATAAAATTTTATTTTACACCTTAATCATTTCAATCCTTTTGGAATCTCCTACAGATTTCCTTAACAACTATTATCCCCTTAACTTGTAAATATGTCACACAGGGCATTTTGCAGGCAGTAGCTAAATCTTTAGGAACCAAGGTATTTTAAGTTAATAGAGATGTAATTTTCCTTAGCCAAATTCTAGAAATTTAAGTTATAGTACATTTATTTTTCCCAAACAAATTCTGACATCATTTTCTCTTTATTATTGTGATTTGTTCTCAGATGCTTTCTTCTCCTTTATGCATGGAAAATATACTAGCGAAATATCCTGCTGATTTTGGAAAATAGTTTACCTTATATGCCTTTTAGCTTTCTTAAATCTCCCCTCCAAATGAGGGGAAATGGGAGAAATATGGCTTGGAATGGTTTTGTTCAACTTTTAAATTGTCTTATGCTTAGTGCAAAGGAAGTAAGTTAAGAGAAGGAAGGAAATAGGCAGGAACAGAGGAAGTAACTCTGAGAGGGAAGGAAACAGGATCTTGCAGAGTAAATACAGAATCTGGAGCCACATAGAACTGTGTTTCATCCTGTGTGTGCCTCTTATTAGTCATGTAACTCTAGGCATTTGGCCCTCTGAAGATGAGATTTCTCACCTGAAAACCTGAATAATAACTGCATCAGAGGGAGGCTCTCGGCAATGCTGATTCTACTCTTCCTAGCCCTTCTTCAGAGTCACTCTCCTACTTCAGCGCTTTTCCTTCTACCCCCACCACAGGAATCCTACCTAACTTTAAAGGTACATGTTGAGTTTTCCTCCATGATCTTGGTCACACACCCGAACTTCATGAATTCCCATGACCCGCCACCTCTAGCAGCCTTCGCTTAGCCATCAAGATCTCTCCCTTGCTCTCCTCAGGGATCTAGTTCACTAGTCCTCTCCACTTTAATTCTCAAGGTATTTCTGACCTCCAATCTCTTCCACACCATTCTTGTTTCTTGCCCTTTTCTGTTTCCTCTAGTTGGAATTCAACTCCTCTGCCGTCTCACAGAAGGCAGACATCCTAGAACTACATACCTCTCATCTTGGAATAAATACTTCCACTCAGCAAATATTTAGTGGGTCCTATTACCTATCAATCACTGATCCAAGCATATGAAACATAAAGATAACATACTCGTCAAGACCCTGCCCTCAAGAAACTTTACTTGCATTTTAATGGTGGAAGATCAACAAAAACCCAACTATTAATATATTGCTGAGAACTGATAAAGAAAAGAAGCTGCACAGGAGGATGGAGAATGTGAGGGTGGTAATGGTTTAGATCAGTTTGCCTATGAAAGCTTCTCGGGGAGAAGTGGATGATGGGGAGAAGCCCCATGAAAATGTCTGGAGGAAGACAGGCAATAACCACTTCCATTGAGCACACTCTGCATTCCGGAAGCCATTGCTTTCTCACTCTCCCACACAACTTGTCAATCTTCGGTCAATGCTACAGCTGCCTTTCTCTGTATCTGGGCTTCTGAGTTCTGCTTGAGAAAAATCACAAAGATGAACTGATTGGCCCTACTGAAATTACCAAGGATGTCCGGAAACCCTGACAAAGCCTGGTACAGGGCATGAACTCAATACATTTTTTGTTGAATGAATGAATTTATAGAATCCTACGCCTGAACATACTTTATCCAAAACAACTATTATAAATCTTTTCATAAATCAAACTAACAGCTTTCACCAAGGATTTAGATCTCCAAGATTCTCTCTGAACTCTATTTTTTCTATTATATAAATTACTCGTTTTTATACAAATTGAAGAAGAAAAAAGAAACTTTAGAGGCAGTTTTCCAAAACCAGAAAGTATTATTAAAAATTATTCAAGTTCAATTTTGAATAAAATCCCCTGAGGTTCCTGTAAAATCTCTGCTGAATAAGTTCACAATTCTGAGAGTCCCATTTTTAGTATAATCTTCTCTTGGCTTACTTGGTAATTCAGCACTCCGAAATAGGAGGGTGTGAAGATTAAGAAAAAAAAAAAAAGAAGTCCTATGTGAGCAAAGTTTCTAACTTTGGATTTTAAAGTCTGATAAAACTTGTTCTTTGTTACAAGTTAAGTTTGGGGAAAGGTACTCTTTTTATGGTTATGAAGTCTGGGCCTACTGAATAGTTCAGGATCATCAACTGCCTGATTGATCCAAAATGCCTCCAAACTGAAGCAGACACTAACAATTCCCTGAGCAAAATGCTTGCTGGGTATTTAGAAAACTGATAGGATAAATATAAACCATATTCCTATAGAATTTCCTCACGAAGTTCTCAATGGCAAAATGGGATGCTAAGAAAAAGAATTTAAAAGTCCTTTCTTTACTTCTTCATCAGTTTTACTGAGTCCTGCAATGGGAAATTCACATTCATAATGAATCATGGATCAATTTCACATGGCAGAATGAACCCTCCCCCACTGGCAGGATATATGCTTGGAGTTGTTTTCCTAGTAACACATTAGAAGGAACCAGAGGCATTCCAGCGTGTGGCACTATGCTCATAGCTGAAATCAAGACTTTGGTCCAAATGTTTTAGAAGAAAGCTGAGGAAAGTGGAGAAGATATCCTTGACTTCTCCCTCATCCTCACATCCATCATAGGCATCAAAACATCCCTACCTTGAACCTGGTAAATTATGAATAAAAGCATGCATTTTCAGGATGGTCAAATAGCATTCAGAGATATGTTTATGGCCCTTAAACAGAGCTTTGTTAGTTCATTCATTCGTTCATTTGTTTATTCAATAGTGGTTTTTTCTCTCTCTCTCTCTCTTTTTTTTTTTTTCCTATTTCTTCTATACCAGACATTGTCCTAAGTACTGCTGATACGGAGCTGGAAACAATTTTATGCCTACCCTTAAGGATCTCGTGATCTAAAGGGAAAGCAGACTTCTGAAAAATGAAAATACTATGATGTTAAATTCCATTTTAGACATTTTAACATGGTGTTGAGAGAGCACAGAGGAGAAACTAACTTACTTAGAAGCCACGTAATAGTTTCGCTGGGAATTAATATTTGATTCAGATCCAGAAGCTCTGGCCGAGATATGCAGATGAAGCAGTGAGCTTATTTGGGCAAAATATTAGATCATGCCTCTCCTACTGGCCTAATCCATACAACCTAGACTTCTGCTTTGGCATTCTATGAAACTGAAGATATGGCTGGAGCCCAGCTGACCTATAAGACTCTCTTATCCTTAGACATGCCCTACTCTCCCATCTGTTCAATAACTAGGTTCCTCCTTAGATATATATATATATTTTAAGATTTTATTTATTTATTTGACAGAGAGAGAGATCACAAGTAGACAGAGAGGCAGGCAGAGAGAGAGAGGGAAGCAGGCTCCCTCCTGAGCAGAGAGCCCGATGCGGGGCTCGATCCCAGGACCCTGAGATCATGACCTGAGCCGAAGGCAGAGGCTTTAACCCACTGAGCCACCCAGGTGCCCCCTTCCTTAGATATATTTGATCCTCTTGAAAGCAACCACACTGTTAAGCTGTCACCAATGTGACTTCAAGTGTTACTACCATGTCTGCAATGTTGTTTCCATACCCCACCAACCAGATTGGCCTTCCCTAGATATACAAATAGATGCTGACTCAAAGGCATATACACTGGCTGAAACCTGGCTTGAGTTCATTATCCCTTTTTTGTATTCTTGACATACTACACTGAATATTTACCCCAACCCTCACCTTAGGAAATATTCCTTTATTCCATACAGACCCCTCCCCTGCCCCACATGATCTCAGATCCTTCATTCACTTATACCAGCTGTACTTGTGAGACTCAGCATCTCTGGAACTATGATGTAAAATACAATGTCATGCAAACATATCAACCTTATTATGTTAAACAAACTGTATTTATAATGGGACTCCATGTGTAGGATATTAAGGTGGGTCACAGGCTTGAAAACAACAAAGGCTCAAGGTAGATTATGCCCTAAGATTGCACACATAGTAGAAACAAAAAACTGATCCTCAAGCCCTTATCTTCTAAGTCCAAATTCAGCTGTCTTGCTCTACCACATGATATAGGCCAGGAGGAGAGGTCTGGCTCATCTCTCACAGGACGTGTAATGGAATTCATCTAGCTGAGGTTATAACCCTAAATTCAAAAAAATAAGATCTTAACAATAGGAAAGCAACATAATAGCCAAGGTCTAAATTAAAAGCAAAGGTAAAAAGCAGAGGCCAGATGATTAGGATAAGCAAGACTAAGATTTAGACATTAAGAACCCAGCATATTCAAAAGGAATATAGCATCAAGGAATGTCGTTTTTTTTTCATTTTTTATTTTTTTATTAACATATAATGTATTATTTGTTTCAGGCTTACAGGTCTGTGATTCATCAGTCTTACACAATTCACAGCACTCACCATAGCACATACCCTCCCCAATGTCCATCACCCAGCCACCCCATCCCTCCCACACCCTCCCCTCCAGCAACCCTCAGTTTGTCAAACAGCCTTTTATTTTTT
>CM052898.1:136335541-136357649 GCA_028534135.1 Potos flavus | reverse complement strand
TGTTAGATCTTCTTGGAGGATAGACCCTTTAAGAATGATGTAGTGTCCTTCTGTATCTCTGACTACAGTCTTTAGCTTAAAGTCTAATTTATCTGATATGAGAATTGCTACCCCAGCTTTCTTTTGAGGCCCATTGGCATGAAGGAATGTCTTAAGTACCCTGGAAGATCACCTAATGGCACCACCTTAGGGTCCCAAATACTAAGCCATGCTTAGCCATCCATCCAAAAGCAACAGCTTTAAAATCAAATATGGCTGGGATGAAACAAATAGATGTTTTACATACAAGTCTTGACTAAAGATGGCCAAGAAGTCAAGATATATATTTATTAGAATTTTTAGACAGACCATGAAAGGATAGAACTTATGATCATTTTGAATTTTTATTTCAAATTGAGTAAGCAGAGAGAATAGTATATCTTATTTAGGGAACACCATGGACAAAGATATTTTGTTTTGGAATGGTTAAATAATATGGAGTATAAAGTGTCTTTACAGGTGTCTATTCCAATTTGGGCTAAAATCTCCTACTTCAGAAATAATTATTAGCATATTTGTGAATTATGTCTCTTGTCAACTAAAAATATCTGTTTATCTAAAATGAGGCGCTTTTAGTTTATTACAGTCATTACTGGCTATCAAAAAGGAGATAATGCACTTGAGTATCCTGAAGTATATAAATTGTACATTTATTACCTAGCAGGGGTCCGCCCTCAATCAATATTTTCTCAGAATGACATTTCTCAGGAAGGAAGAAGATCTTAGTTAAGCTAACAAATTATTATCCTTCACAGGAGAACTTCAGACAGGACCCTAATTAATGAATTGGCTAATAGTAGTTCCTTGTTTACAAGTCATAGCATATACACACTTACAAACAGTGGGAAGCAGGCATGCAAGGAGCAGCCTGAGAAACTGGGTGTGAAGAAAAAAGAGTGCAGCGTAAAAGATGAAACTAGACAAAGGAGAACAGTTATATCAAAGTTATGGCAAGAAAACAACCTAAGAGTCTCTATGTCATGCAATTGGACTCTGCACTGTATAAAAAGAGAGAGACTCAAAGAGAAAAAAATCTTTTTCTTGTAATCATAAATGCCATTTATGGCTGCTTTGATTCATTTCATGGTCTTAAGGACAATTATTCGGCTTTCATTGCTAAAGGTTCTCCTTAAAACAAAAGACTTTAAGAGTAAAGAATTCATTTATTTCCTAGTAGCATTATACATTAATTTGGAGTGTGCTTTGTTCTATTAGGTGTAATTTCAAATTACTTCCAATCCACTGTAATGCCATTTTTGCAATTGATAATGTTAGTTTCAATCATTTTTCGCTACTTTGCCAAATAAATACAGAAAAGTTATTTCTTGGTCATATACAACAATGGTGCCATTTGGGAAAAATAATTAAATGATACCATAGTTGTTATTTAATTATACTGGCTCTGCTGGGTTTATTGTTACCATTCTTCTTCACGATTTATTTTGTATTTCTGTCATTAATTCCATCAATGCATTTTAGCTTCTTTCATAGATATTTCTCAATGTTTTGTCCTTTCCTTTTTTCAATACTCTATAAAGAAAGCATGTGTCCACAACAGTTATCCAGTTTTCAAGGTCTATGGGCTGAAAAAAGAGATGTATACAATCTGACTCGGACATTTTCATTTAACATCTGATACTAATATTGATAATGGTAAATTCTAGAATGGCACCAATTGTTTACCAAATTCGGAAAGAGCAAAAATAGCCTCTGTGTAGATTTGGCCAGTTCTCTCAGATACAACCCTTCTCTTGCCTGAATTAAATTACAAGATACCCACTGAACTGGACAGGAAGGTCCTCCCCACATCTTACAAAGGCCAGGTTGCAGAACCCACAATCTCAAACAATATCAAATCTCACTCTCCATCCAGCCCTAGTCAAGTATATTCCTAAGGGAAGTTAGAGTTTTCTCAAGAAGATTGGAAATTAAGAGAGGCCTATATATTTCTCCAATCTCTAAGAAATTATATTATGCGACATTAAGCAATTACATGTATTTATCGTGCCTGGCTTGTAACCATCTAATTAATTCAGATCATCCATAAGTACTTCGAGAATATACCTTTTATTCTGTATTCTCTGTAATTCACATTTGCCAAGAATGGCTCAACAGTATTTAGTTGCGGTTGGGTCACCTCAGCCACCAATTCCAGTTGACAATGAAAAGTAGACATTAATTGAAGAGTGTCTGAGTGGTGCAGTGGGTTAAGCATCCAACTCTTAGTTTTGGCTTGGGTCGTGATCTCAAGGTCTTGAGACCAACCCCTGCAAAAAGCTCTGTGCTCATTTGGCTTGAGATTCTCTCTCCTTCTCTCTCTGCCCCTCCCACTTGTGCATGCATGCTCTCTCTCAAAATAAATTATTTGAAAGAAAAATAGACATTAATTGACTGCCTTGTGTACACTTAGCACTAAGTACTTTAGAAGCACATATTACTAAATACACATAGTAATAATATAATCAAATCACTAAAAACATGATTTAGCAGATGACTTTATAGAACCAATTTTTGCCCCACTGGCCCTATAGAAAATATTGTTTCAAGATGATCTTAAACAAGGAACAAAATTGTTGTAGGTAAAATCCTTATAAGAAATTCTGAAAAGTTAACGTGTGTGTGCACACATGTGTTGAGGGTGAGGAGAAAGAAGAAAGAAGGTAGTTATCTTTTTGCTTCATCATACTTATAAAACAATTTTTGTTCCTTTCTGGCACCAACATCACAAGAAAGCCCTATGATAGGAATACTGGTGATTGGCGATGTTGACAATGTGTAACAATTGTTTGACTGAAATAGTTACTGCCTGTTTTCTGGTGCTTCTCTGAGACCAGCCAAAAATGTATAGGGTTCTGAAATACACAGAAGGTTGCCTGGAAGTGATTCATCTTCTTCATTTCTGCTTAAATGAAATTCATTATCAAATTTTGTAAATGATTCTAATGCAAGAGTATTAGTTTCAGCTAGGCTGCTTCAATCCTATTTCAAGCTTCTATGGACCTAAACTATAAGAGATCTGTTATCACAGTTCTTTCTAATTCAGATGAGCTCTCCAGCAGGTTATTGCCAAATATTACTCCAGTTCACTCACTGGAGCTCTTCTTTTATCTCTATAGAACTTTGAAGTTCTTTTTTGGAAATAAAAGTTTATCTTCCCATGAAATTCAGAAAGATTTTTATAGATGTGAAACAAAGAGCTTGAGATTGTAGCCATTTATTTTAGAGTATCTAAACTTTCTATTCATAAAGCTAACCCTGAGTTTTGAGTAGGAAGAGGAATATGGTTCTACCTTGAACAGAATAAACACTGAATGACGACTGAAGAAATAATGGAATGAAAAAATGAAGGAGTTTTAACAGTTAACTTAGCATTTTTCCCCCACTGGTTTGCTCAGTTACCCATGTGAGCAGTCCACTCACACCATTTATTTCAAATGTATGAAGACTTGATTTATGTTACAGAGTAGTATTTCCCAAATAGTATTCTCCAAAGACTACATACTGGAAAATGGTAATAGGTATGTGAAAAAAATTAAATATCTGGGAAATTGTGTCGAATGTATTCCTCCACCCTCTTTAACATCAAAGCCTCTGAGAATTTCTGTAATAATCTATTTTGTTTAACACAGCACTTCTCAAAAATATCTTACTGTAGAAACCTATTAATATTTCCTAGTACACAGTTATCCATGGAACACTATTTAGGAAAAAATGCTATAGGGGATTTCCTCCAATATTAAGAACCAAGCTTTCCAAACATCTTATCTTCAGCCAATTGTTTTAAAAATATTTTAAGAAAATCATTTTAAGAAAAATTTTGACTGCAGTACTGTTACTTTCTTATATCTGGGACCTTAGTAGGAGCTGTCAAATGATCTCACAGAAAGAGCAAAAAATGACATGTGAAGTAGTAAAATATTAAGTGGTGAGGATGGGGATGGTAACGATCCTCACCAGGCTATATTTATTCCCTGATTTGTTGATCGACCCAAGGAACTGATTCAAGATTTTCTACGTGGCATGAAGTGTGATGGGAGATTATTTTATATTAAGTTTATGTATGAGTATTGCCAACACAATAGCCATTTCCTGAGATCATGGCTTGGCTAACTATGGCCCACAGGACAAACCTGGGTGATCTCCTGATTTTGTATATAAGGTTTTATTGGAACACAGCAACAGCATCTCGTTTACCTATTACCTATGACTGCTTCTGCACTCCAATGGCAGAGATGGGCAGATGCAATAGTCTCTCTGATCTACAAAGCCTAAAATATTTCTATCTGGCCCTTTACAGAAAACGTTTACTCCTGTCCTAGATCATCTTCATGTTATGTCATATAATACAACAAACTTTTGAAGAATGCATCACTCTCCTTATTTTATAAATTAGGAGGTTACATTTCAGAATAACATGGCTCATTTGCCTTGTGTTACTCAGGTAATAAGTAGTGAATCTGGGATTCAAATCCAGCTGGTTGACAATGAATTACACGAGTTTTTTATTCTGTATACCAGGTATCCTAATGGTACTAAGCACATTTATTTCTTTGGAGAGTTCTCTGTTCAAGTAAGCAAAGTAAATTCTATTTTAAAAATCACTTGGGCTTCTATCATCATGGATCTTAGCACATTCAAAACAATACATTCCTATTCACTTTTGAGTATCTGCTATTCCATCACAGGTAGTGGTCTAGATAAATAGCATCCATGTTTCATCCCTAATAGCTCTCCCTCCCTGGACTCTTCCTCATGCCATTCACATTTTGAGAACATTGTTCTGTTACACAAAGACAAAACATTCCTATTTTTGACATATGGTTCAATTTTTCATACTTGCTAAAGATCTGAAAAACTGTTTCCCTTTGATGGCTCTCAATTTAACTTAGCTTTTGATTTATTTATTTGATTAAATATCTTGATCTTTAGAGTATTGTTTTTGTTGATTCATCTAAAAAGGGATATTTCACTATTTCATCTTTATAGATTTGGTTCATTTTCATTTAGTTTTGTTTCTGTTTTTTCAGTACTGAAGGTAGAAAAACAAGTCTTTGTTTTGAAACACTGGGTATATGTTTTGGTCTCTGGAGAACATAAAAGATTTAGCCATTTCTAGAATGAAAGAAAGATGAGAGTCAGTACCAAGAGGTTCAGAGAAACTTCCCAATTTCAATCAATTCACTTTAACAAGAACCTATTGAACATCTAAGTGCTTTGGAGCTATATATGGAACACAAGGCAGTACTTGCCCAAAGGAGCCAATACTCTCCTATGGGGGAGACTTGCAATGCCCTGGGGAAGTAAACAAAGTCAGTGAAAGCGACTTCTGCATAAATGCTATGGAGAACCAGTGCACTATAAACCTATTTATTTTAAATCCTATTTCAGATGGTCTTTCACTTAAATGTGATAGTAATAGCAAATATAAATTAGTGCAAAAATCTGCCACCACATTAGTGCCAAGCATCAATGTTCCTGACTCTGATTTCAACACAACCTGATGTCCTATCCACCAGGATCAGGAGTCTTCATTCATTCCTTTTATTTTTTTTTTAACTTTTTATTTAAGTTTCAATTAGTTAACATATTGTTAACTGTAATATTAGTTTCAGGTATACAATACAGTTCCATGCAGCACCTGGTACTCATGACAAGTGCACTCCTTAATGGCTCCCCCCCTCACCTTCCCTTTGGCAACTATCAGTTTGTTCTCTATAGTTAAGAGTCTGTTACCTGGTTTTTCTCTCTTTTTTCCCTTTGTTCATTTGTTTTGTTTGTCTTATTTGGAAAAATGTCTATTCATGTCTTCTGCCCATTTTTTAATTGATTATTCATTTTTTGGGTGTTGAATTTTATAAGTTCTTATATATTTTGGATACTAACACTTTATCAGATATGTCATTTGCAAATATCCTCCTCCATTCCTTAGGTTGCCTTTTAGTTTTGTTATTTCCCTCACTGTCCAGAAGCTTTTTATTTTGATGAAGTACCAATAGTCTATTTTTGCTTTTGTTTCCCTAGCCATATCCACAATGAAGTTGCTACAGCTGATGTCAAAGAGGTTACTGCCTATGTTCTCCTCTAGGATTTTGATGGTTTCCTGTCTCACATTTAGGCCTTTAATCCACTTCGAATTTATTTTTGTATATGATGTAAGGAAATGGTCTTCACTTTTTTGCATGTTGCTGTGCAGTTTTCCCAACACCATTTATGGAACAGATAGTCTTTCCTATTGGATATTCTTTCCTGCTTCATTGAAGATTAATTAACCATACAGCTGTATGCCCATTTCTGAGTTTTCTACTCTGTTCTATTGATCAATCTATTTTTCTGCCAATGCCATACTGTCTTGATCATGACAGCCTTGTAATATAACTTGAAGTCTAGAATTGTGATGCCTTCAGCTTTGCTTTTCTTTTTGAAGGACGCTTTGGCTATTCAGAGTCTTTTGTGGTTCCATACAAATTTTAGGATTGTTCGTTCTAGCTCTGTGAAAAATGCTGATGGTATTTTGATAGGGATTGTATTAATTGTGTAGATTGCTTTGGGTAGTATAGACATTTAAAAATAATCATTTTTCTAATCCATGAGCATTGAATGTTTTTCCATTTCTATGTGTCATCTTTAATTTCTTTCATCAGTGTTTTGTAGTTTGTAGAGTACAGGTCTTTGACCTCTTTGGTTAGGTTTATTCCTAGGTATCTTAATGTTTTCGGTGCAATTTTAAATGGAATTGATCCCTTAATTTCTCTTTCTGCTTCATTATTGGTGCATGGAGATGCAACTGATTTCTGTGCATTGATTTTGTATCCTGTGACTTTACTGAATTCATGTATCAGTTCTAGCAGATTTTTGGCAGAGTCTTTCAGGTTTTCTAAATAGAGCATTATGTCATCTGCAAATAGTGAAAGTTTGACTTCTTTGCCCACTTGGTTGCCTTTTCTTTGTTGTACAATTTCTATGGCTAGGACTTCTAGTACTGTGTTAAATAACAGTGATGAGTGTGGACATCCCCATCTTATTCCTGACTATAGAGGAAAAGCTTCAGTTTTTCCACATTGAGGATGATATTAGCTGTGACTTCGTCATATATGGACTTTATTGGGTTGAGGTGTGTTCCCTCTAAACCTACTTTGTTGAGGGTTTTTATCATGAATGATGTTGTACTTTGTCAAATGCCTTTTCTGCATCTATTGAAAGGATGATATGGCTCTTATTCTTTCTTTTATTAATATGTTGTATAACATTGATTGATTTGTGAATACTGAACCACACTTGCAAGCCAGGAATAAACCCTACTTGATCATAGTAATGATTCTTTTAATGTATGTTTGGATTCAGTTTGTTAGTATTTTATTGAGAATTTTTCCATCCATGTTCACCAGGGATATTGGCCTGCAGTTCTCTTTTTTTAGTTGGTCTTTATCTGGTCTTTATCTCATAGAATGATTTTGGAAGTTTTCCATCAATTTCTATTTTTTAGAATAGTTTCAGAAGAACAGGTATTAACGCTTCTATAAATGTTTGGTGGAAAATAAATTTATGAAGTTAAAAAATAAATATTTGGTAGAATTTGCCTGTGATGCCATCTGGTCCTGAACTTCTGTTTCGGGAGTTTTTTGAGTATTGATTCAATTTCTTTGCTGGTTATCAGTCAGTTCAAGTTATCTATTTCTTCCTCTTTCAACTTTGGTCATTTACAGGTTTTGAGGAATTTGTCCATTTCTTCCATGTTGTCCAACTTGTTGGCATATAGTTTTTCATAGTATCCTCATAACTGTGTTTCTCTGGTGTTAGTTGTTATTTCTCCTTGCTCATTTGTGATTTTATTTATTTAGGTCTTTTCGCTTTTTTTTTTTCCTTTTTTTTTTTTTTTTGGTTAAGTCTGCTTGGGATTTATCAATTTTTTTAATGTTTTCAAAGAACCAGATCTTGATATGTTCTACTGTTTATGTTTTGTTTTGTTTTGTTTTAGTTTCTATATCATTTATTTCTGTTCTTATCATTATTATTTGTTTCCTTCTGCTGGCTTTAGGCTTCGTTTGTTGTTCTTTTTCTAGCTCTTTTAGGCGTAAAGTAAAGTTGTGTTTTTCTTGCTTCTTGAGGTAGACCTGTATTGCTGTATACTTCCCTCTTAGGGCTGCTTTTGCTGCCTCCCAAAGGTTTTGGATCATTGTGTTTTCATTTTCATTTGTTTCCATGTTTTTTATTTCTTCTTTGATTTCCTGGTTGACCCATTTATTTTTTAGTCCCCATGTATTTGTAGTCTTTCCACATTTTTCTTATGGTTGACATCTAGTTTCATAGCATTGTGTTCAGAAAAGATGCATGGCATGATTTCAATCTTTTTGTATGTTGAGGCATTTGTGACCTATTACGTGATTTATTCTGGAAAATGTTCCATGTGCACTTGAAAAGCATGTATATTTTGCTGTTTTAGGATGGGATGTTCTGAATATATCTGCTAAGTTCATCCCATTCAGTGTGTCATTCAAAGCCATTGTTTCCTTGTTTATTTTGTTTGTATGATCTGCCCATTGATATAAATAGGGAGTTAAAGTCCCCTGCTATTATTGCATTATTATCAATTAGTTCCTTTATGTTATTAACTGTTTCATGTACATGAGTGCTCCCATGTTGGGTGCATAAATATTTACAACAACAAAGTACGCACAGCACACACTGGAGACACTCCCTAAAGCTCCAGGGCCCTGGGCACTACGTGACCTGTTCTTCATAAGGCCGTAACTTTTAGGAGAAGGAGACATAAGTGGCTCTTCTCACACAAAGAGGAATGCAGAGACTTAGACAAAATGCCAAGACAAAGGAATTAATCCCAAATGAAAAAAAGATAAGGCTACAGCCAGAGAGCTAAGTGAAACAGATATATGTAACATGCCTAATTGAGAATTTAAAGCAACAATCATAAGGATACTCACTGGGCTTGAGAAAAGAAGTTATCAGTGAGACCCTTACCACAGAGATAAGTGTTAAAAATGAATCAATCAGAGCTGAAGAAGAAAACAAACAAGATTGGAAACAGGCTTGATGCAATGAACAGCAGAGAGGAACAAGCAGAGAAATGAATTAGAGACCTAGAAGACAAAATAATGGAAAATAATGAAGCTGAACAAAAGAAAAAAAGAATTATGCAACAGGAGAATAGACTTAAGGAACTAAGTGACTCCATCAAATGTAATAACATTGATATTACAGGAGTCCCAGAAGAAGGAAACAAAAGTGGGCAGAAAATTTATTTCAAGAAATAATAGCAGAAAAATTCCCTAATCTGGGGATGGAAACAGACATCCAGATCTAGGTGGCACAGAGAACTCCCATCAAAATCAACATAAGCAGGCCAATAGCAATAGCGAATTTGCAAAATATAGTGATAAAGAAAAAATCATGAAGTAGCAAGACAAAAGAAGTCCTTAACTTTTAAGGGAAAACCCATGAGATTAAGTGAAGATTTCTCAACAGAAACTTGGTAAACCAGAAGAGAATGGCATCATACTTTTACAGTGCTGAATGGGAAAAGTCTGCAGCCAAGAATACTCTATCCAGCAAGCTTATCATTCAGAATAAAAGGAGACATAAAGAGTTTCCCAGACAAACAAAAACTAAAGGAGTTCATGACCATTAACCCAGCCCTGTTAAAAATATTAAAGGGGACTCTTTGAGTGCAGAGAAGAGACCAGAAGTTAAAAAAGAAAGTATCAGAGAAAATCTCCAGAAACAACAAAACAAAACAGTATTACTCTGAATGTAAATGGACTAAATGTTCCAATCAAAAGACACAGCATGTCAGAATGGATAAAAAACAAGACCCACCCATGTACTGCCTACAAGAGACTAATTTTATATCTAAAGACACCTGCAGATTGAAAGTGTGGGGGCAGAGGGGCGCCTAGATGTCTCAGTTGGCTAAGCATCTGTCTTTGGTTTAGAGTCCTGCGACTGAGCCTCACATCAGGCTCTGTGTTCAGTGTGGAGTCTGCTGGAGATTATCCACCTCTGCTCCTCCCCCGTTCTCTCTCTCTTTCAAATAAATAAAATCTTAAAAAAAAAGAAGAAGAAAGAGAGAGAGAGAAAGAGAGAAAAAAAAAAGAAAAGAAAAAAAGAAAAAAGAAAGTAAGAAGGTGGAGAAATATTTATCACACAAATAGCTATCAAAAGCAAGCTGAAGTAGGAATACTTACATAAGACAAACTAGACTTTAAAACAAAGACTGTAAAAGAGACAAAGAAGGACATTATATAATCATAAAGGGGACAATCCAACAAGAAGGTATATCATTCATTTCTTTTAAATCAATATTTATTCAACCAGCCATTCTATGCCAGTACTTATGAATAACAGGCATACTCATAAGCATTCTTTATGAGTGTAGAATAATATGGAAATACAGAAAATATAGAATTTTATACCTGGAAGAAACACTCAATATCAACCATTCACTCATTCAACACATCTGCAGTGACTGCTGTGTGTTAGGCAATGCACTTGATCCCATGGAACATATAAATAAGATTATTTGTTTCTCTGTTCTTGAGGAATTTACTGCCTAGTAAGAGAGAGAAGAGTATTACAAAAAGATAAATAAAAACAGAAATAAAGTGAAAAAGAAAATCTCAACAGCTAAGCCTTAATAGGTACTTTGGGGAAGAGAACTATTTTTCAAAATGTGCCTTGATAGGCCACTTTGTATAGAGGATAGGCCTCAAATAATAGGTGCCTTAAAAGCCTTCATAACGAAGTTAAACATTAAACTGCCTTTGAAAAGTAAAATAAGGAAAGCAAAGGACTTCTTCAGAAGGCAATAGAATGTCACTTGCAAAATTGTGGAGGAAGGGGTGGATTAGAGGGATTAGTTGAGAACCTTTAGTTGTAGGAGAGCAAAAAGAATATTTAAGCATAGGAGTGTCTAACATGCAATCTTAAATTGAGACTGTGTGTTGGGGAAATCGGAATGCCCCTTGTGACCTACCACATGTTCAGTGGGTTGTTGTTATTGTCTATCAGTTCATTTTTCTTTTGATGGATTAACTGATTGATCTTGTGGAAAATAAGAAGGGTCCAAGTTTCATATTTGATTACATGTTGTTTAGAAAAGACAGCCTTGAGGATTTCAGAGGCAGAAATGACCAAGGAATGTAAGCTACCTAGACATTCATAGATATATTGGAACATGAGGAAGAGCTTCAGTTTCCTACAAAGCTATAGAACAAAGTTTTCAAGCCCGGATACCTTCTTTGTTTGCTGGATAATATAAAAACTAAAATTCAGCTTAGAAAGCAAGGCCTCTGCCCTCCCCATAAATGTATACACCTCATTTGAAGATTTCTATTAACATTCTACATACATTATAAAAAAAAATGATGTATTATTTCCACCTCGAGAATTATGGAAGGCTAAACAGAACAGTACATAGGAATACGGAGATTATCTCAAGAAGGACAATGGATAGCATTATACAAAGCAAAAGTGTACATTAAAAAGCAATTGAGTCTTGTCGGATGAGGAAATGCTCAAAAAGATGTTGGAAAATAAGACTAGCAAGACATAATTATGACTTAATCATGAAGTTCCTCAGATTCTAGACTATGGAGTTTGAACTTTATTCTATTGACAAGAGGTGAATGTATCACCACCTGTTGGAAAATATACACTATCAGAGATGTAGATAAAAATTCATTTAACAGGGGTGCCTGGGTGGCTCGGTCATTAGACTTGTTTACTATTGTTACCTAATGCCTAGAATATGGACTAGCACACAGAAGGTACAAAATAAATATTTGATAAATAAATGATTTATTTGAAGATACAGCAAAGGCAGTTAGGAATCCCCCCTTCATTTTATTGAAGATATTGAGGACAACTTAAATGAAATGAATTTACCAAGATCATGGATCCATCATGGCAGCAGACTTGGCCTATCCACTCTGTGAACATATCCAACAGTTTCAGTTGCTATCATTGCCCCTTGTCCCCATACCTCAAGCATCTCAAAAGTTCCTTAAGATGCTATGGTCTAGTCTATTCTCACAATAACTATCCAATTCCTCACCTGTTTCTGAGTTTGGTCAACATTCAGGAGAGGAACACAGTTGAGATTTTAGGAAAACAAAAGGCTTTCCAACTGTACTAAACAACTATGGTGTTTTAATGACTGACCAGGACCTGAATTCTCCTTTTCTCAAGGATATGCCTTGATGCACACCTTTTAGTCAAGACAGGACTCTTCCTCATGCTACAAAATCTAAGAAGGTTGAAGTATGCCCTCCTCTTATCTTCTGGCAGCCAGGTCACTCCACCAACCAGAGGCCCTTTTCTAGGACTTTGAATCTAAAGGTAGCGGCACAAAGACACAGGACTCTTGGAGAACAAGAACTCATGGTACTGGTTGTGGACAGGGGAAGATGTGCACGCTTTCTAGTGATGAGTTATCAGTGGCAGCATTCTAGGCAGACTTCTTGTGGCATGACAGCTGGGCCTGCTACTGCAGTCTCCATTCATTTCTAGCTGGGACTGGGGTGTCTGCTGATTCTGCTTCAATTAGCCAAAGGTGGGTTTTCTGTTTGTTTGCAACCTAAAGCACTCAATGTTTCATCGATGACCTCCGAACCATTCTTCAATGTCATCCACTGACTCACCAGCACTGATGCCCTCTCTACACCTGAACCTACCTTGTCTATGTTATCCCAGAACCAGTTTGATGATTGGTGTCCTAATCCAATATTTAGATTCAAACTGAAAGACTAACAACTTGAAAAGTAACACTCTTCTATCAATCTCATCTTGTTTCCCCATTAAAACTGCAAGGTAGGGGCACCTGGGTGGCTCAGTCATTAAGCATCTGCCTTTGGCTCAGGTCATGATCCCAGGGTCCTGGGATTAAGCCCTGCATCGGGCTCCCTGCTTGGTAGGAAGCCTGCTTCTTCTCCTACTCTCCCTGCTTGTGTTCCTGCTCTCTCTCTCTCTGTCAAATAAATAAATAAAATCTTAAAAAAAAAAAAGCAAAGTAATTATCAAGGTAAATAGAGGTTAATATTTTAGATACCACTTGGAAAAAGTTATTTTGGGGGTAGAGAAACCTTTACCACCAGCCTTTTTCCAAAACCATCCTTTGCCTTTTTTTTTTTTTTTTTTTGTATTTGGTTTTGTTTTGTTTTTTGTTTTTTGGGGTTTTGTTTTATTTTGTTTTTGGTGAAAACTCATTTATGGATTAAAACTCAGCTTGTTTAAAACTTTCCCGAGCACCTCTCCTACCTATAACCTAAGACCAACAGTTAAAGAAGAAGCTGCCATCCCTCACCACCTCCCTGGTCAATCTTCTCTCCCACAGGAAAAGAGGAGGAATGATTAATTTTGTTTTTGTTTTTCTGAGGGTAGATAATTTGATCTAAAAGATTTAAGGCATTGTTTAGCCAACTTTATTCATAGGATGGCTCGTGGTATGATTAGGCCTTTAGAGTCCTGGCCTGGATTTGGTCCTAAGCCAAGAGCCCAGGAAGCTTTAACAGAAAGCCCTGCATTACGCGTTAGAGGCCATAGTTTAATCTTGCCCTTTTTAAGTAGAGCTCTCACGGCCATTTCATGTGAGAAGAATAATCGGGACAAGGCAATGTTTATAAACTTTTGGGCCTTTGCCCATGGGGTCTTCTTATCTCACCTTGATTCTCAGTATCTTATACCAATAATTCTTAACCTAACAAAATATTTTTAAATATTTTTAAATTTTAAATTAAATATTCCTTTGAAATACAGTTTAAATAAAAATTTTTGCAAAGGGGCGCCTGGGTAGCTCAGTTGTTAAGCGGCCGCCTTCGGCTCAGATCATGATGCCAGGGTCCTGGGATTAAGCCCTGCATCACGCTCCCTACCCAGTGGGAAGCCTGCTTCTCCCTTTCCCCCCTCCCTGCTTGTGTTCCCTCTCTCACTGTGTCTCTGTCAAATAGACAAATAAAATCTTTTAAAAAAATTTTTTTGCAAAGAATGTTATGGAATTCACAGATTAACCCTGAAGCACATTCATTACAAGGAATCATCACCTGGCTTATACACTTACTACCATACGGAGCACTGCACTGTTCTTAATTGTTTATATTATTCTTGCTATTAATTTTTGAGGTCCCTGAGGGTAGGGTATCTTACTTTTTATCCATAACACTCGAACGCTGCCGTATCTCAGACATTCAGTAAACGCATGTTCAAGGGAAAAGTAACTCAATCCTTTAAATTGCTTTACATAGATATTAGACAGGTGCCTCTTTATCCCACCTATGCATATTTAATCAACCAGTACTTCAAAGATCTCACCTGTGATGAGGGTGCACAAATCTCTTATTTACTAGGGAGTTATAAGCATTGCATCTAATAACAACTACTAAAAGGCACTCTACAAATGTCAAGGGGAACAACTATGTTGATGAAATAATAACAATTTATGTAATTGAGGTAAATACACATTCACTTGTCTCCCTGGGCATTTCAAGGAAGGGAAAAATAGACAAGGAGGCCTTCCAGAATAATCCCATTCCCCCAACAAAGCAAACACATCATTGTCAGTGAAGATAAGCACCATACCCAATCTCTTTTTTAATAGCATTTCCTTCCACTTGTTCTCCAGATCTTGAGAAATCCACTTAATCCCCTAAGTAAAGGCTGCGACAAATGAGGTGAACAAGAGTAATGCCTTCACTTCACTGAGACATGAGGGTAACTCTAAACCAAAGGAAGGCTTGCTACCCCATAACTCCTATTACTGAGCTTATGAAGATGATATACTATATAAAACTGGATTTCCCAATTTCACATATTTGAGAAACTTCCAAAGCCAAAGGGTGTTTCCTCCACATTCAAGATCTCACAGTTGGTCCAGGACACTATGGAAACACACCATCCAGAATGATCTAATATCAGCCCTCAAAGCAGGACAATGGATTCCCTGAAAGACTGGCATAATGAAACATGATACCCAAATCCTTCACATCAAGTACAGCGCATGCAAAGGTTACTACTTGGCCTCCACTTTCTCTAGTCTGTGGGGACTTGCCTGACCTGTCTGTGCCATCCACAGGCTGCCAATTTTCTAATCTCAAGAAGTACAGTCAGGAAATGGAAAGGGCTCCCAGAATGTATCTGTCCTCTGTGCCTACTAAAACACACCTGGCAGTACTAATTTTAGGTTCTCATCAGCTGTGACAGCAAGCTGCAGCATCAGTTAATTCATAATCAGTGAAAGGTAAGTGTGTTTATAGACTGTATGTTGTGAAGTCAAGAGGAATCTTGTATAGCTTTTCACTTAAGTGTCATCATGGGCTGGGGGATGGCTTTGGCTGAGGTAGTGTTAGGTATACAATTGTTCTAGGAGAAAAAAGAGAATCTCAGCAGGTCCTGGAAGAAATAAAATATTGCCCTGGTATGTACCTGGGATCTTCTGTTATAGACATATAGGAGTTCCATGATATTTCCTATTATAAAATTATATAATCCAAATATAGCTAAAAGAATAAACCTGAATACATTTAAATTGTGGAATATAATGAAAAACAAATGGAAAAACTATTGAATACTTTCACTTGTACAAACTTAGGTGAATTACTTGTTCCGCTGGGCTTTAATTGTCTCATCTTCTAAAGTGAACATGGAAAATAACTACCTTATAGGATTACTTTGCTTGGTACATAGTAGGCATGCAAAAATGCTGTGTCCCTGTCTCCACTGCCAACTCTAATAAAGTGTTCATTTAAAACTAACACCCACTGCCTTCACTTCACAACCCATGACTTTCAGTAGTGTATTTGACTTTTATAAATTCACAAACATTTCACATAATTTACATTTCAATGACTGGATCTGAGGTGCAGTGAATGTACTCAATACTGAACACTGCAATCAAGGCAAGGCACCTTACTTAAGCTAACAAATGATTACCCTTCACTGAAGACCTATAATTCATCAATTTGTCCCTTACAGAATCAGAAAGGCACAAACTAAAGCAACTGAGGGTATAAGAATTCAGGAAACTCTCCTTAGATGCTTCCCCAACCCCCAGCAGTTACTCTCAGGGAGACATATTCCCCATCTGTCTAATCCTCTAGCTCAATAATAATAAATGGATTTGGAGGTCCATGGAACTGCCTCAAACCTATCCAGATTTCCTGTTAACTGTTTAAGGCATCACATGAGTGGGTCTTTGATGCTAGTTATCTGAGTCATTGTTTCACCAGAATTCTGGAATATGTCAGAACTTCTGCTCTTAAAAGTAGGAGAATGGGAAAAACAGCATGTGCATATTAACACATTCCTCACTCTCTCCACCAGTAAGAAAGCCAAAAAGAGTCCTTCAGTGGTAGAAAGATAAAGTCTAATAAGACAACAAGACTCATGTGAAAGAAATTTTTAGGTAGGTTGACCAGAGATATCAGAGATGAGTCAAGATTTCGAGAATAATTTATGGTAGCTGAGACTGGGAATCTTCTTCATCTCTCCTCCAATTCATTATTAGCTTTTCTCTATCCTTAAGCTTTCACTTATAGTCACGCAAAGTCAGAAGCTGAGAAGTAAAAAATTCCAAAGCACACTTTGGAGGGGACATGATACACAGGGAAATGTTACCATGGGCACAGTACTGAGCACAAGTAAAGTACCACTATTCTTCTTCTGAGTTACTTACACCACACAGACAAAATACCAGTATAAAATATGTAGCTTCAATTATTTTGTCCTTATTTTCCAGTAAAGATATGTGGCAGACACTGTTCATCAGTTAACTCACTCATGTTCGCAAACCCCCTCTCCCATGTCACCTCCACTTCAGAGAGTGGAAAACCTAAACAATCATTTTTTAATCATCCTTTGTACCTGGGGGTGATATGCATGAGAAGCAGAACTAAACAACGTTATGAGCAGTGAGATACAAGCAGAAGACTGCTGAGGACTTCTGGGAAGGCTTTTGGTTTTCCTAATAAAAGGGACAGATGTGTAGCATCACTTCCTCTTCCCTATTTCTTTCTATCTTGAATTTGAACATCATGCTTAGAGCTGAGGCATCCATCTTGGGACCAAGAGAAATGCAGAAACACTTACTGACTCTGATATTATCAAGCTGCTAACGAACAACAGATACCGAAAACTAACCTTAATATGTAAGAGAAACAAGCTTCTATTTATGACTTTTAGCTCAGATTTTGTTATTATTGCAAATATGTTACTACACACATACCGTAACTTTGAGTGACTTTTCCCTTGGTTTTTTTATGAGGATTTTAATACCTGTTCACTAAGAGCGTTGACTCTTGTCGTCTATACTCTTCAGAGCTACACAAGATCATTTGCTATCTTTCACTGGACATTCTTCTGAAGGCCATAGAAATTATCAGCGAGGAAAGAGTTCCATAGATCATAGGAAATTACAAAATAGGGGTAATCTGTTTTGATATAAGTATCAGTAGACAAAAGTAGGGAAAAAAAAAATAAGGAAATTCCAAGACGAAGAGGAAATGGGTTAAGCAAAAGAAAAGAGGATGACAAACATGGGGGAAAAAGCCAAAATGAAAAGCTAATCAGAAAAACAAAAAGAAAGGAGGCAGTAACCCTAAACTCTTCAATTCCAACCTAGAGGTACTGCAAAAAAAGGCTGGTTAAGGCACCTATCATTGACTCCGTTTGTTTCTGGGCTATTCCTCTCATCATACTGCTGATTCCTAATGGGCAAGCTCCCACATCATGCCCTCACTCCTCACTTGCCTTCCAGTTTCCTCCTGCCTGGGGCCATTCACAGTTTCAGACTGCTTGTACTGACTGATAAGCCCTCAGGATGCCAATAGGAAGCAGCAATGATAAATAAATGCGACAAGAAAACTGTCAACTGCAACAAGGAAAACGAGGCCATGTCTCCCTCACCAAGACGATGCAGTAAGGACCATGGATTTGGCACAGGTCAAATCCTGCTGTTGGGCAGGCAGTATGTGGAACCACTCACCTGGCCTAAGTTGTTAGGAAATGGGTCTTGACAATGGGCCAGGAGTAGTAGAGAGCTATGATATTCCTAGCCTTCCTCAAAAAAGTAGAACAGAGAATTAACTACCCAATAAAACAAACACACACTCAAATCTGTGGCATTATGCATCTCTCAACGAAAATTGCCAAGAGGCATGGTAGAAAACTCAACCTCTGTATTGAAATTAATTATAATGATTGTGTTTATGTACTCAACATAAAAGGGTTTACAGCTTTTCTAATTCATAGAATCTCCTTCATTTAAATCTCGTGATAAAAATGATAAAGAGTAAACTATAAGAAATAAAAGCCTTAGATTAATTTTTTAATGAAGCTTTATTTTAGACCAAAAAAAAAAAAAAAAAAAAGACATAGAAAAAGATGCTATTCTATGTTTGAGAGTACTACCCGCAAACAGAAAATTAAAAATGTGTAGAAACAAGAAGGAAAGCAAATAGGTAACAAAGGACAGGCATGTTTTTGTGTAATGTTTTTGTTTTAGAGAGTGTTAGGCACCACATTCATTCTACTCTGACTCCTTTCTGCTCTTCTTCCAAAGCTCAAAAACAATTGAGGGAAACAAAAAGTGAATTCCCATGACTCTTATGGTCTCTGTTCCACAAATTAACACTGTCATCATAAGAATAATATTTAGAAACCTAATTAATATATTGCCTTTTGGTAGCAGAACAGGAAAATAAGGCATAGCTTACTAAGTCCTCATTCTTTGATGTGTGAAGCACAAGTTGTACAGTCTGAAACCGTAATATCATCATATGCTGTCTCAACATCCCATGGGAACTAGGAATGTAACGTGGTTAAAAGAAACCTCAGCAGAAATTGTGTAGAAGAGGAAATGAGCAGAATTAACTTACAGTTTTATATAGCTCAGGACCATATTGTATAGAGAGGGGAAATACGCACTAGGTTTTCTCGTTTTTTTGTTTTGTTTTTTTTTAAAGAAGATACTAAACCCTAACACAACAGTAAGAAAAGAAAGGCATGTCTTTGCTCTACTTAATAGTTAGAACATGGAGTGTGAAAAAGAACAAATTTGAAAGATAGGTTAATTGTGTTTTTGTCCAGGCTATATTAATACTTATGCTACCCAGGCTATAGGTTGTTAACCTGAAGTTCTATGCAAAAAATATTTATATATTTTCCTATATACATTTTCTAGGGTAGAAGGCCACAGCTATAATCAAATTCTTAGGAGTCTATGAGCCAGGAAATGTTAAGAACTATTACACAAATTAATCTCTCTCTGCCTTGGTTTTCTCATCTTTATAAAGAGAATACTGACATCTATCCACCTTTAATCGCCCTGAGGATTTAAAGAGCATACGGAGGAGTAAAACTATTTTAAGTAGTTAATAAGTTATTAAAACATGTTTTATATCTTTCATATATATATGTTAGGAAATTTTAATATCATCACGGAATTTCGTATAAATTCATCAAACAGCACAGTTCAAAACTTTGGCTTCTTCTCCAGCCTATACGAGATAAATATGAAATTCTTAGAGGTAATGTATCACTGAAGAAGAAATATATTCTTATGAGAACTTAGCTTGGTATTCTAAGCTGTCATTATTAAAGGTTAATAACAGCATTGCCTACTTGGCACAGAACAATTTAAAGGACGCTCTTATTTGAGGTAATATATATATATATATATCAGTGCACATTGTTTACACATAACGTGACAAATATAAGCCAAGAAATAAGATCTTTTTAATGATGTTACCATGTAAAGCAATGCAGTTAATTAGTCTAACCAAAAGTTGTGGTCAAAGGTGCTTCTCACAGTCCTTCAGGCACTACTGTGAATATTTACTCGTTCAAAAATCTGATGAGCAAGCCAGTGCTTGTAGTTGTTATGATTTACTAACAATTGGTAGGAGAAACATTGATGAAACCCCTCATTAATAGATTGTGTTCTCCTTTCTTTCTGAGACAAACTCCTAGAAATTTGCTATAAACATCTCATTAATAGGAATAGAGGAAAGAAAGATAATTAGTTTGTGTCATCAATCAAGTTTTCATCTTCTATACCCCAGTCAATGCTCTCAACACTCTTTCAGTATTTAAATTACAGGAAAGCAGAAGGAACTCAGTGTTTGTGAAATCTCATAAGTATCAGTTGTAAATTAACTTACTTGGAACAAGCCAACTCTGAGAACATGCCATGGGCAGTAGTAAATTTTGTGCAAGTCCTGCAGTAATTGACTGAAAAGATACCACCTCTTCAGAATTTCTAATTATGAAATTCTATGAGAACAGTGACACAAAATAGGAAACCATTTTGGAACTGAGTAAGCTTTATATCTAATATGAAAGTGATACACAGAGCAACTAATTCATTGTATGACTAATCGCAAAATATTTTAAGTGTCATGATCATTAAACACATTGTTTTTACAGGTACTGGTCTACTACAGTTATAGGTCTGTACAGCAATCCAGGATGCCAAAGACAAAAGGCAACAGATATAAGAGTGCAGGTGTACAGCAAAAAGCTCACGTAAGTAACATTCCTTGGCTGTATACAAGATATCTGGGTCAGCAGAGAAAAATAAAATTATATATTGCCAGAATCTGTTTTGTAGCATACTACAAGTAAATGTGTGTGTGGTGTTTTTGTTTTTTTGTTTTGTTTTTTGTTTTTATTTTTGTTTTAATTAAAGGGTGAAATACTGAAACTCAACACGAAGCACTAAAAAGAAGATATTGAGCCAATCTCACCAGATGATGGAAATCTTTGGGGGATATACTGTTCCTCAAATTAACAAGGTTAAGTGGCTACTCCTTTCATGTTGGATCTATTTAGCATGTGGTGAGCAATATCTCCTGAAAGAAAACTAGAAAATATGGAAATTGTATCACCGTTTCAAACAGAGCCAAGTTTCTCCAAGAAGCTACAAAGCCTTCATTTCTAGGAATGTATCTTATAACATCACACATAACAGCTGGCTGAAGATGTGCCATGGCTGGGTGCCTAGACATTAGCTTTGCAAGGTAGCTCTTACAAAGTATGTGTAGTAAGGAGCTAGATCTATGAGAGATTGATTCAAGACCTCTTTAAGGTAAAAATACACCTGAGGGTGAGTATTAGGTATGGACTGTTTGAAGGGACATACAATGTCTGGGTGTCTATTTGATCGGGTCACTGCCTTTGTTCAACAGTTCTGCTAATTTCCCCATAGTTTTTACTTACCATGATTAAATTCACATCCTATCCTAGACATGCAGATAAAAAGCTAGCTCACATGTGCACTCACATGTGCTCACATATGTGAGCAAGCTAGCTCACATCTTGGGTCTGTGGTTCCAAAGAATATGCCTTCTATGAAAGAAAGAGCTCAAAACAGAAGTTTCTCATTCATAAAACAGGACAAGTACTTGAATCGGAATTTCAAGAATAAGGCTTCGCATTAAAGAGAGATTTGAACAAAACTCAAGTTATGAGTTGAATATCCATGATGTCACCCTATCAAAGGGTTAGAGTTGAGAAAACTGCAGCTTTCAAAGGTCAAAACAATCCTAATTCCAACAGAAGTATTTAGCCTCCATGTTCTTAAGCTTAAACATGTCACCTATTAATACTCAAGAATCTTTTAAGTTACAAGCTCCTAGGGAACTTATAATTTCATTTCTTATGAAAGGGGGAAAAAACAGTATTAAAAACAAAACACAGAAATAGCTAGTTGAATTGGATATAATCAAATATTAAAATGAAGAACAAACAACCCCTGTTCCAGGTTTGTTGGGAATGAATTCAGTGAAGAACTAGCACTTGGTTGGATTTCCAATAAAAAATAACAGACCCACATTCTTAGTAACACCTAAAATGGAAAGAAAACCATTTTTCCCCCAGGGTCTGGAATAAGACTAAGAAAAAGAGATGGATGCCTACTCATGTTCTGCATTAAAATCAATCTTCCTGGGGCACCTGGGAGGTTTAGTGGGTTAAGCATCCAGCTCTTGATCTCAGCTCAGGTCTTCATCTCAAGGTTGTGAGTTCTAGCCCAGGATTGGGCTCCCCACTGGACATGCAACCTACTTAA